>CM040245.1:5642402-5989949 GCA_022545495.1 Chrysanthemum lavandulifolium
TTAGCCTAGCACCGGAAAAAGAGTAAGCGACGTTGTGAAGGCTTCTCCGCCATAAGGAGTTGGTGTTGTGTAGTGATTACAAACTCTCGAGTTGGTGACTGGGGAGTGGAGTAGGCAAGGAAGGTGTCCTTGTAATCGAACCACTATAAATACTCGTGTCGTGGTTATGTGCTTCTTACTCTTTATCTTTCATTACACTTTTATATATCTATCTATCAACGTCCAACATACACATCTAAGTAGATTGACATAAGTCGATCTAAATATTTTAAAAGGAAGTTTTAAATTGGTAAAACTATTCAACCCTCCTTCTAGTTTTCCACAATTGGTATCAGAGCTTCGTTACCAAGTTTCTTAGAGTATGTTGTACTTTAAAAACTTGATACGATCCGTGTATGTTTGAAAACTACAAAGAAGGATTTTTCAAGTCATGTTTTAAAATCATTATAGTGTTTATTGTTGGACAATGATAGAATATTCTAATACTTTTCTTGTTAAGAATTCTCCATACTTGGATTTGGGCATACCAAGAAGATCATGAAGAAACTATCTAAATATTTCTTTTCGTGAAAAGAATGTTTAGCATTGTTCTTCTCACACATGGATCTGGAGATTCCAAGAAGATCACAAAATATTTTCTCTAAATACTTCTTCCCTTAAGAAGAATATTTAGCAAATGTATGATTGTTAATAATTAACATTTGTTTTATTGGTGTTAAAATCTTAGTTGTATAATTAATCTCTATTAGTAATTACTTGAGTAGTTATCTATATTAAAGCCATCATCAAGAATAGTATTCTTCGATTGATTTGTATAAACTACACTACTAATCTGTAATAATGATATCTCGGTTATTCGATAGCCTCAATCATTATTCATCACAATAGTATTATTGACACTTCATCTATGTCAATAAATATCCATGTTTAATTTCTTATATTATGATAAAATGGGATTTTATCATAAATCTTTGAAAATAAAAACCTCCCAAGAATTGTGACTAATTCATAAAAAGGGAATCTCACAATAGATTAGTATTAAATCGTCAAACCCCAAATCATAAGTTATAGAGCTTAAACATCAAACTCTAGGCGTTTTAGAACTCCCAAACCAAAGTTATCAAGGAATGCTTAAATCGATTTTTTTTGTCAAGCGGATCCTTGAGCTTGAACTAGCCGGATCCCTAATGAGAGGGATCCGTGGGATCCGTGCAGCGAAGACGACATAAGTTAGTAATGATCACTGTGGAAGTTCCACAATCACCTTCCCTTCAAAGACTCACGAACAAAAACCCAATTACTATTCACAGGAGCAATTTGATCATTTCTTTCAAGCATAACAATCTCTTGTGTAAGTATAATATTCACTACATTGTTAATTTGATTCCTTGATTTCTAGGATTACAATTTATTCATTTTTAGAAGTTGGGTTCAAATTGGTTTATCATAATTTGTTACCACATTGTTTTCTAAGATAATCCAAATCAAAGAATTAACATTGTTAATACAAATTAAACTCATTTATTGAATTCAATAAAAATGATTTGAGCAAAATTGTGATCAAACCCTTTAGGTTACTATTCACAATTAACACCACATTGTGGTTGTATTATTTAGGAACAATCATGCCAAGTAACCGACAACAAGACTATCAAGATACCGCTCATTACATACCAATGTACCATAGAAAAGATGGACTTAGCCCGGAAGATAGGAAAGCGTTTAAAATGCTCGAAAAGAGACTTTTTCATGAGGGTCGAGTAGTAGAACCATCATTTCTTGATAACACCGACATAAGACAAGTTTTTGGGACCATTGACTTTGATTGTTTATTAGACATAAACGAACAAATTTGCTCGGTTTTCGTACTCGAGTTCTACAAGACAATGAGGATAGTTAGAAATGAAGATGGGTCCATCTTGATTGTCTTCATCCTAAATGAGCATGAGTACACCCTTTCGCTTGTGGAGTTTGGAAGAATAGTAGGGGTTCCATATCAAGGTGTTTGCATATTTTTCAATGAGTGGTCTTTAGAGGAGTTTTACACTATGGTTGATCATCATGAAATCTACCACATGTTAATCCCGGAAGCAACCACGGTGAGGGATACCGTGTTCATGCTAAGAGCATCCCCATCGAGGGTCACTAGGAATTCGAAAGTGATCTATAGGGATCCTTTCCAAATGGAGCTCTCCGAGATGTACGCATTGTATAGGAAATGGGAGATGGTGGTGAGGGAGAACGTGTTGTGCTTAGTAGGGAACAAAGATCACCCCAACGCATGCCTAATTTTCATGATCTATTGCCTAGTGACCGAGACTTGCTTCAACCTTGCTTACTACATGATTAAGAGAATGGCAAGTGTTAAAAGCATAGACAAAATGGTGCTTCCGTACGCAATGCTCCTAACCCGTATTGAAAAATTCATCTTTGCATTAGATCCTTCTCCGCAATCCTATGATCATAGCTTTTGCAACAAAGTTATGGTGTCATTGACCGAGGGTAGAACTACAAGGTTTATGGTGTAAGGAAAAAGGCCTCACCCACCCACGGATTCCTCGGATGAATGGGAGAGGCAAAGTGAAGGTGAAGATAGTAGCAACCCACTCGGAAATACCGATCTCGACCCCTTGGATTACATCAACCAATTGCCAGGCGTTCCTAGCTCATCACCCGAATGGCAACAAACCAAGGGAATTTTCAAGTGCTTCGCCAACTTCTTGAAGAAAAAGAAGTAGAGATGGTGTGATAAAGAGTGGAGGAGGTGGAGAAGTAAGGTAAGGTCATAGGACCTTAATTTGTGAAAAAACAATTTGAAACAATGGGTTGTAACATCTAAACAAATACTTATGTAGTGTAGGATGTAGTATGTAGCTATTGTCATAACTTGGCATTGAACAATCTTAACTTAGGAACGTGTAGGATGAGATTTTACGACTTCTTCAAGTAGTCGTCGTCACTCATCTTTAGGTACATTTAGTTCCCCCACATTTTCTATGCATTATACTTGATGTGTTCTTGCATTTAGTCTTTGTAGAAACAAATAGGAGAAGCATTTTGCTAAGAGTGCAAAATTGGACATTTGCTATAAGCCTTCTGATCTGCAGTAGGCGGATCCCGACAATATAACTAGCCAGATCCCTCCCAAAAGAGAACCGTGGGATCCGTGACCACAGATGAGCAATACAGACCTCACTATATCAAAAATAGCTCACTAGATCACCTCACACTAGTCAAACATAAGACTTTAGAACCAACTAAGTATTCCTCAAACATTTGAAAGCTTCACACTCACCTATAGCTTACTTAGGATCTATTTCAAAATGTTTTTGATTTATCAACTCATCAAACCTCACTATATTTCCGCTCTAACGCTCACACTTTATTTCTCACGTCTCATAACACTTAGTTTGATATATCCATCAATTTTAGCAAATTGATTTTAGTCATCATTAACTCAAAAATAAGCTTGAAACTAGTTTTTCATTTTCCTTATTTTTTAAGATTTTATTAAATTTTTCTTGAGGCATTATCTAACTTCTAGGACTAATTACCACCACTCTTCCATCTCAAATCAAATAATATTCTTCTCAAACACTTAGTTAGACTATCTAAAGTCCACTTTTCTACCCAAAACCATCATTAAGCACCCTCACTTCTTATGGTTGAGCATTTAAGACATCCACCTCTCATGACATCAAAATAAAGTGAAAACCTCGAGATACATAGGTAATTGACATTGCAAAAAGCATAATCATTTCATCAAGAATCTGTCTGACAGACGGATCCCTGGTTTATAACCAGACGGATCCCTGGTGAGAGGGATCCGTGGGATCTGTGTCTGCAGAAAGCTTTAATCTGCTTCCCTCTTCAAAGTTAAGTCACCTTTTGGTTTTCTAACCACTTTTAGTTACCATTTAATATCTTTCTAGAGCTGATCAATATCCTAAGTGCATGCTTAATCCCCTTAGTGGCCAAGAATTTAATTCCCTAATTCAAAATTATCCTTTATAAACCAAACACTCTTAAGCTTAAATCATCACTCTCACCTAGCTCTCAAAAATCAGTAGTTAGAAGCTTATATTGCATCCTTACCATCACCATGACCAAAACACTTAACAACAACTCTTCAACTAAAGGCTCATCCAAAAGAAAGGGTCACATGATTCATGAGATTTCATCCACCGAATCATCTCTCGTAAGAAATAACAATGCTAGAATTTCACCTCAACAAACCCATTCAACAATTGCTAAGAGAACCGCAAGAATTAGCATCAAACCTTTTGGGATAGAAAAAGGGTCATCTAGTTCAAAACCAAACATGGCTAGCTCTAGCAAACCATCTAAGTCCTCATTCCTAGAGCATAGATTACACTCATCCAACGAGCCTCTTTCTCACTCAAATCTCTATTCATTAGAGCATTCACCACCGAGAACATCCAACTCACCAACTTTCTCGTTAAATAGAGAACCACCTACAACACCAACTAGTCCATCATTAGAAACAAGGAACCACCAAGGACTTGATCATATGGAAGAATATCCATTACCACCACCCTCATTCTTAGTAGAACCTCACCCTACTTCTCTTAATGAAACCCCACCATCATTCATAGAGCCTCCTCAAAACATCCATTTTCCTCCGGTTCCAAATCAAGACAATAATTGCTCTAATTGTCTAATCACCCAAGGACTTGTTCAAGAAGTACGAAATGAGTTGCATTTCATGTTTAATCATCTTCTTGAAAGATTGGACCAAATCAACAAGTCTACTCATCCTTAGACTCAAGCACTTTGTTGCATTCTAGGCTTTAGTAACTTATTAATATTAGTAGAAAATGTATGGCTAAATCATTCTCTTATTTTTAGAGATTTGTTGATTATCTCTTTGTTTTATTGAATGATAACTTATTTGCCATATTTCTTTGAGTATATGTTTGTTGTTTGTATACATATCTCACTCTTATATTGAGCATTGTTTGGTATATCACCTTTGCTGAAAAATCTGTCACCAGACAGACGGATCCCTGAAAATTACCTAGACGGATCCCACAAAGGAGGGAACCGTGGGATCCGTGGTACAGAAGAACAATTTTCTACTAACTTGAGTCTTATTTGCAGGAAATTATGCACTATACTCTTGTGTTCTAACCTTTATTTTGTATATTTTCAAAATACACGTGAAGAACTTGACATCCTAAGCTAGGGGGAGCTTTGTGTCAAACCATACATTGCAAAACCATTTGCAACATAATCCTTATTTGGATTACACTTCATGACACCCCATTGCAAAGTTGCAATCTTCAAAGGGGAGCATCTTCGTAACAAAGAAGAAACCATTTGCAAACAAAATTGAAATTCGGTAGCTTATTAGTTTATATTTACTTAACGCCCTCACAAAGGGATGGACTCGTCAAGGGGGAGTTAAAGACGAGAACCATTCCCGTCACTTGCTCTCTTTACATTTTTTTCTCTTTTACATGTTTTTCTTAAAACAATGTGTTAGTTTTTTTTGACGCTCTTTTTGTTTCGACAAAAAGGGGGAGAAGAGAGTAAAAACTCCAATTTGAACTTTTACGAATTTTAGTTTTTCCTTAAAATAATTTTATGTTTTTGTCATCAACAAAAAAGGGGAGATTGTTAATACAAATAAGCCGTAAAAACATTTATTTATATTTTACAATCTTCTAATGTTTTGTCGATAACAAACGTAAAATCATTTTAACGAAACGTTTATTTATATTTTACGTTTATTTATACGTAAATGGTTTGAGCCAATAGATTTCTAACACACTTACGTTTTCACATAAAACACTAAAACAAATACAAGTGATTTTATGATTTAGTAACACATATGTACAACAACTAGTGTTTACATATTGGGCAAATATATACATAACTAGTATGTAATGGGTAAAAACTACAACCCATGGTATTGACCCATACCCATTTGACTAGGTGCATTGCACCCAATAGGTACATTGTATCTAATAAAAGACCCATGGATCAACCCATAACCCATGACCCATGACCCATGACCCATAACTAAAATATCCATGGGCAAAGAGGAGCGTCCCACGGATCCCTAGTTTTACACTAGACGGATCCCTTGAGGGAGGGATTCGTGGGATCCGGGGAACAGTTAGCATTTCTCCTCTATAAATAATGAGCCGTTTCTTCCTTTTGGCTTGCCACTCACACATACTTTCCCAAGTATTGTAACTCTCAACCACCGATCCTAAGGGATCTTTCTATGTAGTTTGTCTTTTGTTTTGTGTGATTCTCTAGGTTCCTCTTAAAGGCGAGATCACCACTTCTTGAAGTCAAGCAAGCTCAAGTCCATGAGTTGCCATGCTTCGTCATCATCAAGACTACTAAGGTTCTCTTGTTGATAGTTCTTTCTTCCTGTATAGAAGTGTTGATTCGGAGGCATTAGTGAAGGATGCCGAAGGAGTCAAGACGAAAGCATTAGTGAAAGATGCTTAACGTTCGTGTCAAGAGCATTAGTAAAGAATGCTAAAGGTGTCAAGACGAAGGCATTTGTGAAAGGTGCCAAGCGTTGTGTCAAGGGCATTGGCGAAGGATGCCTAGAAAACAAATCAAGTGGCATTAGTGAAGAATGCCTAGGTCGTATAATCGATGAGGTGCATCGTTAGACATATTGTGATTGTTTACTTTCAAAGATGTTGATATCCTTGATGATGTTGTAATAAGGAGTGGATATCCTTTGGGATTAGGTGTTGTATATTGTTGGGTAGTAGTTCCTCCATTGTAATGGAACTCGGTACTTAGCCTAGTACCGGATAAAGGGTAGGCGACATTGTGGTAGGTGTGGTTCACCTTGGTGTGAAAGAACCCGGTGGTTAGCCTAGTACCCGAAAAAGAGTAGGCGACGTTGTGAAGGCTTCTCCGCCATAAGGATTTGGTGTCATGTAGTGATTACGAACTCTCGAGTAGGTGACTCGGGGAGTGGAGTAGGGTAAGGAAGGTGTCTTTGTAGCCGAACCACTATAAATACTCGTGTCGTGGTTATGTGCTTCTTACTCTTTATCTTTCATTACACTTTTATATATCTATTTATCAACGTCCAACATACACATCTAAGTAGATTGACATAAGTCGATCTAAATATCTTAACAGGAAGTTTTAAATTGGTAAAACTATTCAACCCCCCCCCCTTCTAGTTTTCCACAGTATGCATCCGTTGCAGCTCCTATATGACCGCTTAATCACCCCTTATAATTAGTCGTTGGTCTGATGGGCACTCCTTCACGAGCTGATCTGGGGAGTCCCAGTAGCTCTTCTTTTCTACGTTACTAAGACCCACCTAAGGTGCACATGTTCTAATTACATTAACTGTCTTTTCATCAAAAACCAAGGAAATTGCCATTATCTTATCGCTGCTCTTGTTCACTTGTACTGCAATATCCTTAAGAGCTGCCGCCAAAATAACCCAAACTCTTATTCTCAATGTCCTAGTGCATGAGTACCAAAGCTTTTAGCGTTACCTTCCTTCGAAGTAGACCCCCTCCATTTAGTCTCTTGAAAACATGCTATGTCCATTTTATGTGTCCCTGAGACATCAGCATGCTCAAAGAGCTTTCCAGACAAGACCCTACATTATTACTCAATTTAATATTACTTTATTTGAATGGTTATAAATTTTGTAGAATTGTAATTGAGTCGTCATGAATTTGGCTTTCTAAAACTTGACTCAAGTTCATATAGATTGACTTAGAGCTTTTCCTTGTTTAAATGTAACATGAAGCTTTTTCGATGAACAAATTCAAACCTGAACATCAAAAGCCAACCAATAGACCACATATGTAATGTATAATGAATTTTTCTTGTATTTGCCCATTCTAATATTTTCATTTAACATCCTTTGTTTTTGCAGTAGTTTTATTTTATATCCTTTTATTTTATAACTTTACAATCGAAACGAATGTTGTAGCTGAAGTTGAATAGGAACCACAACATTGGTGTTAGATGATCCAATCATTTTCTTGTTTATTTGTTCTATTTTTTAATACTAAAATCAATTAATAATTATAAGCCCCATGCAAGTTTTTAGCTTGACGGTGATTCAGATGAAATGAAAGCTTAACGGTAGTTCATATGAAATGAATCACACTTTTCAATTGATTCTTATTAATTTAGTGGGTGTTGATATGCTTATATAGGGGTTATTTGGGTAAGCTCATTTAAAAGTCGCATTTTAGCTTATAATCAAGAAGAAGTTGTTTTGGACCGATTATTTGATTAAGGTTTGGAATAAGCTTACAAGCCAATCCAAACATTTTCCTTGCATTATGTTTATAATAATTTATAAGATAATACCTTTCTTATATGGTAAACGACGCTAGTTAATTGGATTTCCTAACACCCCTCAAACAACATTTTATGTATTACAAATGGAGTATTTATATCGAGTCGCTTTAGTAAGCTAGCAAGCATGAGTTGATTGTATATATCTGGGGAAATTTCATATCTCTCCTCCTAAAACATGAAAATTTCATATATACTCAAATCATGCTTCAAAAGCATTGTACATAATGCATTCAATGATTGTATTATGGGTATATATAAAATAGTGACAGAAAGGGGTTGATATATGAAATTCTCTTTATATCTAATCACTCAAAAATGTTTATTAGTATCGAGTTGTATCAAACTACAACAAGTGGATAAACAATTAATTAAGCAATCCCAAACACCCTTTAAGGTGTACATATGAGTATGTGACTGTTGTTATTTTAAGCTCCAAGTTCATCAAATCGAACAAATAAGTAAAACGAAACAATGATTCAAAACAGCTTTTATTAAGAAACAAACGCAATTGGTTTTCTGAGTTTATACAATAATCTGGTTTTGGTTACAAATAAATGAAACAAACAACCCTATATATACTAGTATGAAGCGTCATGTTTGAAGCGACATATCCCTTCCTTGCATCTCCTTCTTTTCATGAAGCGTTGTAACGTTTGGGTTTAACCCGTTTCTTCCAAGATAACCGTTTTACAGTTTTTAGGTTTAGGATAAACCTATTTGGTCCTTGTATCTTCTAAACTAAACATGTAGGCCCTTCGTATTTTGGCTTTGAACTATAACGAACTCCTAAACTTTGAGCCATGACTCAAGATTAGTCCAACAATCACCCCCTAATCTTGATCATGCTCTAGTAGCTTCTTAATACTTCATGATCCGTCTTTTCATGTTGTAGAAGGTCCTTGTCTTTATACTTTGGCTTTTTGCTGATTCTTTGCTTGACCTCTTTGTCTTGAATGTATTCACATCTCTTGTATTCTTCGATCATTTCAGGCCACCTCTCTTTCGTTGATTTCCACTGTTTTGCTGGTCTTTCTCTAATTGCACTTATTCCATCACTGGTCTCTATGCCTTTTACATAACCTGTTGTTAGCCCTGCAGTAACTTCCATCCCTTCAAATCTTGGTGGGATCCTAGTCTTCATAGCTTTCTTGCTATCTTCTTCCAACGCCTTGGCTTTCACTAGCATCTCTTGCTTAGGTTTATGTACTAAACTTGGAATTTCCTTGCATTCTCACAATAACTATCCAAAGACTCATAAAGTTCTCTAGTCTTTATGTCAATCTTACTTGGAAATCTTAAACTATTGACTGCCTCTCGAATCTCCTTTAGACATTCTACACTTGTAATTTCATTCTTCACCTTGTCTTCAAATGAACTCTCTTGTTCATGCATCTTCTTTTCGAACTCTAGTTCTCTCTTTCTGAACTTCTCCTCGAGTTCTTGTTTCTTTTCTTCAAATGAACTCTCTCGTTCACTCATCTTCTTCTTGAACACTAGTTCTCTATCTCTGAACTCCTCTTCGAGTTCTTGTTTCTTTTCTTCAAATTTATGAATTATTTCAAACTTCCATAACTCCAGTTTACTTTTTAAGTCAGTCTCAATTTCTGACCTTAAGTCTTCTAATCTTTCATTTGGGATTTCATTCTTCTCAATGATAATTCCCTTCCACCTTGGTTTTTCTTCTAAGGATGCCTTTTCTTTTTCATCCTTAACTGCCATAGTTGCCATCAACAATGTAGGTTCATTGTCTTCTTCTACAATGTTCCTCTCCTCTTCTTTATCATTCTCTAGACAATTTCTAGCAATATGTCCAAATTCATGGCAATTATAACATTCTATGCCTCGTTTTCCTTTCTTGAAACGGTTTTGATCTCTAGAGTTTTTCTTTCTCCAATCACGATCATCTCCATCCTTGTTTCTAACATTTTTTGCCTTTTCGTCACACCAATTGTCTTGAGACGAATTAACTCTTCGTTGTTCACTGTTCTTAAAACCTTTTCAATGACTAGACATGTTGCCATGTTTTGTGAACAATAACTTATCCTGATTGTCACTAGGGCTTCCATCAAAGAGGTTCACTCTTTCCTCAAAGGCTTTCAGTCTACCAATTGTCTCATTTTGTGTTGTATTTTCTAGATCGAAAATTGTTCTATCATTGCTACAATCAGATAAATCTCTTGCACGGAACTTAGAAGTTTTCGTACTAGAGTTGCCCGATCAAATGTTGATCCTAAGCCACTAGCCCTTGTAATAATATTGTTGAGCTTTTTGAGAAAGCATCAATATTGTCATCTTCTTTCATCTTTAACATCTCAAATTCCGTTTGAGAGTTTGTAGTCGTGCCTTTTGCACTCTATCTACACCTATGTACCTAGTTTGTAGTGCTTCCCAAATTTCTTTTGCACTCTTACAACTAGCCACTTGTAAAATCATATCCTCTGGTAATGCCTGGTAAAGATATGCAGTTGTTGCCAAATCTTTCTTTACGTCTAATTGTGCACTACCCTTAGGTTCTATTATTTCCCAAACCCATTTGCCCTTAGTATGGTCTTTATACGAAGAGCCCATACTGTGTAATTTGTAGATTTCAAAACGGGACATTGAAATTGGAAAAACGATGTAACCTCCTTGTGAATTACAATTTCCGTGTTTGTATCTCCAAATATTATGCCTAGAAGCTATTCCTAATTCTAATAGGAATTTAAAGTAGGAATCTAGAAATCTTATAACTTCAACTAGGAATCAAACAATACTTTCTAATCTTAACTACGTATAATAAGACTAAAAGTAATAAAATTCAGATTTTAGTTTTAGAATATAAAACCCGAATTTTGTGATTCCTCCACGATATGATTTTCGAACCAACAAGAACACCCAAGTGTATTCTCTTTCTCCCTTGTACAATTAACCAAACGCACCCTTGATGTTTCTTCTTTTTCTGCCTTCTTTGTTCGAACCAGAAAACACAAAACAACTCCTTCCCTTTGTTTTTTTCTTCGAAGCAGTAAACACAAATTGTTCCCCTTATTTTTCTTTTTCGAACCAATCAAAAAACACCAAAGTAGTGTTTTTCTTCTTCCCTTTTTCTTTCGAACCAGCACAGAAACAACACACCAAACTTCCTTCTTTTCGTACTTATTCTATTCGTCAAGAATACCCTTTTCTTCTCCTTGTTTCGCCTCAACCAAACAACGTGTTTCTTGTGTTTCTTTGGTTCCAACGTTATAGAAAAACTCGACCCCAATTCTCTTCTTTGATCTTGCGTCAGAAAACGAATTCAGCTCTGATACCAATTTGTTGTCCCAACGGGGTTTCACAATCAATTCGAACAAATAAGTGAAACGAAACAATGATTCAAAACAGCTTTTATTAAGAATCAAACACAATTGGTTTTCTGAGTTTGTACAATAATCTGGTTTTGGTTACAAATAAATGAAACAAACAGCCCTATATATACTAGTATGAAGCGTCATGTTTGAAGCGACATATCCCTTCCTTGCATCTCCTGCTTTTCATGAAGCGTTGTAACGTTTGGGTTTGACCCGTTTCTTCCAAGATAACCGTTTTACAGTTTTTAGGTTTAGGATAAACCTATTTGGTCCTTGTATCTTCTAAACTAAACATGTAGCCCCTTCGTATTTTGGCTTTGAACTATAACGAATTCCTAAACTTTGAGCCATGACTCAAGATTAGTCCAACAAGTTCATCATTTCATTCCGACAATACAACTGGCTATTGAATGTTTTTAAAAGTCTTATGTATTGAATTCAATAAATCATTGGGATTGCAATGTTGCCTCGGTGGAGAAGGGCCTTAGCTAGTATCTACAAGGTATGAATTCAGAGCAATTCTCAAGTGGCTACAAGAGATGTATATGGTTATATTCTTACTGAAATATTTCTTGGGTTGCATCTGTAGAGGTGCCACTACTTTCCAGCAACATTTATGCAGCTAAATCAGAGGTAAATAAATATTGAATTATGAAGTACTTATAATTAATGTTATAGTCGTTTAAACTAACACATACTTTCTTCTTCTTATTTGTTTGTAGGGGCAAGGCTTGGCGCAACTGGAAAGATTAGGTGGTATTTGGAATTGTTTAGTTTTTTGGTAAAGGATTACCTTTTGTAAATTTGTTACTCCAAAACACAAATAACATTTCTTAATTGCTTATTGCATTATTGTACATGATATAACTGTTTTAGAGTGCTTCGATATTCTCAGGCACTTTCATTTTTACACCCATCAAGAGCCTAACCACGCCTATGTAGCTTGTTTTTGTAGAGTTTATGATATATAAAATACAATAAAACATAAAGACACAAGAGTACACAGCGGAAGACTTAAGATCATAACAAATAAATTAATTAACTGAAAGTATGCGTAACGTACCTCTTGCGAATGTCAGATCTCTAGAGCAAACCAAAACAACCCTCGAGCAAAGCAAACCAAAGAAGTACTTATTGGTGTAAGAATAATGTCTTACAACCACGTTCTTGTACACACGAATTAACCAAACGAATCAAGCAATTGCTAGATCTAACACAAGTCCTTGTTTAAGAAAAACGAAACCAATCTCCCTTACTATTGGGGTGTTCGGCCGATTATAGGACAAGAGAGAGGAGAGGAGAGATCTAGGGTTAATTCAATGCACAAGTGTATGAAACCCTAGAACCTAACCCTCCTTATATACTAGTAGGTAAACTTAGGGAACAAGTTAGGGATTAGGCCTTGGAAAGCCCCATATGGCCGGCCATGTAGAAAGCCCAAAGCCAAACCCATAACTTTTCCAAGTTTTCCATTTCTAGTCCTTTTCTTTTCATTTAACAGTCGTTAGTCATTTTCCATTAAATACTTAACGATCGTTAACCGGACTTAATGTGCAATAATTAATCGTAAACATAAACATTAATTATCAACTTTAATTCTCATTCGCTAATGTGTGTATCCGTGGTCACGAGTTCGAATCCGGACATTCACATGTTCGTAAATATATACATTTCAACAGACCCCACTGGATATGTTTACAAAGCGTGAAATGACATTGGTTAGCGCTCTAGCAACACGCCAATGCCCCGGTACAACTCGTGTATGGTTTTCTGGAGAAAACCAAGTTTGATGATTCATCATCATATTCATCCTTTGTTTCTAATACCATGTTAATAAGAATATGGATCTCACTCATTTCTTAATTAACTATTCTGCTTTCTCGCTTTATGTGATTGATTAAGATTACCAATTCTTCCGAACATATTCCGAAGACCTTGGGCATGGCCATGCAAACATCTTAACAAATTTCTACGAGGGCCCAAGAGTATTATACTTCAAAATAAATTTGAAGGAAACAAATCCCATTTTGACTACAAGCGTGATTCATAAATTTCGCAACACTTCGAAAACAACCCTTATAACTACCGCCACGTATAGCGTTAGATTGCTTCACAAAATGCACTACATCCATGACATATCTCTTGTATCTCAAGTCGAGGATAAATATCCATGATATACTTAATGACAAAGATCCATAAAGTATCATCATGTGAGTGGGATAAGTCCTATACTCAATTCATTGAATATCATATGAAATTAGTCATGCTACGCATCAATATACTTTCAAGTATATTCTAACTAATACTCGATTTGTCTTAATTCAATATCATTCCCATGTTATTGATTGACAATGACTATTTAGAATAACTTAAGTTATTCATGGATTTAAACATGCAAACATAGGACACAATATTATAAATGAAATTAAACGATACCGTACTTAAATTCATTATAAATAATAATTGTTTAACATCCTTTATCCAAATACTAAATAGATCAATGCATGATAATACTAGTTAATGAATTTTGCCACAAGTCATGAGAATCATACTTGTTGACAAGGCATAATTTCAATTAACTTTGATCAATAGGAATTTTGAGAATACTTATTTCAAAATTCAATAAGTGAATTTCTTGTATATGTTTACACATATCTTGATATTGTCATATCATTCCATAAGGTGCGTGATAACCCGAACCACCCTTTTATGACAATCATCTTTCAAAACTTTAAAGTTTTAAAGTATTCTTTTCTTTAATGTATAATGCAACTATGCTCTTAATTGAGCATAACTAGTCAACATGGTCATCACCAACGATACCATGACTAGAATTGAGTGTCATCTCAATTATACCAGCATCATTGTGTACAACAATATGCTCTTTAAACATCCGTAAACTTTGAACAGTTATAGTGTAATGTTGGTGCCTACCAAAACTCAAGTTTGTTGGCATAATTGTCATATAATCATCCATAGAATCTAGGAGCATCTCCAGATTATGGAATGTGATTCTAAATCCAAACATATTCCTTTAAAATATTTATTACACTAACAACTTTCAATGTTGTCAAATCATCTTGTAATCAAGCATGACACAACAACTTTATACACAACATGATGTTCATGATGAATCTTCAAGTTAAACTTTAAGATCTCATCTATCTTGTCAAAGATATGTATTCATCATGTTCTATTAGACTCATTTACCGCATATGTTTATAATAATAAACATATTTTTTTTTTCAAGGTTATATATCTTATTTCCAAATCTTACAAACGAAGTTCATTCCCAACTAAAACTTAATTTAAGTGGAATGTAGTTGCCCATACAACATATAAGATTTAAAATAATACTCCCACTAGCTTTTAGGAATACTTATGAGCTATCTTATTTTAATTATTAAATCAAACATGGATTTAATATTAAACATAAGAAACATCTCTTAGATGCTTGCATATATCCATTCATGGATTCTTGCGTTTGTACATATCCAAGGATTATTTGAATTCATAAAACTTCTTTGTATTACTCATCGTCCTCGCAAAAGTAATTCCACAACAAAGAGTTATGACATACATTGTCAAAATTTCATATCAATGAAACTAAGTATGACAATTATAATCTTTATACTTATTTAATGTATCTAGTAAAGAATATTCAATCATAGTTAATTGCTTAAATATGATTAATATTATTATCACTAGACATGCATTAAATATGTGTATAATATTGTTCATATGATTTCTACATAAAGATTTAAACCACTAGGGTTTCCATCCTTTCAAGAAACTCATATTCATTATTAAGATAAACCAAGTATCTAAAGTTGATTATCTTTATGGACGAGATCTCAACATTCATAGTATGATTGATTTACCACAATTCAACATTTGGTAAATTCACCATCATGATTAATGAGCTTACCATGATCCTCAGAACTCATAATTCTCAAGATATTAAATATCCGAGATATCCTTACGGATCTATGAATGATAATTCCATCATATTGAGGTCTATCATTTACATGTTTAACCTCATCATGATATTTGCTAGTGTATTTCAGAAGATTATGTATTTTGTAATTCAATCTTTCAAGATCTTAAACAAAACTCCCACTTGCCTTTAACAATTTAAAGATTACCTTTAGACAGTTTAGCAAGTAGAGCAACAATACATTGTTCTCTTTTGGGATATTACAAAAAACATTGATGCTTCTAACATTATTTTGTTACAACTCACTATACAAGCAGTTTAACAAATTCGAACTTCATTATAAGACTTAATGTGATTCATCACATTCCATAAACAAATGGTGTCTTATTAATCTTCTAGGTTGGACTCTTATTGAGTATATTCAATCTATACTCAATATTCTAACCTTGATAACTTTTGGAAGAAACTATAGTTATCTTGAATCAAACATGCCAATAGATTTTGATTCTTCTAATCGAACATACCATAAAACTATGGTATTTCATTAGAATTAATATTGTAAGATAATCTAACAATATTTAAGATAACCATCTACTCTTTGGCTCATCTATTTACCAACAAAGTAAAACTTAATGGTACAATAGAATTACCAAGTCAATTGCATGTATTATAACACAAGTATTTTGACCAAGTCAAAAGACATATCGATTATAATCCCACTATACGTTATAAGTCATTGATCACCTCATTGACTTCATGCATATGTCTTAAAACATAGCAAGTTAACGCCTTACTTTATATTGTAAGTCTTGTATTAAAGACTTCATGTTTGTGACTTTACAAAATCATAAACATTTATAATAAAAGTAATTATGAACACCACCTCATGTTTCAATTAATATTTCAAGTTAATATTTACTACATATATTTAAGTCATTCAACGAATACTCAAATTCAAAGTAGTATCGATTACTTCATTTAATTATGTCATTCCATGAAATGTTCAATGTAAGAAACCGCAGAATCATCCATGCTCGCTCACGACACGTGGATATTTTACCTTGGGCTACAATCTAGTTCACGTTCTCATGTAACATAAATTGTAACTACAAGTGTTTCTTAAATATTGAAAGACATAAATATTTAAAATAAAGTAGTCTTTGTTATCATCTTGACACATGTTCTTAATAGGGCAATCATACACATTTAAATGTATAATTCCTATTAGAGCGTTACTCTCTTACCTTGCGGTCAAGAGAATCCATTTAAATCATATTTATATGTGTTGTACCTTGCACACAATAAAGATTTCTCCACTTGTGCTTGGAACAACATCATGTAGCGGATAAACAACACGATACAAGTTCGTTTATTCGATTAATATGATTTGTGTCATAGATATAACAAGTAGATGTAGAACTATATTGTTTAGTAAGGAAACGCGCATGACTTTCCTTAAAACATAAGTGTCTACAATTGGAAAGTAATTATCTTTGAAGATAATGGGTTACTACACGTGAATTAAGGCTTGTAGCTCCACGAATTAGAAATCATTAAAACAACTTCTTATTCAAGAATGCAACATAAATGCTCCCACTGAATCTGACAACATTGTAAGTGTTGCATAACCAGTTAAAACAACTTGCTTGCTTTTTACTTTCCTACACCTTTAAAGAACCATACGTAATCATTACTAAGGTACTAAAAGGTGTATTCTACTCTATGAATGATGGGTTATCCATCAAAGTTATTAACTTGAAAATTTGGGTATGCAATTTCTTCCTTAACAGGCCTACCATGCCCATAATGGTATGTAGCACCTTTAAAGGTTAAAGCAAAACAACTAGATAAAATATGCTAGTTTGCCTTTTACCAATTTTCGCGGTAATTAGTCTAGCTTCTAATTTAGTAACTCATACATATTTTCGGCTTAACCAACATTCATGTTGTTACAAAGAATTCATTCACCAAATGAAGGTAATGAAATCTTTATGGAAAATAAGATGTGCAATTCATTGCTATGAGTTACATTTAGAATTTAGACAATTCAAATGTTCCTATTATACCTTTCTCATTCATGAAAAGGAATAGGATTGAGTCTCATGCTTCTCCCATGGAAAAGAGACTTCGTTTGTCTTTTCGGTAAATTATTCTCGATCAAACATTTGTTTGAAAGCGAATGGAACAATTTATTGATCAAAGACTAAACTTCGTTTACTGGTTAAATGTTGCAATTATACATTCAAAAGAATTACAAAATTCAATTTTAGTATTTTCGATAATTAACCTTTTCAAGAAAATTAAACACCCATGGTTCATAAACATATAACCATTTAATTTTCATCGAAAACTAGGATCCAAATTGTCATAATCTCATCACGCCGGTTGATCTGCTAGTAATGAACCTTATACAAAGTGGTAGAGCTTGTGCTCAATTGCCAATTTCAATTTCAATTCCTAGATTTATGGGATTTACATATAGCCAATTTCAATTTCCATGTAAACATGTTTTATCCCATCTTATGCCTTGAGTTGCCAGTTCTCACTACAAAACTCAATTAAGTTGTCCAACTTAAGAAACTGCAAAATCGTCCATGCCCGTTCTCACGACACGTGGACATTTTACCCTTTGATTACGATCTAAGTCACGATCTCACGCAAATAAAAGGTAATCTTAGGTGTTTCCGTTTCGTTGGATGGCATATAACTTAAATTAAAGGGTAATAATTTTGATGTCAAATCAAATATGTACAAAGATGTCATGCATTCATCTTCGTAATATAGGTTTTATTAAAACATTTATATCTTGTTTTAATGTTTAAGTTTTCATCATCAAACTTTAATTGAGGTATTGGTTTCACCAATCAAGGAATTTAGTGTTAATTATCATCCATTATACCGCACTTTTGCATAAGTGTAAACACTTAGTGTTTGGATAATTACCACCCAAGTGGCGCATGGAATCAACACTAATTAGCGCCTTAAGACGAGCTTGCACATTTAATGACTTACTAAGTAGCTCCATTCGAACTTACAGAGGGCGGAGGACTGTGCGCTAAAGCACAACCTTAGACATCCTTTCGGTGTGACTGCGCACTTCTTTAAACCCCTTTATTAGTTCATTCTCATGGGTGAGCTGCTCGGTCATTTGTACCAAAGTCATCATCAATTAAACGATTATGATTACTATTCTTAAAATACATGTTTCACCATTGTTTAGGTCGGTTTATTTTCTTGTAAAATACCCTTGTTACAAAACATAAAACAAGCAAGTATTTATAAAATAAACAAATAAACAATGAATGCATAACAAATAAAAGTCATGCATATCAAATAGCCACATGCAAACGGTTTTGATAAATCTTATTAATAACCAATTTAGATCTCAATATGCATATATTTAATTAAGACTTCCACCGTTTTCATCTATGTACAAGGTGAACCACATGCATCGATTCATCGATTGCGTAAGTCAAAACTAAATATATATCACATAGCACGTAATTGATTAAATAATAATTATTGAGGTCTTCCCCAATTTTAGATCTATCATAATTTAGTGTATATCACTTAAACATGAAAGACATACAATAAAGCAGATCCATGATAAAACATGCAGATAATTATCATGGACATAAAATTACACTTAACAATTAATGCAATTAAATCAAAGTTACGCATATACACATAAAGTTGCATGCATCTTAGGGTTTCTAATCCAATTAAAACAATAGTTTAGAAAACCCTAATTAGGGCACCAAAATAAACGCCCCCCTCAAAATTAGGGTTTAGGTTTTGCAAACCCTAGATCTAAGCATACAAATAATAATACATTCATGTTTATTTTAATTATGTGTTTCAGTAATTAATTACTTGTTATACAAGGCTCGTGATGCCACTGTTGAGTTTATGATATATAAAATACAATAAAACATAAAGACATCAAGAGTACACAATGGAAGACTTAAGATCATAACAAATAAATTAATTAAGCGAAAGTATGCGTAACGTACCTCTTGCGAATGTCGATCTCTAGAGCAAACCAAAACAACCCTCGAGCAAAGCAAACCAAAGAAGTACTTATTGGTGTAAGAATAATGTCTTACAACCACGCTCTTGTACACACACGATTAACCAAACAAATCAAGCGATTGCTAGATCTAACACGTGTCCTTGTTTAAGAAAACGAAACCAAACTCCTTACTATTGGGGTGTTCGGCCGATTATAGGACAAGAGAGAGAGAGGAGAGATCTAGGGTTAATTCAATGCACAAGTGTATGAAACCCAGAACCTAACCTCCTTATATACTAGTAGGTAAACTTAGGGAACAAGTTAGGATTAGGCCTTGAAAGCCCCATATGGCCGGCCATGTAGAAAGCCCAAAGCCAAACCCATAACTTTTCCAAGTTTTCCATTTCTAGTCCTTTCTCTTTTCATTTAACGGTCGTTAGTCATTTTTCCATTAAATACTTAACGATCGTTAACCGGACTTAATGTGCAATAATTAATCGTAAACATAAACATTAATTATTAACTTTAATTCTCATTCGCTAATGTGTGCAATCCCGTGGTCACGAGTTCGAATCCGGACATTCACATGTTCGTAAATATATACATTTCCAACAGTTTTCATGGTGTTGTTAAAAGTATTATTATTGGCATAATTTGATTAATTGTTTTTGTCTAACATATCTACTAGTTTACTGTTGATCTTGTAGTGTAGTTTTGTTTCTGAGGAGATGGTTTATTTGTGTTTGAATGTTATTGGTAACATATCTACCAGTTTATTGCTAATGTTAACATATGTTAAGGTTAATTACAATAATCTATATGACAATTGTGTATGGAAATGTGCTTTTGGGGTATTAGAGTTTTTTGGTTGACTATAGTATTTTTAAAATCTATTTAACAAAAGGAGTACTTTCAAATTTACTTAAGATAATATGGTTTTTTGAAGGGGTTAATATTTTCATGGAATGAATTGTTTCACACACTAGGGTTTGATTTTTTTTTTACTATTATGCCCCTAAATACTCTTTGTTAATTTTACCTATGGATGTTGTCTCCGTAAGTCCAAGTACCACTGTCCCAACTTGGTGTTCATCTCCATTGTATTTGATGATACTTCTCCATAAATATGTAGTCTGACTCATGCTTATATTATGATAATTAACGTTACTCGGTAGATTGCTTAATGACTTTAAACAATATTACTCGTCCATTAATCATGTTGATTAAATCTCTATCCATTGGCACACATATAGATATTGGATAAAACCCATTTCAAGCTTTCAGAAGTCATATATATCCTTAAGTTTTCAAATGTAAAAACGTCCGATAACAGAATTTGTGATTGACGATTAGATTTCGATGAGACGAGATCACGCATTTGCTAAGTCTGGTGGTTTTGTGAGTAATAAACCGTCCTTATGTCATCTTGTACTTCGAATGCGGTTCAATCTCTACATATATTTCCTTTAGTGTTGATACAAAGTTGGACGTTCGATTTGGAGCTCGGCTCGTACCAATTGAGAATTGCCGCTGAGACCGCGAGACTAAGAGACAAGAAACACCGTTAGGCTTACCGTGGGATTGTCTCCCACGATTATCCTCCGGCGTGAGAGTGAGTAATCGGTTTAGGGTTTAAGGAGTTTTAGGGTTATGAGATCGTACCTTAAACGAGGGATATGATTCCCTTTATATACGCACGGAATCCTTGTTGGTTCCGTGTTCCCCAACCTTCGGCGTATCCCGCCTAAGTCGGTTGGGAATGATTATCTTCTTATTTTAGAAGATATCATATATCCATTCCGTAAATAGATTTGGGCTTGGGCTTTCGTGAGCCCAAGCCTTTATTGATATTGGCCCAAGTCGTGCTGGGCTTGTAAGTATTGGGCTGTGGTCGGGTTCATGACCCGACACCAGACTATACGTCATCATTTAGTTTGCTACTGTAACATTTTTCTATGATTAGGAGGACTTATTGAAACTGACTTAGATCGCGAATTGAGACTCTTGTTTCGAATAGACATAAGTTCGTTTCAGTTTCATGATTTTTGTTGAGAGGTTTTGTAACTTTACCAGTGGATCCAACGAACATGACAGAAGGATGGAGAGACGTAAGATACAGAAGAAGATGATGGACCTCGAATTATAACAGGTTTGGGCAATGAAGTGTTTGTGGGATAGTTTGAAAGCTACTACACGCAAGATATCGAGTCTAATAAGCGAATGTTTACATTCATGTTAGTAGTTATTGTATTAAATTTCATAAATTTGTGTCATTGCGTTTGTGGTGGAATGGACAATAAAACATTCAAAAATACCATATTATCTTAAATAAATTTGAAAGTACTCATTTTATTAAATAAATTTTAAAACTACTATTGTCAACCAAAAAACTCGGGGTATTATTGTTTGCACTACCTTTCCTTATGTTTTATGAGATCACTAATATCTCTTATTTCTTTAATTGTTTTAAAAAGTTTGATTGATAATCTTTATTTGACATGGCTCTTAAACTTACTTAGAGTAATAAGATTGGAATATCAATATAATGACACCATAAAATTAAATGTCATGCATAAGATCCAACCAATTAATTAAAATAGGGAAAATTACAGGAATATTATTCCCTTGTTTCTTCAATTTAGATGGAAAAACAATTTACCCATTACATGTTATAGACAAATGTATACACTTGGAGTGATGAGGTGGAAAGAAGAAATGACGTGGACAACATGATATGTAAATTGGGTGAAAGTTAAAAGAAGAATGTAATTGAAACAATGTTACCAAAATTAGAAAAGAATGTAAAGAATGTTAGCCAAATATGCCATTTTTCTATTAAAATATGAAGCAGGGGTGCAAGTGAATGCAGTGATTTTGGTTCTGTCAATTATTATGACGAAGTTAGCCAAAAAAAGCATTGGCCATAGTTTATCATCGCAAAACTATTTATTTACAATTTCATTTCATTCAACAAATCCCATTCTCCTTGCATCGCCTACCGCTAACAGACCGGAGATTCCCTCTGACTGCTCAGCCGATGGTGATTTAGGAGCGGATATAAACATTGTACCGATATTTGGAACCAAGGAAAGATCAAGACGATAATCTAGAGCTTTTGCAATCTCTTGATTTTCGTTTTGATCTTAGAAACATGGATTTCATTGGATATACCATGTTCTTGTGCCTTGTTTCCATAGCTTTATGTTATGATATAGACATAGACCTCGACCTCGACCCTGACCTCCTTCCAAGACCTTTGATCGTTGAATTCCCAGATACACGTCTCAAAAACATAACTGAAGAGCTAAATATGCAATGTACAAGTTGGAGGGTTGCAGCTGAAGCCAACAATTTGGGTCCATGGAAAACGATTCCAATAGAATGTGCTGAATACATGAAAGAATATATGTTGGGTAGGTCTTATAAAATTGATCTTGAAACAGTTTCTAAAGAGGCTGAAGCTTATGCCAATAGCCTGGAATTGGAGGAAGATGGAATGGATGCTTGGGTTTTCGACATCGATGAAACCTTGCTCTCAAATCTCCCGTATTACGCTGATCATGGATTCGGGTACTAATTCTTTATATATTGATTTGCCAATAAACGATTTCGTTTCAAAGAAATCTGATTTGCCACCATCAATAGTATATAAACCATCAATAAAGATTTTGATTCTAGAAAACATATTACTAAAAGTAGATCAAGGATGTCTAAATTTACATTTATTTGGATTTGAAACAGGATGGATAAATTCTAATATGTTTTTGAGGATGTATACGTAGGTTGGATTTTTTCGACAGTGCCCAATTCGACAGATGGATCCTTGAGGGAGTAGCACCTGTAATAAAACCAAGTTTAAAGCTATATGAGAATGTTTTGAGGCTCGGTTTCAAGATTATCTTGTTGACAGGGCGTGGCGAAAACCGCAGAAATATTACCATTACAAATCTAACGAATGCTGGATATGTTATGTGGGACAAGCTCATTTTAAGGCAAGTTTCCAAATGCTGAGACATTTGTGATTAAGAATGATTATTATGACTAATTTTACCATGACAACTATTGAAATTTGGAAATCATCTTGAATCATCAATGTTGAACTAATTTTGAGCTTTTGCAGAGGTGAAAACGACCATGAAAAATCGGCCATTGCATTTAAATCAGAAAAAAGGGAAGAGGTGATTGACGAAGGATTCAGAATTCTTGGGAACTTGGGTGATCAATGGAGCGATTTAGCTGGTACTTCAATAGCTAGCAGATCGTTCAAGCTTTCGAACCCTATGTATTATATACCGTGACTAATATGTTATACATAGTTCATTACACCAACGCAGGTTGTATATTTGTAATTGTGTCTTTTGTACAAGTAATTAACTTTATATAGAAATGTTTGTTTCAACGCAAGAGGTTGTTTGTAAGAGTTCCTTTTTTATTGTAACAAACTTTTGGATATTAGTTTTTTAGAATAACTATAGTTGGCAAATATCTTTTACAACAGAGAAGTTTGTTGAACATATGTTATTTCTTCTCTACATTTTTTTTCTTTACAGACGATTATTCATATATAGCGACGAAAATTTATAACTACAAACAATTATAGTTGCGTGTTTGTGGTTACGATGTAGAGATTGTGATTAAAATGAATATAAAAAATTTAGTAAGCGATTAATAAAACATAAAAGTGCAATAAACAAAATACTACACATTTACATTAACTTCGTCGTGGTTA
Organism: Chrysanthemum lavandulifolium; assembly: GCA_022545495.1. Taxonomy (NCBI): domain Eukaryota; kingdom Viridiplantae; phylum Streptophyta; class Magnoliopsida; order Asterales; family Asteraceae; genus Chrysanthemum; species Chrysanthemum lavandulifolium. The sequence goes on from CM040245.1 coordinate 5,666,741, forward strand.
AAAGCTTGCTTAACAGTGTCATCAACATTAGCGTGATTGAATGCCTAACAAAAAACCTAATCTTTTACTACAAATGATAGGACGGTGAAAATGATTATGTACTTGTGTTTTTATATATATATATATATATATATATATATATATATATATATATATATATATATATATATATATAAAAGTTAATTAAATTTGATTGAATGATTAACAAAAAATAAAATCTAAAATCAAACTACTTTACTTGCTTTTTAAATTTTTAAGTTTTAAAATATGTTGTTTTGTCTTTATAGTAACACATGAAGTTATGGTTGAGTGACCATGCTTACATTGTACTTATTGCATCATGCTAAATTAGGTAATATTATTATTATACATGTTTTTGAGAGTTGATATTACATTTAGGGGTGCTAATCGGGTCGGGTTGGTCGGGTTCGGGTCAAACGGGTCGGGTCCAATTCTGGCCGAGGCTAAAAATAATTTACTCGAACCCGACCCTATTTGAACTCGGGTTAGTCGGGTTCGGGTCAAGTCGGATCGGGTCAAGTCGGGTAGGGTCAGGTCGGGTTCGCGTCTGTGCCATTTACAAAATCATAAAATTTAATTTCTAAAATAACACATGTATAAATAACACATTTTTTTTGTTGCATTTGTTTGTTACATATTTTTTTGAACAATTGTTTTTCTTGTTCCCTATAAAATGGAAAGAAACACACTCACGATATCAAATATAAGGTTTTAATTCATATATGTGTAATGCATGCATATTCAACGTTCATAAAAATGTTCATATAAATGCCTATAAACATATTTTAAAACAACATTAATTAGACTTTTAAAAAATACATTCAACAATTAAAATTAAATAAAGATTTACAAAAGTTTAAAAAAAATAAATAAATAAAAAAAAAAATCCTAACTCGGGTTGACCCGAACCCGAATTAGCAAATTATTTGAACCCGATACCCGACCCTAGTTCGTACTCGGGTTAAACGGGTTGACCCAATTGACCCGAGTTAGACTTTGGACCCGAGTAACCCGACCCGATTATCTTTAGTCGGATTCGGGTCCGGGTCGGGTCGAGATTTTTAACACCCCTAATTACATTTATTGATTCTAAAGTCTTCTAATCTAAAACACAAATAGCTTAAATAATAAAATAATAATAATAATAATAAATTATTATTATTATTATTATTATTATTATTATTATTATAACATTATTTTATTAAGAATTCATAAAATTTACGTAAATTAGTAAAAGCTAACAATTTAAAATCTTAAACAAAAGCGAAACCTATTGACTTGTTATTATTATTATTATTATAATAATAATAATAAAGTTCTACATAAAGTTATATAAAAGTCTAAAACAAATTGTGCTACCATTTTTTTTCGAATACAAAACTCACTCTAAAGTTATAATTAGTTATGATAAAATCTCTTCATAATATAAATGTTTTCCTAAACTAGTCATAAAAATTATGTTATAAAGTTTTTAACATACATCAAATTATTATTATTATTATTATTATTAATATTATTATTATTATTATTGTTATTATTATTTTATTAAAAACTCATATGATTTATAAGAGATTAGTGGGAAGCCGATATACTATATTTTGAGGTAAACTGTAATGTTAGTTTACGATAACTAACTTTAAATTTGGCAATATAGGAAACAATTGTGTTTTGACACGCAGGTTTTTGGAAAAACGCTTTAAGCGAAGATGTTAAACTATTTCGCACTCTTGGATAGTGTATAGAAGGGAATCAATTCGGCTCTTTTGGTTCATCGGTAAATTCAAAATATGCTCGTATAAAAGCTCATTGTGTATTCTTTTTTTTTCCTTGACTAGTTAATAAAATTATAACCATTAAAAAGAAGAGGTGATTTGCACAGGCTACTTGCTAAACGTATCATAATTTCTATTTGTTATAACCTTTCGTTTCATAATTTCTATTTGTTAAAACCTTTAATGTGTGTAAATCAAAAGTTGGTATGTACAAATCACATCCTTTAAAATAAATGCTAAATGTCTCATATATTTTTACATTTTCAAAATGCTTAAACATAGCAATTAAAACTGTGTTTTGAAAGACTATTATATTAAAGTATTAGTTTAAATTTATTTCCTAACAAAATCTGATTGTGTCGGTCATATTACAAGCAGTAAAGTGGTTTCTTAACTTGTCCGAAACATGAAAAAGGAATATACAATGTATAATGTCATTTTCACACATTCCATTCATAATCTTTCTAATTTCATTTTCCCTTTGCCTTTTGCTGCTTCTCTGCAACTCCACAACAAGATCCAGATCTGGTAACTACAGCAGCTTCTCCGGTCATTCAAACGATCAATTCAGCCATGACACCCAAACGCATAACGAACAACAAAAAGGTCAGACTCAGTTTTGCCCAAACACCATTAATCCCCATTGAACCCGCTGCTGACCAAGTTGCTTCGAATGAAAACCTTCTGATGGATATCTTGTCCAGATTACCTACTAGATTTCTAGTTCGATCAATGCGTGTATCTAAAGAATGGAACACGCTGATCCGAAACCCTATGTTCCATAAACTAAGAAACCCTAATCCCGAACCTCCTTCTGGTTTATTTATTCCTGTCAATAGCAGCGAATATGCAACATGTGAATTTGTTCCATATGATATTGGCAATCCGGTTAAACCTCCTCACCTAAACCCTAAGTTTGATCCAGAAGCTAATAATATTTTTACTATTCAGAATGCTGTAAATGGTCTATTTCTATGTACTGGCGTGAGGAATAAGGATTACGTATATAATCCAACTATCAATCAATTCAGTAGGCTTAATGTACGTGATAATGATTCATGTTTAGTAGGTATGAGCTTAGCTTTTGATCCTTCAATATCGCCTCACTACAAAATTGCATATGTCTATTGCTTAGAAGAAGGAAAGACGTTTGAGATAAGAGTTTATTCCTCAGAGACTCGTACTTGCAAGCCTGCATGTATAGTTAAACTTATGTATAATATTTCAGATCTTGAAATGGAGTTTAAGGGTGGTGTTTATTGGAACAATGCTGTCCACTGGATCAGTGATAATAGATTTGTGTTGTATTTCAATTTTGATAGGGAGTCGATTCACAAACTATCAACCCCATCTGTTAGGAAAAATGTGAATTATATCTTTGAGTCTCGAGGTCACTTTCTTGATGTTGAAATGAATCATCCTGTCGATTCAACATTAAAAATTCATGAGTTGAAGAGAGATTATTCGGAATGGTTTGTGAAATACATTGTTGATTTAAAGGAAATTGGTTGGTCATTCACTCGACTATTTAGACGTGGAAGTCCTGTTACATTACAGACTACTGTACTGGATCTTGTGTTGGGTGAAAAGGAAGACGATTCCTTTTTGGTAGTGGAAATACCATGGGCAGTTCTAAGATTCAATTTGGTATCAAAAACTTTCCACAAGCTCCATGATTTTACTACTTATCGCAATTTTTCTCGCCCTATGAAAGGCCAAAGCCCAATCTATCGATATCCGCATACCTTTCAATTCAGGGAGTTTATCTTCAGCTTGTGATGCATCTATTCGTTAGGTATGTTTTCTGGGTGATCTTTTGTGATTAATGTGATTGTGATACATATCAAGATTACAAAAAGTTCATACAATAGAAAACCGGATCATAACATTTGATCCAATAAATATTACTTTTCCTAGCTAATCCAAGAATTTGATAGAACCTTAATTTCTTCACTTATGTATTACTGCATGCATATATATAGTTGATTATGTTACTATGTACGTACGTATTATAAGCATTGTCTTTTTGGAGGCAACTATCTCGGGCTACTCCTAAAGCGCTATCTGTAATTAAAGTGTCTTAAACCTTTTTACTTAATAAGCCAACTCATTTTGGATTATGTTTTGATGAGAAGTCTAGTAAATTAAACATATCAAATAAAATCCATGTGAAGTAAACTTCTGATGACTGGTTTGGGATTGTGCTTTCGCTCCACAGTTACCGTCTGGGAGTTTCTATATAGTAACTTGCTCTAGCGTATCATTTAGATATTTTAAAAGAGCATGATCTGATTAATCATCCAAAGAACATGTGAATATTTCAGCATGGCTTTTATAGGTCTACTAATCCTTTGTCCCATCTAACAAATGCGATACATTTGATAGAGTAAATTACAAATTTTATTATTATTTTTTTTAACGGCATTTCATATATAAAGATATGACGTTCTAGTAAGAAACTAGAAACGAAATAATACAACAAGAAAGATTACAATTAGTTTATACAAGTATGATTAGGATTGCAAATCCACTCAAACCAAGTAGGATTTGCTTTTTTATGCCTATGGAGGATCCAAGAATGGGAAAGGTTTGGTCAAGTTAAATCTCACTATTTTTATGCCAATTATGCAATCGAATGCCTATTGTTTTTTAACAGCAATATTGTTAAGCAACTAACAAGAAGACAGTAAAAAGAGAGAATTACAAAGGTTTTGTACAATCTAAAATTGGATCATAGATCCATTAGATCCAAGTGGCTTTAAAATTTCTGTTCCTATGACGAATTTAAGAATATGACAGAAGTTTAACCTCTCCACTAAGAGTGCCGTCTTTCCTAGGTGGTTTAGAATAAATAAACCTGGTTACGATATCTCAAAATGATCCATGTTGTAGTTCTCATGCATACTCCACCAGCTATTGAATGACTGTTAAGTAACAACATTTACCATTTCACTTCGTATTCATATTCAACCATCCTATATTTGTTCTTACTGATTATTTGCTTTCAACTTCTTTGTAAACCAAAGTCCTACACATCACAAGACCATTTCATCTTCATTTGATCTCATCCACTGTTATCTCCAACCATTTCATTTGGAGCACCTGAGAATATGAAACTTAGATTTTTTCTAGCTGCTCATGCTCACAGAATTTGAATTCACTAAAAACCAGGTTTAAATACACTGGTTATGTGTGATGCAGATTCCTTCAAAACTAGTTGATTAAATTATGCTTCCTTTCCATTATTTAATACTGTATATAACACATAGATACAAACATTAATTTATTTAGGGCATTATTCACATCAAGTTCCTATGTTGCTTCAAGCCTTTTTTTTTTTTTTTTTTTTCTTTGTTGGAAAGGTGATGTTTGTCCCCTATTCAGTTGATTTTCAATACGGATTTCATTAAAATGGTTCATTTATTCTGAACACCCTTTTAAGTTTTCAATTTTGGAAGAAAGTAAAGGCTTTTAATTAAGTTACTGTCTTATTACATTTGTTAATGTGTACTTATATATATTTTGAATATGTTCAATTCCATATTTTTGAACGGATCATATCGGACATGTGTTTTTATTAGTTGATTCAGAATAAAATATGAAGCTTTTATTTATTTTTCTGAGTTTTGAATACTGTGTTTGATACCTTAATTTACTTTTTATTTCAGTTGAGTGGATACTCTCTAATGCGTTTGATGTATCTATCGTTAGGTAAGTTCTTTTGGTGGTTTTGTGATTCTTAGTTTTTAGTCGTTCTTCATCATATCATTGCTCTCATGGTTCTTTCTGTGTATAACTCTACTTACAGCAGTGACAATTTCTTGATTTGTAGTCTTCAGTTCTTCACTCTAATGATATGGTTTTTATCGTCACCTTTTATTTCAACTTTATCTATCTAAGGTTGCAATTCTTTTCACTCATCTAGCTAGCTAATCATAACTTAAGCCTAAAGTGTGAGTGCATTTAGTTAGCAATCTTGTATTTTCAATGACTCACAAAGAAACCGTCTCTTCATGTATTTTCTAGGGCTGTTTTGGCTGTATTTAAAGCGAGTGGATCTAATCTAGGTGCTAGGTTTTTAGATTTGGTTTTTTATTATCACTTTTGTTGTCTTTCCTCACAAGGAAATTTGGATTAGAACTAGCAAGGAGCTAGGATTGGATACAAGGAAACGAGAGTGTTACATAGATAGCAAAGCCATTCAATCCATATAAAACTAGCTTTCTCACATCTATTGGAGATCCAATTAAAGATGTATTGCTTTACATTGTTAGGAATGAGGCCTTTGCTAATTGGACTTTTAGCACACTTGGTCTCGTTCCTAAAGCGCCAAAAAGTCCAAATAGTTGAATGGACCACAGCATCAAACACTTTGTATTTTCGGGTTCCTTGCTAGCTATGTTATTTAAAAATTTATTTGTCGTAAATAGGGATTTAGCAATATAATCTTGTAGTTTCTTTGCTTTAAATGACTTGTTCTGGCATAATATTAATCGTTTCTTTTTTAGTTTTTATACATGAGAAATCATCAACTGAACTAAAATTAGCTGCACCCCAATCTGCTAGACATTAGCTGCACTTCAATGTGATTGAAATATGAATTTGTTGCATGGAATTAGATTTTGTTTATAAGATTTTTTCCTGTCTAAGTAAAAAGTAGTATGTTACTTTTTTCTAACCTCAATAGAAATTTCTTTATAAGTTCAACAAATTTCGAAATTACATAAGTTAGAGCATCCACTATGGTGGTTTATGAAAAGGTCTAATAAAATTTGAAGAGGTCTATCATTTTGTTAACCATAGTAGAAATGTGTTTCATGCTTATGTAGAATGAAAAGGTCTAACATCTTGAACCTTTTCTAAATTTAATGTATTGGTGTTTATTGAGGTTTTATAAAGCTTTTAGAAGTTTATACATAGTAGAAAAAGGTTTATAACAAGTAAAAGGTTTATAAATTAATGATGTAGGGTGATTTGGCACTATTATAAACCTTTATAAAGGTTTATCATATTAGATGCCCTTATATTTCTGTTATAAATTTCAGTTACTAGCTTGGCTCTTTAATAATTTATATGTATGTCTTACCATTGATTTGCTTAAAAGGGTAGTTTATCCGACGTCAAATGTAAAAAAAACTATGTATGTTAATGCGACGCATAACCATGTTAATTGGCAATAAAAGATTAATAACTTGTAACCCAAAAACTGGCCACAATCGCTGACTTTTCATAATGTGGGGGCATACATGAATCACTCAACGGTTGTGGCTATGTGGTTATCGTTAAGTTGCTTAAAAGGGTAGTTTATCAGGGCACCAAATGTAAAAACCATGTATGTTAATCCGATGCCAGGATGTAACCATGTACGTTAGTTTTATTTGTTGCCATCAATCTGTATAGTATTGGATAAACTAGGGCACTATTTTGGAAAGATGTTAGTGATTTCTGTACATATACAACCTCAGTGCGTGGGACTTTATTGTAATTGCAGGAGGCCTTGTCTCGTGGGACGGTCACGGGAGTTGGTTAATGCTAGATTGTCTGATCTTGTTGTCATTATAAAACTCTTTTTTTGACTAGGAGTATAAGTCTGACATTTTCTTTGTTTGCTTGTATGACAGGAACTAGAGATTGAGATGTCTGCTGTTGACAGAAGTGAGATGGATCGAGTAGGTGTCGGCTAGGAGACGTACACAATGGGGACTAAGATATTCTTATTTATGTTTGAACTTTGGAAGACAAAACTTTTTAAGAGAGTTTATCAATGTTGTGCCTGTGTTGGATTGGTCTTTTTTCTTTAAACGTCATGTCGGATTGGCTTTTAGTAAGACCTGGATCTTATCAAGTCAAAGATATTTACTGGATTTTAGTTTCTGATTGGTTTTACCGTTTGTTAAGTTTTACTTAATTGGATTCTTAAGGTTGTGCACAAGGTATCTATTTTCCAGAATTAGGGTCTTACACTGACCATTTGAACAACTTGGTCTGTTGGTTTGGGTCTACCTTCATACGTATTTGAGCCAAGCAATGCTCTCTTTGAAATGAGATTGGTATGGGTGACACAAGGTGTAAACCAAAAGGTGTTGGGACAATGCCATTTATTGGTCCATTAATTATTCCCGATTTATTTTGTATTTCGATTTGGATGAAGATATCATGTAAAACTACAACACCTTTCGGTCCTTTTGATTCCGAAGTCACAAACTATTTGAATCATACATCTGAGTCTTGGGATCACTTTCTTATTACTGAATTGCATTATTTCCAATCTTAAAAGTTGCCAAACTCAGTGAAGCATTCCCTGAAATGAATAATCCTCACGCTCGTGTTACATTCGATTTTGTTGTATTCTCTCTCATGGCGTCGGAGAAAAAGAAAATTATTCATTCTTGGTACTTGGACTACAAAGCTTTGAGATTTAAGCTGCTGTCAAGACTTTTCACAAGCATGACAAATTTACTTCTCCTCACTCTAAAAACTGCAGTTCCTTCAATATTTAGGCAATGAACATAAGCTTCGTGAAAGATTTTGAAAGAGTGTTTTGTTTTTACTTTTCCATGAGATCAAACAATCATTAAAGAAAACACAATAACTGCGTGATGATTTCTGGTTTTCTTGCATTTAGCCCAACAAGATCACTATATCCTTCAAGATGATTTTCAGAGTTCTTGAAATTGTACCTTAGACCTTTTCCGAAGCTCCTTTTAGATATCTCGAACATTGAGGGCACATTCTAGATGAGATTTCAAGGAGAATGCATATATTGTGCCGCATAATGAACTAAGTATGAGATGTCGGTCTTGTATGGGTGAGATAGATAAGTTTCCCAAGTAACTTATGATAACCAATGATGTTGACAAGTAAGGGATCATTAGCGGTGGGAATGTATGGAAGAACAGAGTTGGGTTCCATAGGAGTGGACACAGTTTGCACCCAAGAAGACCAAATTCTTTGAGGAGTTCAAGGCATGATTTTCTTTGGGTGAGACATATGTCATTCCAGCTTTTAAAACCTCAATGCCAAGAAAATATTTTAAGTTTCCCAAGTCTTTGATATGAAATTTTGATTTTAGAAACTCTTTGAATAGGTTTATCTCATCAATAGGTTTCAGAAGGACAATATCATCCACATAAACAAGCGAGCAATAAACTTGTTATTCTCTGTTTTGGTGAACAAAGAATGATCATTGATGATTGAACAAAGTTATTTTCCTTTAAAACACTAACAAGTTTTTCATTTCATTTCCTGGGAGCTTGTTTGAGGCCATATAGAGACTTGACAAGTTTACAAACTTTATTCTTATTATTCTCATTACAGAACCCCTTAGGGATGGTCATATAGGCATCCTCATCAAGGTCTCCATACAAAAAAGCATTGTTAACATCAAGTTGGAAAAGAGGCCATTTGTTTTTCACAACTAAGGCAATAAGACATCTAACTGTGGACATTTTCACAACAGGGGAAAAAGTTTCATCATAGTCTATTCCTTTCCTTTGGTTGTAACCATTAGCAACTAATCTAGCCTTGTATCTATCAACTTCACCATTGGCTTTATATTTGATTTTAAAGATCCATTTGTAACCAATGGGAGTTCTATTAGTGGAGATCGGTTATATCCCAAGCATGATTTTCATTCAAGGCCTCAATTTGAATTCATAGCATCAACCCAATTACTATCAAGGATAGTTTCTTCATAATGTAGGTTCAATACTTTTATTAAGACTAAGTAAAGCAAGAATTATCTTTGTTAAGGTTAGAGTAATTAACAACCTTTTCAACACCATATTTGACTTTCCTTCTATAATAAAGTCATTAAGATTCTTGGGCAACTTAGAAACTCGGTTGACCTTCTAGCAGATGGTGGTGGCAAGCCTCCTTCTTGTTCGAGTTCGATTTGAATCGATGATGTATCGCAGAATGAAAAGATGCATCGGCAGGATGTGATTCATGTGATATGGTGCCCTCGTGGTGTCTATTATCATCTATAGACGTTGCAATGTGTTCATCATCCCTAGTAGGATGACTCAACACCGTGTCATCATCATAGGATGTCACTCTCCTTCATCATTGGGACTTATTTGTGAGTCAAAGAAATTTTGTGATTTAAATCTTTAGGCACATAAGTTTCAACAAAGGTTTTGACAAAGTATTTTCATTTTGAAAGGAAAACAGTTTCATAAAATTTGACATCTCGGAATAAAAGATATTTTTGTTTCTAAGCTCAAAAGTTTATAACCTTTTTCTCATTTGAATAACCAATAAAGACACTTTTCTCGGACCTACTACCAAATTTATCGAGATGTTGAGAATGGTGGCATAGCATAAGCACCAAAGACTCTAAGGAGAGAGAGTGAAGGGTCATGCCCATACACAAGGGAGAAGGGGACTTGCATGCACGTAAATGAAGAGGTAACTGTTTATGACATAGCAGCGTTAGAACACATTCGGGCCAAAGATATAGAGGTAATTCCCATCAAACATAAGGATCTAGCCACATTAAGGAGATGCCTATGTTTTCTTTCTCATAATACCATTTTGTTGTGGTGTATAAACACAAGAGGTTTGATGTAAAATTCCCTTTTCATGAAAGAAGTGTTGAAGTTTATTATTGACAAATTCGTCTCATTATCACTTCTGAAAATCTTAACATTGTGTTCAAATTGATTTGATAGCATATGAGTAAAGTTAACAATGGAAACATAAACATCATCTTTTCCCTTAAGCATATAAACCCACACCGCCTAGAATAGTCATCAACAATAGTTAAAAATATTTGTAACCATCTCGCTAGTGACTTTATATGGTCCCCATACATCTAGATGAACAAGTTGACCAATTTTAGTTGATTTATGTTCACTTAGAGGAATGGTTCCTGTTTGTTTAGCTTTGTTGCAAGTATCACAAAGATGGCGATTCGGATGAACTATCAAGTTTAAGAGTGGATTTAAGTATATGTAGGACTTGGTCGGAGGATGACCAAGTCTTTGATGCAGATTTCTAGAAACATGACAAGCAATGCGCTTATTAAGTAATCTTACATGTAGAATCAATATCAAACATATATAACCCATTGCATTGTTTACCAATGTGACAACTCGCAATTTCAGGTCATTTCTCAAAACAATTCATGCTTCACCATTTCATCATTTATCGTAAACTTGGTTTGCGTGTTCCAAATTCGCGTAACCTTAATGGTTTAGCGGCGAATTCCTGATCATATCATCACGGACATTTCATATAGACTAAGTTTAGTCTACATTTCATTAGCATCATTTTCATCATGTTAGTTCATTCATGATTTTGCATTTCACCTTAAACGCAAATTTCATATTAAATAAACGTTATCGCGTAAGTTATTATTTTGAACATTTAATCCGATACTTCCAAAATGATCCCGACATATTTTATACTTACATTTAGTTTATAAAACTATATTTTGAGTTTACCTAGTGTTTTAAATTTATTTCAGTATATAAATCGTTAAATTTATATTATTACGACGCTTTTCTTAAAAACTACACGATAATTATTATATCACTCAAATTTTACAAGAAATGTATTTTTTACAATTTTTATGACCTCAATATATTTTACTATGATCCATTAAAAGTTATTTTTAGACAACACTACCCTAATTTCACAAATGTATACAAGTTACAACATATTTGTACTTACCTATCTTTACTTACACAATCATTTACACAATATATAAAAAGAAAAAGAAAAAAAATACATTATTGATAAACACCTCCCCCTAAAAACCGCCAAGGGGGGGGGGGGTAAGCATTTATTAAAGTTGGTACATGTTACTTGATAGTATAGATCTATACTCCAACCAAATTTCATTTCACTTCATTCACTCTCATTTTTCAAAGTCAAGTTTATAAAAGTTCTCTCTATCTTGTTCTTCATCTCCTAGAACCGGTTTCACAAGGGTGTTTAGGAGGAATCACCAAAATTTTTCCAAGCTCAAGTTAAACAATTTAGATTACACTCTTATTAAGGTTTTGAAATAAAAACCTAGGGTGTTTAGGATAATCCTTGTTCTAATCACCTCATCAAGTTTACTAGTAAGCATATCATTTACATTTTTATCTTTCCTTTTCATTTCATATGTATTTCTTCATTTTGAGCAAGCATGCAAGACTTATTGTTAGTTATACCATTTTTTCATTGATTTTAGAGATTTATACATAAAAGTCATCCTATAATTTATCCCTTGTTATATATTGGTCTTGATGATGTTTAGGAACCCATGACACCCTAAGAAGGTGTATGGTAGGATTAGAATAGCTTTGGAGTTGTTTTGAAGGGATTGGAATAGGTTTAGTACGAGAAAAACTATTTTCGACAAGTATATAAAAGTGGTCTGATCTTGTTTTGTTTTTCTGGAAAATCCGACAGTAGACATGAGTTTTTGGCCTAAATAATTAGAAAATATACTTTAAAACGAATCCGTGGCGCTTGAACGGATTAAAACGGAGTTATAACGAAGAAGTTATGAATTTTTCAAGTTTGACGACGAAATATATATTTTCGAAATTTCAAGAACCTATTTTAGTTTTGTACGAGTCAAAACGAGCCTTAAGCTTTACAAATTATTTCGACTTATCAAAATATATTAGTATACTTTGATACGAAGCTAAGGACGATAATACGTAGAAAACGGATTTGAAACGACTAAGATATACACGTTTCACAAAAAATTGCCGTAACTATATTTTTAGAAAACTATATTATTTTACAAGACAAGTGTTACGGTAAACAAAACGACCATATTGAAGGCTATTTTAATGTTGATGTGGAACTTTTGTAACGAGATGTCTTCTAATAAAATCGAGATCACCAAACATATTTTTCAAAATGACCAACCGTTTGTATAGCGGAGTTGTAATAAATTATTTACGGTTGCTTAAATTTTGCGAAACTCACTTTTAAACCACATTTGGACAAAATCACCATATTTAATCTCTATTATCTTTATGTTCGAGACCTCTATGATGAAAACTCATGTACTAAAACTTATAGATTTTGATACAAACTTTCCAAAACCGTTGAGTTCGTTTTTAACGATCGACGACACCATTTTACGACTAGCTTTTCAAGCCATTTTGTCACTTTCATGAAATTTCCGACGACTTTATTTTGCATTAAAAGTTAAAATTTCACAATAAATCATTAAGAAACTATAGTAGGATGACATTTTGACGTAAATACTTGTAAAGAAATTTAAGAATGGTCAAGACGTCAAAAGAGTATTTTTCGACGATAAGTATTATTTTCAAAACTCACAAATGGTATAAATAACATACTAAATGCATGCATAACATTACATCATAACTCATTACGTATCATATCATTCATAATAGGTCATTTTTGAGTATCACGCTACATTTCAAATGTATCCACTTTTGTCATCATAATCATTGCAACAGTGAGTTCATAGCCCCACTTTTACTCTTTTAACTGCTTTTACAAACTCTTGGGGAGATACATGCTACATTTTAATCGAACACAAATGCTTTGAACTGTATGCTATATCCGAATGTTTTATTGTCACTAAGTATTTGCCATGTTCAAGTCCCTACATCATGAACCATTAGTCACTTATGTGGAGCGAATATTGTGAATAGGCCTATTGGAATTAACACTCCCGCTCCTATTGACCCAGTTAGGAAATCGAGCGCACTATATTTGAATCATTAAGGTAAATTGGCAAGTTTACCTATTAGGGCGGCGATGAAACGATGATTACCAATTTTTATTGGTGCGATGTTTACGCTTTGGTGTCATGAACTTAGTGAAATAAATCTGCTTTTGTTTTCAACGATGAGTGTGAAACAATTTAACTCACACTACGATTATTGTGTTCAAACGAATTAATTAAACCTATGGATTTCACTCAACCTTTGTGTTGACCTTTTAAGCATGTTTTATCTCGGTATCTAAGGCATACTTCATGGCATGCATGTGGACATATCATAGAGTCGCGGTGACGACGCTCTCACATGGGATTGATACACTTTAAAAACATCGTTTGACTTGTACTAAACTTATTTTCCGTGCATAGTAACTTTCATTTGGGACCTATCTTTGTAACTCTGAATGTTTTTATTAAATCAGCGATGTATTTTCCAAACGACACTTTAGGTCGCTCAATATAACTGTGATTGTGATGCTATGATGATCAATCCCGAATTCCATACACCACGCAAAACATGTAATTTGGGGTGTGACAGATTGGCATCGAGCTTGATTATAGAGAACTAGGTTGCATCATTGACCCTAGACTATAACTACATCATCATAGCATCTCATCATTTCATCATAAGTGCATGTTCACTTTACATGCGGTTTATGCCTACATTTTCGAGTTATTTACTTTCATTTCAAAACGATTGTCACATGGATGCCCTTAAATACCCATCCCATTATCATTTCCTCATACTCTAATGTGGTGAATGCTTTGTCATTCCCTATCAAAATTTTAATATCAGTTGACTCATCACCGATAACGTCGAATGCCGAGATAAACCTTTAAGTACGGCAAAGTCACTCTCACTCCTTTGTTGCACCACTAACATGTCGAGTTACACGTTATTAACACATTAAGTCACTAAACCATCATACATTTGAAGCACTTACGACATCTCATAACCCATTTCTTAGGAAACCGTCGATCGGTTTGAAAGATAACCTCAAACTTATCATTTCTTATCACATCTCTTTAAGCGCTTATTATTAACATAGGACTTTGATACGCCTCACCCTTTCCTCTTATTTTGAAGAAGATATGGCAATCAAGAAAGCTACACCGAAATGACCCAAGCGGCTATTCAAAAGTTAATAAGGGATAGCATAGCCGATGCTCTAAGGATTGAAAGGAAGCGGTGGGCTGCCGCTGCCGAGGCCATGACTCTGCCGAAGCCGCTAAATTGCGAGGGAAGCCGAAGCCGCTAGGCTTACTCTGCTGCAGGAAATGCGGAGGCGTCTCGGAGTTAAAAGTCATTCAGTATAAGAACTTCAAAGTGGAGATCCCACTAAGTTTAGAGGTACCAAGGGCCACCGCCATGGTTCGATGGTTCGAGAAATTGGATTCCGTGTTTTGTTATGTAATTTCCGGAAGATAGCAAGGTCAAGTTTGCTACGAGTACACTACTTGATGGAGCATTGTCGTGGTGGAACTCTTATGCTCACCGATGGGAATGGAAAATGCTTTCAAGCTCACTGGGAGCAATTTAAAGGTTTGGTAACAAAGAAGTTTTGTCCGCGTCGGAGGTGAAGAAGTTGGAGACCGAATTCTAGGAGTTGGTAACTATTGGATATGACATTGATACTTACATTCGAAGGTTTCAAGAATTGGCCGTGTTATGCCCATCTATGGTTTCGGATAATGAGAAGCTCTGGAGGCTTTCATTGAAGGACTTCGAGATTATTCAAGGTGATGTGACTTCCTTTGATCCAAACGATTGAGGAATCTATTCGAGTGTCTCAAAAGCTCATGGCACAAGTAGTAAAGAGGGCAACATCACCAACACCAACCGTAACAACAATACCAACAACCGCATCAACTACAACAATAACCAAAACAACAACAACAACGACGATAACCAAATCAACAACAACAAAAGGAAATGGGAAAAGCGACCAAGGAGGTTATAACAACAACAACCAAAACCGTAATAATAACCATCATCAACAATGAATAGAAGGCAAGAAGTCGGAATGGTTTATGTCGCTGCACCAATGAGAGGAGAGGTTATCTTGGAACACACCCACTATGTAATCGATGTAATTTTCACCACTCGGTCCTTGCCCGCCAAGTGCCACAAATGCCAAAACCGGACATCTAGCGTGGATTGTAAAGGTAAAGCCGTAGTCACATGCTTCGGATGTGGGGAGCAGGACACTATCGAATCAATGTCCTCAAAACCAAGGTCAACCAAATTGAAGATGCTCATGGAATGCATACATGCTAGAGGAGGAGAAGCTCGTCAAGGTATCAACGACGAAGACTAAAGAAGTTCGAAACTAACGGTCTTATTTTCCTTGTGTACTATGTTGTACTAAGTTTATGTTTTCCATCGTATCCTAATCTTTATAACTTAAGATGTACTACTTTTGATAAACCACTCGTTGTAAAATATTCTCATCTATCGTACTTATTTTTTTCCGATTTGTTATTACTACGAGAATTTTAATTCCTTTTACTTTAACTACCATTTTAACGACACGGTTTAAATCCTTGTAAACATTGAGAGTTATAACAACTAAACCGAACGTCACATCATCGTTCCTTAATTATACATAGCCTAGCTAACTATGTCTAATTCTGGAGGGATCATGTTATGTTGGGAGCAGTTATTTATAAATTTTAGTGCAAGCAAAATTTTCACATATTTCAAAGTCAAAGTGTTACTCATCGGAGATACTCACCCAATATTTTTCCCTACTACGATGTTTTGTACGCTCTCAATCATCGACAACCGTAACGACACTTCTCCATGTCTTCTCCTCAATATTCATCACAAACTCAAAATTCGATAGACCAACACGAACCGAATTCGTGGATGAATTCCTTTTTGATGGGCGAATGTGACAACTCGCAATTTCGGTCATTTCTCAAAACAATTCATGCTTCACCATTTCATCATTTATCGTAAACTTGGTTTGCGTGTTCCAAATTCGCGTAACCTTAATGGTTTAGCGGCGAATTCCTGATCATATCATCACGGACATTTCATATAGACTAAGTTTAGTCTACATTTCATTAGCATCATTTTCATCATGTTAGTTCATTCATGATTTTGCATTTCACCTTAAACGCGTAAATTTCATATTAAATAAACGTTATCGCGTAAGTTATTATTTTGAACATTTAATCCGATACTTCCAAAAATGATCCCGACATATTTTTATACTTACATTTAGTTTATAAAAACTATATTTTGAGTTTACCTAGTGTTTTAAATTTATTTCGTATATAAATCGTTAAATTTATATTATTACGACGCTTTTCTTAAAAACTACACGATAATTATTATATCACTCAAATTTTACAAGAAATGTATTTTTTACAATTTTTATTACCTCAATATATTTTACTATGATCCATTAAAAGTTATTTTTAGACAACACTACCCTAATTTCACAAATGTATACAAGTTACAACATATTTGTACTTACCTATCTTTACTTACACAATCATTTACACAATATATAAAAAGAAAAAAAAATACATTATTGATAAACACCTCCCTAAAACCGCCGGGGGGTAACATTTATTAAAGTTGGTACATGTTACTTGATAGTATAGATCTATACTCCAACCAAATTTCATTTCACTTCATTCACTCTCATTTTCAAAGTCAAGTTTATAAAAGTTCTCTCTGTCTTGTTCTTCATCTCCTAGAACCGGTTTCACAAGGGTGTTTAGGAGGAATCACCAAAATTTTTCCAAGCTCAAGTTAAACAATTTAGATTACACTCTTATTAAGGTTTTGAAATAAAAACCTAGGGTGTTTAGGATAATCCTTGTTCTAATCACCTCATCAAGTTTACTAGTAAGCATATCATTTACATTTTTTATCTTTCCTTTTCATTTCATATGTATTTCTTCATTTTTGAGCAAGCATGCAAGACTTATTGTTAGTTATACCATTTTTTTCATTGATTTTTAGAGATTTATACATAAAAGTCATCCTATAATTTATCCCTTGTTATATATTGGTCTTGATGATGTTTAGGAACCCATGACACCCTAAGAAGGTGTATGGTAGGATTAGAATAGCTTTGGAGTTGTTTTGAAGGGATTGGAATAGGTTTAGTACGAGAAAACTATTTTCGACAAGTATATAAAAGTGGTCTGATCTTGTTTTGTTTTTCGGAAAATCCGACAGTAGACATGAGTTTTGGCCTAAATAATTAGAAAATATACTTTAAAACGAATCCGTGGCGCTTGAACGGATTAAACGGAGTTATAACGAAGAAGTTATGAATTTTTCAAGTTTGACGACGAAATATATATTTTCTCGAAATTTCAACAACCTATTTTAGTTTTTATGAGTCAAAAACGAGCCTTAAGCTTTACAAATTATTTCGACTTATCAAAAATATATTAGTATACTTTGATACGAAGCTAAGGACGATAATACGTGAAAGCGGTTTGAAACGACTAAGATATACACGTTTCACAAAAAATTGCCGTAACTATATTTTTAGAAAAACTATATTATTTTTACAAGACAAGTGTTACGGTAAACAAAACGACCATATTGAAGGCTATTTTTAATGTTGATGTGGAACTTTTTGTAACGAGATGTCTTCTAATAAAATCGAGATCACCAAACATATTTTTCAAAATGACCAACCGTTTGTATAGCGGAGTTGTAATAAATTATTTACGGTTGCTTAAATTTTGCCGAAACTCACTTTTTAAACCACATTTGGACAAAATCACCATATTTAATCTCTATTATCTTTATGTTCGAGACCTCTATGACGAAAACTCATGTACTAAAACTTATAGATTTTGATACAAACTTTCCAAAACCGTTGAGTTCGTTTCTTAACGATCGACGTACACCATTTTACGACTAGCTTTTCGAAGCCATTTTTGTCACTTTCATGAAATTTCCGACGACTTTATTTTGCGACGAAAAGTTAAAATTTCACAATAAATCATTAAGAAACTATAGTAGGATGACATTTTGACGTAAATACTTGTAAAGAAATTTAAGAATGGTCAAGACGTCAAAAGAGTATTTTTCGACGATAAGTATTATTTTCAAAACTCACAAATGGTATAAATAACATACTAAATGCATGCATAACATTACATCATAACTCATTACGTATCATATCATTCATAATAGGTCATTTTGAGTATCACGCTACATTTCGATGTATCCACTTTTGTCATCATAATCATTGCAACAGTGAGTTCATAGCCCACTTTACTCTTTTAACTGCTTTACAAACTCTTGGGAGATACATGCTACATTTTAATCGAACACAAATGCTTTGAACCGTATGCTATATCCGAATGTTTTATTGTCACTAAGTATTTGCCATGTTCAAGTCCCTACATCATGAACCATTAGTCACTTGCGGTGGCGCGAATATTGTGAATAGGCCTATTGAATTAACACTCCGCTCCTATTGACCCGGTTAGGGAAATCGAGCACTATATTGAATCATTAAGGTAAATTGGCAAGTTTACCTATTAGGCTGGCGATGAAACGATGATTACCAATTTTATTGGTGCGATGTTTACGCTTTGGTGTCATGAACTTAGTGAAATAAATCTGTTTTGTTTTCAACGATGAGTGTGAAACAATTTAACTCACACTACGATTATTGTGTTCAAACGAATTAATTAAACCTATGGATTTCACTCAACCTTTGTGTTGACCTTTTAAGCATGTTTTATCTCGGTATCTAAGGCATACTTCATGGCATGCATGTGGACATATCATAGAGTCGCGGTGACGCGTCTCACATGGGATTGATACACTTTAAAAACATCGTTTGACTTGTACTAAACTTATTTTCCGTGCATAGTAACTTTCATTTGGGACCTATCTTTGTAACTCGAATGTTTTTATTAAATCAAGCGATGTATTTTCCAAACGACACTTTAGGTCGTTCAATATAACTGTGATTGTGATGCTATGATGATCAATCCCGTGAATTCCATACAATTGCAAAACATGTAATTTGGGGTGTGACAACCAATCCCACAATCCTTTTTGATGTAAATCCAGTATATAGCAATTAGATTCATTAAACCCAACAAACATATTATTGTCTCTAGCAATCTTATGAGCAGACATGATTGACATTGTACTCGGGAACAAACGAACATCAAAAGAGTTAGGTCATTATTGACCTTTAAGTCACCAATTTTAGTAATTAGGGCTGAGTACCATTGGGATGTCCAACAGTTAGACCAAGATTTGAAATGTCAACAACATTAATTAAAAATTTGGCGGATCTGATTATGTGTCGATTTGCACCGAGTCAACAATCCAACCAAGACCGATGTTTCGAGATAAGGTTTTGTGGTGTTGTTAAAAATTTGTTGAAGTTTATGTTAAACTTGACACCGCCATTAAAGAAGGTTCCTAAAAATTTTACCGCCATGTTGGCATTAGCAGAAGACACATTGTTGTCATTAAGAAGACTCATAAGTCTGGAGAGCTGTTCATTAGACAAAGAGACAGGAGAGTTGCTAGCTCTATTATCAGTGATATGATTAGTATCTGTGGAAACATTGTTACTGCTAAAAGGTTTAGCATTAATGTTCTTTTTAACATATCCAGCAGGATAACCAACAAGATCATAACATCTATCAACAGTGTGACCAGGTTTTTTGCAGTTAGTACATTTGAGATTTATGTTTGGTCCTCTGTTATTAGAGCTGTTACTACCATTAAAATCAGACCCTTTATTGAAATTGTTGTTGATTGATCCTTTTTTGTTATCAAAAAATTTTCCAATATCAAAAGTTTTTGCAGCAAAAGCAGTGGCATTGGGTTTAGCGAGCTATTCCCGGATGACACATTTATGTAATTCTTCTAGAGACAACAAAGCGGTTTTGACATTAGGAAATGGATCTCGGTTAGAATATTACTTGATAGGAACATAAGTGTCATCAAGACCCATAAGAAATTGCATTAATTTGATTAGTGATTGTGTTTTTCAAAATGTTTTGCGACCTCACAAGTGCGTGGGAGGCAAGCTAATCATACAATCAAATTGTTTCCATAAAGAGTTGAGGTTGTTGTAATAATCGCAAGAGAAGACCCATTTTGACTAAGAGAGTTTATATTTTATGCAAATTAAAATAGTGAACCATCAACCTTATCATAAGTATCTTTAAGATCATTCCACATTTCATAAGCAGTTTTAGCATATATAGCACCAGTAAATAGTTTAGGACTGAGAGAGTTAAGAATCCAGGTAACCACAACAGAGTTACAAGTATCCCATTGATTAGCAAGACTAGGGTTTGAGTCATCTCTTATGCAAGTACCATCAATAAACCCTAACTTATTATGATTCCTTAAGGCAAAGGTCATGGCCATATTCCATATTTTATAATTTTCAGTTCCAGTGAGTTTGATAGAAATAATGGGAGTACCATTGGTGTTATTGGGTGTAAATACAAAGCATCACCAAATGATAAGCTTTTCTCAAAGCGGAACCACCACCACCACCGAAGATATCATCACCAATGACCATAATGCAAACAATAAGACATACAAATAACACCGACAGAGATAACGACAAGAGCAGATAGACAAATAAAGAAATAAATAAGACTTTGTAATTAAGAAACAACAAGCACCAAGCACGTGGACTGGGGTAAACCGAGCGGTATTCATACCACTCGGAGGTGGCGGATCAAGATGTTAGTCTACCGTTTGCACCACAAAGACTTAAATCTTGTTTGTTTGAAGAAGAGATTAGACTTAGACTTACGAGCAATATCGTGGAAAGAACAAATCACAATAGGAAATAACCGTTGATTATGCCAATAGCAATAACCCCAAACCACCAATTTGTTCTTGAAGAGATGTCCCAGTTTCTATGAAGAAACCCTTGGATGGTGAATCAATAATGACTATGAGCCCGATGCTCGATACCATGTATGAGAGTATCAGCAACAATAGATAAACAATAGAACTTTTATTCAAACCTAAGCCTCAATAGTCGGCTTAGATTAAATCAACAATAGTATCCAAAGTGTTACAAGGTTAGATTAATGTCAATGAGACAGTAACCATACAAATACAAAGAAGAGACAAGATCAATGTAATGATCAGAGAGAAGAGAATGTGAGACAATGACTGCGCACACTGTTGTTTGGAACCCTAGATTAAGGGACTTATTAAATAGGAGATAAAGATACACAAAGACCCCTCTAACGGCTATAAATCACTCATCAACATAAATGAGAAATGCTTCAGCAGAAATGAACTTCTTGGAACTTTAAACCATTTATGCTTTGTCTATGATTAACCCCTGTAATAAGCCTGCACTGAACATAACTTGAAAACCATTAGCAATTGATAGAATGACATGTTTGCCACAGATTAACACCCCAAAAATTAATAGTTTTTCAGTTCTTAGAAGTAATTTTTACAATGCATCTATGACTAGGTACTCTTAACTGGCAGGTCTTCCTTATCTGTACATCTTTCAGTGCATCATGCGTGCTTGCATAGTTCATGTTGGGTCACAATTCATATGGTGTTCTTAAAGGATTAATTTGGTGTTGTGTTCAGGTTCAGAGCCCCTTAGAAGATAGCCTAACATCAAACCTTAAGAACAACCCAACTAGGTTTTCTAGCCCAACATGACAACAACCTAAAACCTCTCCTTAAATCACGGAACCATTACGTGTCATAATCATCCAAAAGATTAAATTTCAAGTTATAGATAAACGAAACGTCAACTGTTTATGTTAAGTAGTAACTGTGTCCGTCTTTTTCTCTCCTTCCATATTTATACACTTACCATCTTCCTTCTTCCTTATATACTTTTCTCATTGTTCTTCTGTTTTTTACACAATTCATTATCAACCATGACAACCTCAGACATGAAACTTGATGAGTGTCTAAATACTCATCATTTTGTACAAAATAAAGCGCAAAATCATCTCGAAAACACTCGAAACACATCAAAATGATCAAAATACCACAAATCGGTGTTTTATGTGTTTTAAATGCAAAATATCAAAATCAGATGAAAACGTATCAAATTTTCAAAATTGGCGCTTTAGTCCCCAAGTTTCAAAAGTTGTCAAAAGCAAGTCCTCAGTATTTCAAAATAAAGAAAATGTCATTTAGGTCCATGGGATTCAAAAGTTGTCAAAACAAACCTTTGAAATGTAAAATTTGCAAAATTACAACTTTGGTCCTTAACTTTGAAAATTGTCATATTTAGTCCTTCAAATTTCAGAAAATGGCAAATATGGTCCTTGGTTTATTTGGGAGTGGCAATATTGGCCCTTGGAAGACATTTTCAGATTTACAATTTTGGTCCCTGGATTTTCAGCATATGCATTTTTAGTCCCTAAATTACACCTTGGGTCCTAAACTAATCCTAAAACACAAACCAAGTCCAATACACAATCCTAGGCCCAAATCCAATCCTATACCAGCTGGCCCAATCCTTTTACCCATCCAACCCACCCTTTGTATTATTAGACCCGGTCAACCAACCCACCCATCTGGTCAAATAAACCAACCCCGCGCCCTTTTTTTCTTCGTCTTCCCAACTGTCCCCTGAAATCACTCAACAAATTCACCCCCCTCCTCACCATATCATTTTCCTTGTCTCCCCACCTCATCACAACTCCAAGAAACATTAAATGCCTTTTCACCATTTCACTCAACCCCTACACCTGGCTAACACGTTTGGCGCCAAAAATTCAATCAATGGTCAAAAATGCTCCAAGATATCCAATGGCTCAGAATTTAACTGGGAAATGCTTAGAAAGTCAAGGGGAAGCAAGTTTGTATAAAAGAAAAGCAGAGAGAAGGAAGAAAAGGGTAGTTAGTCTTAGTTTCTAAAAATGTATGTCGACTTTTAAATTGTTATGTCTTAAGTAGTTTGTAGCTGTGTTTTCAAGTTTGTTTGTATCAATTATAAGTATTTTAGTGTATCACAACTTATTTCAATCATCAACTTAAGTTCATGTTCAGTTTCAATATTTTTGTCCACTGTTGAAATCATTGGTTTCTAAATCCTATGTACAAGCTTCCAACAAATTATTTCTTAGCTAAAAAGTGATCATGCAAGCTTATTTAAGATTTTTATAAGCTTAAATCTTATTTTCAAGTGAATGTGGTTGATGGTCAGCAGTCAAACTGTGCGATTGGTTTGGGAAATGGCTATTTGGTTGATGCAGGGGTGTTGCAGAGGATGGATATGGTTGTAATAGATTAGGTTAGCTCAGGTTTAGGTTTGGTTTTAATCCTGCAATCATCTGAGCACTTGTGAGTGTTTCATTTTATTCTCAGTTTTTGCATATTGTAATTGTCTATGTATATGTAGCCACCAATAATTTAAACCTGTCTCATTAGCTGTATTTAGCTCATTTAAGTTTAGTTTGATCATTGGAATAAGCTAGTTTAGAAGTTTGGATAAATTTAATTGCTTATCAGATTCTTAAAGGGTGTTTGGTTTGGCTGCAATATCTGTCTTAGAGGCCTCATCAGTGGGGATCTTTGGTTGTTTCATGTTTGTTTAATCACTTTAGAACCCATTTGAGTCATACCTTGTGCCTTTTAAGCTCAATAGTCAAAATCCCATTTCTAGTGCCTTAGCAGCTTACTGTTGAGGTTTTTACCAGATCATAAGCTCATTTTGTGTATTAAATTCATAGGTAAAGCTTGTAGTAGCTTTATTTCACACATTAACATCTATATCAGTCATTAAATCAAGATTAAAATCCATAAAAGTCAACAATGCAGTTTTACTTAAAAAGTCAAAAGTTAAAATACTCAGTTTTGGCTTATCTAGGAAGATTTTTAGTTCACTCATTTCTAGGTCATTTCAAGTGATATTTGTGGTTTTTAAAAGTTCTCTGCTCTAGTTTCTTGTTGTTATTTTGTACAATTTGTGATTTTCTATAAGCTTCTAAAGAGCTTATGATTATGGTGTTAGGTCCCATGCGGGGCATTAGGCTGCATGGTTTTATCAGATTTGCGGACCTTGCACAAGTCTCATTTGAGCTTGGCAAGGTCTGATTTTGGTTTGCATGCTCCCACCTAGGTCTTCCAAGTTCCAATTCCTGCTTTTAAGTTTTGGCTTATTGGTTAGCTTATTCATAAGCTCAACTTGCCACCCCTTCACTGTTTTCTGCCAAAATCTCAGTTACTCAAATCTTTGCATCTAGCTTATCAGTGGTTAGGGATTGTTGAAACTTGTTCCATTTATGTTATTTTAGCTTATTATAGCTTCCTTATCAGTTTGGTGGCTTTTGAACTCCATTTGCTTATTGAAGTGCTTATTTCAATAAGCACTTACACATCGCTTGCTTATTCCTACACACATGCACCCTTTTTCTATTTTTCCTTTATTCCTTATATTATTTTAAGCATTTCCTGAATTTTTGATTTTTCCTAGCTTGTTTGGTATTTTTCGCATTTTATCTAGTTTTTAAGTATTTTTAAATAGCTTTTAATACAAAAATTAAGAAAAGGTTCAAAAATAATTTTCAATTTTCTTAAGTTTAGATAAATGTAAAAGCTTAAAAGTATTTTTCCTATTTTTCTCCTTTTATTTAGTATTTTTAATAATTTAAATTAGTTTTAAATTAATAGTAAATACATAAAAAGTCTAAAAAATATATTTTCAGTTTTAAAATTAGTTTTATCATATTTTAGATTTTTCTAAGTCTTAACTTTATTTTTCTAGTCTTATTTTATATTTTCTTTTATTTTAGAGTATTATTAAATAGTTTAAAATAGTTTTTAAATAATAATAATTAGATAGTTAGTTGTAAAATTAATTTTCTTTTCTATAAATTTTCTTTTATCATTAGGTTTGTAAAAATGTATTTTTCATATTTTTAGGATTAATATTGTATAAGTTTCACGTTTTTATTTGTACGTTTACGTTATTTTTAATTTAAACGTAAGTTTTAGGTTTTAAACGTTCATCACTTTAAATATAGTGATAGCGTTTATTTAATATCTTTTATATTTTTAATTTTCTTAAATTGCATTTAAGTCGCTTTTATTTATAAACTTTTTCTTTAGTGTAATTATCCTATCCCAATCCTTCCCGATCGCTATCATTAGTGATCATTCTATCGTCTGAATCGGTGTTTAACACACCATTGAGTCTCCGTGGGACTTAACGACCCGAATTCAATCTATTCTCCGGACTTCATTGCATTTGTGTCCGAGCGGTTTAAGTCTGTTTGACTTGACTGCTTGCACAGATCAAAATTTTGCCACATTGCCGGGAGGCTTTAGCGTGTGTTTAGCCATTTTCGCATCCATTGTTGCACATATTCCATCTTTTGTAAAAAGTTTTTCAGAAAGTTTTCAAAAATCCAAAGTTCATTAACACTTTTCCTAAAGTGTTAAAACGCCAAAAATATTTTCATTCTTTGTTTTTATCATAATGTTTTCAAAAATACCAAAATATTCCTCTTTACCCTCTTACCTTTTTGATTCTTCATTTCTTACCCTCTGTTAACCTTTGATTCTATCTATGTCTTATCCTCACCCTCTTGGTTGTCAATGGTGTGGTGGTCCTTATAATGGTGGCAATTGCCCCGGTTGTAGCATGGTGGAGTCGGAAACGGGTCTGTCTATAACCAAGATCCCTATTCCTACCATAACACAACCGATTTATTCCATCGGCTACTACACCGTGATACTCGGCAGTTTCTTGTTGTGAGTCTTGTGGTGGTTCACATTCCGCTTCGATTGTCAATCGAAACACGCTTGTCTATGAGCGGGTTCCCGATACCAATTATGACTACAACACATACCACTCACGCCCACATCGGTTGTCTTGTTGTGAGTATTGTGGAGGTCCTCACTCTAGCTCGGATTGTCAAACAGGGAACCCAATTCCTTGTAACAATTACGACTCTTCATATCAAGACCAACCTCCACAAGACCAAATGATTCAAGCGACTCCTCATGAAACTACGACGGACCTTCATCAAGACTCGGAGTTATTAAAAGAACAGGAGGAGTCGGCTATGTCTTCCCAAGATAATCCAAATGAGAAATCCATGGAAGTGTTGTTAGTCAAGAGCGGGTGCTAAATTAGATTCCCATTGCCTTTGAAAAATCTATTGGGGAATCAATTGCAAAAAAAAAAAGCGGCCAAATCTAGCTCTCGATTCCGTTTCATTCCCGATGACGATGATGATGAAGATATCCTTGATATCTTACAATTTTATAACAGTTCATCAAGTTCATCGGTTGAGACTCCTTCCATGAACAATCGGGAGAAAAGACTATGATGGAATTACTAGCGTAAGAACAAATGTTAAGTATAAAACATATGTATGCTAGTCCTTCTCAACTCCCTCATCATTGTTATCACCCCAAAGCTCCCACTCACCTCTAAACATGGGGATGAGCTTTAGCACTTTTCGAAATGGAATCGCCCGGTGTTGAGAACCTTGTCTCAATCCCAGGAGAGTCACAGGGATCTATTGACCATATGTGTGATATCCCTTTCCCCCTTGAGTGTTCTCATGATCAATTTGAGACTTTCTCTGATCTTAGCGATGATTGTAAATCCTATGGAGACATCGAGTATGTTGAGGTATCACTCCCACAGTCTGATCCTCTTCTTGAGGAGTTCACCGATGAACTCACTCACATCAGTCCACTTTCATCGGAAAGTGACGATGATCTCTTTGATTTTGAGGCCGATCTTGGAGAAACTAGAAATCTCCTATACAATGATCATTCACTCATTTCTTGTCCCATTTCCGACTCTTCCATTCCTTCTCTCACTCCAGATGAGGAAGATGACAAATTTTGGAAAGAGATCGATGATTTTCTTAGTGATGAGTCGATTCCAACAGGAATTGACAATACTTACTTTGATTCGGAGGGAGACATCCTTTTTCTTGAAAATCTATTGATTGAAGAACCATTTCCAGCTCTCCCTCCCGGAAATTTTGTTACCAATCACCATACAAGCTTCAAGTTTAAGCTTAAAGATGTCAAAAATGGTGATTTGCTTCTTTCTGATGAGGAATGGACATGCATTGTGATGCACATATTTATTCCATTCTTCACAAATGGTGTGGTTGCTCTTTCCCTTTTCTCCTTCGGGAATGAGGACACCATCTTTGATCCCGGCATTTTCAATTATCATTTTTGAGCCGGTTCTCTCTATATCTCATCGGTGTGGAACTTTCACGTGCTTCAAATGTTTGTCCAAACATCTTGAATGAAAGTCCGATGGAGATTGTTTCTTCCACTTTGCTTCCCCATGAACCAATGAATTGGGTCGAGTCAAGCTAGCGACTCGGAAATCAAAACAAGAGAGACACACCATATGGGTTTTCACCCATATTTCGACTTCTTACCCCTTTCTACCACCTGTGTGGGGTGATACCCAAGTTAAAAAAAAAAAAAAAAAAAAAAAATCTTTCTAAATAATGGCCGTAGTATTTCCTTTTACGTTCTTTGTTTCGCATAACCGCGGTACTTTGAATATTGAGGGCAATATTCATTTCTAAGTGTGGGGAATTCTCACGAATTTTATCATGTCATTATCTACCCAATTCCCGCTTTTGGCCAAAATTTTTTTTTGGAGTAAGTGTTTACACTTACTCATTTGGTTATCATCCGCCATGTTTTGATAAACAAAAGGATTGGCTAATCCAGAGCAAACGACTTTTGGTAAAGATTTCTCAAATCCGTTTATATGGCTTGCAATTTTCCCAAAATTGTATGGTTCTCAACTCACCATATCCTAAAAGTGAAGAGTTGGCTAGCCTGCAAGATTATGGCTTGTGGTAAAGGTGGAAAATCCATAATTGGTATTCACTCACCAAAGATAATTCGATAATTTATCTAAGAGTTGGCTAGTCCGTATGGGTGCGGCACCGTAAAGACAAATCAAATCATTGAAAGTCGGTGGTTTGCTTAAAATCACATGGTTATCGGTGTACCATGGTTCTTACTTGAACCCAAACATTTGGCTACTCCGAGTAATGGCTTTTGGTAAAGAGATTAAAATCCATTATGTTTTTCAAATCATTGCTAGGGACTAGCAATATCTTAGTGTGGGGATTGATGAGTGTCTAAATACTCATCATTTTGTACAAAATAAAGCGCAAAATCATCCGAAACACTCGAAACACATCAAATGATCAAAATACCACAAATCGTGTTTTATGTGTTTTAAATGCAAAATATCAAAATCGGATGAAAAACGTATCAAATTTGCAAAATTGGCGCTTTAGTCCCCAAGTTTCAAAAGTTGTCAAAAACAGGTCCTCGGTATTTCAAAATAAAGAAAAATGTCATTTTAGGTCCATGGGATTCAAAAGTTGTCAAAACAAACCTTTGAAATGTAAAATTTGCAAAATTACAACTTTGGTCCTTAACTTTGAAAATTGTCATATTTAGTCCTTCAAATTTCAGAAAATGGCAAATATGGTCCTTGGTTTATTTGGGAGTGGCAATATTGGCCCTTGGAAGACATTTTCAGATTTACAATTTTGGTCCTCGGATTTTCAAGATATGCATTTTAGTCCCTAAATTACACCTGGGTCCTAAACTAATCCTAAAACACAAACCAAGTCCAATACACAATCCTAGGCCCAAATCCAATCCTATACCAGCTGGCCCAATCCTTTTACCCATCCAACCCACCCTTTGTATTATTAGACCCGGTCAACCAACCCACCCATCTGGTCAAATAAACCAACCCCGCGCCCTTTTTTTCTTCGTCTTCCCAACTGTCCCCTGAAATCACTCAACAAATTCACCCCCCTCCTCACCATATCATTTTCCTTGTCTCCCCACCTCATCACAACTCCAAGAAACATTAAATGCCTTTTCACCATTTCACTCAACCCCTACACCTGGCTAACACGTTTGGCGCCAAAAATTCAATCAATGGTCAAAAATGCTCCAAGATATCCAATGGCTCAGAATTTAAGTGGGAAATGCTCAGAAAGTCAAGGGGAAGCAAGTTTGTATAAAAGAAAAGCAGAGAGAAGGAAGAAAAGGGTAGTTAGTCTTAGTTTCTAAAATGTATGTCGACTTTTAAATTGTTATGTCTTAAGTAGTTTGTAATGTGTTTTCAAGTTTGTTTGTATCAATTATAAGTATTTTAGTGTATCACAACTTATTTCAATCATCAACTTAAGTTCATGTTCAGTTTCAATATTTTTGTCCACTGTTGAAATCATTGGTTTCTAAATCCTATGTACAAGCTTCCAACAAATTATTTCTTAGCTAAAAAGTGATCATGCAAGCTTATTTAAGCTTTTATAAGCTTAAATCTTATTTTCAAGTGAATGTGGTTGATGGTCAATAGAAGTCAAACTGGTGCAGTTGGTTTGGGAAATGGCTATTTGGTTGATGCAGGGGTGTTGCAGAGGATGGATATGGTTGTAATAGATTAGGTTAGCTCAGGTTTAGGTTTGGTTTTAATCCTGCAATCATCTGAGCACTTGTGAGTGTTTCATTTTATTCTCAGTTTTTGCATATTGTAATTGTCTATGTATATGTAGCCACCAATAATTTAAACCTGTCTCATTAGCCGTATTTAGCTCATTTAAGTTTAGTTTGATCATTGGAATAAGCTAGTTTAAGTTTGGATAAATTTAATTGCTTATCGATTCTTAAAGGGTGTTTGGTTTGGTACGCAATATCGTCTTAGAGGCCTCATCGGTGGGGATCTTTGGTTGTTTCATGTTTGTTTAATCACTTTAGAACCCATTTGAGTCATACCTTGTGCCTTTTAAGCTCAATAGTCAAAATCCCATTTCTAGTGCCTTAGCGACTTCTTTGTTGAGGTTTTACGGATCATAAGCTCATTTTGTGTATTAAATTCATAGGTAAAGCTTGTAGTAGCTTTATTTCACACATTAACATCTATATCAGTCATTAAATCAAGATTAAAATCCATAAAAGTCAACAATGCAGTTTTACTTAAAAAGTCAAAAGTTAAAATACTCAGTTTTGGCTTATCTAGGAAGATTTTTAGTTCACTCATTTCTAGGTCATTTCAAGTGATATTTGTGGTTTTTAAAAGTTCTACTGCTCTAGTTTCTTGTTGTTATTTTTGTACAATTTTGTGATTTTTCTATAAGCTTCTAAAGAGCTTATGATTATGGTGTTCATCCGCATGCAGGGGCATTAGGCTGCCGCAGGTTTTCTAAGATTTGCGGACCTTGCACAAGTCTCATTTGAGCTTGGCAAGGTCTGATTTTTGGTTTGCATGCTCCCACCTAGGTCTTCTCCAAGTTCCAATTCCTGTTTTTAAGTTTTGGCTTATTGGTTAGCTTATTCATAAGCTCAAACTTGCCACCCCTTCACTGTTTTCTGCCAAAATCTCAGTTACTCAAATCTTTGCATCTAGCTTATCAGTGGTTAGGGATTGTTGAAACTTGTTCCATTTCTGTTATTTTAGCTTATTATAGCTTCCTTATCAGTTTGGTGGCTTTTGAACTCCATTTGCTTATTGAAGTGCTTATTTCAATAAGCACTTACACATCAGTTGCTTATTCCTCCACACATGCACCCTTTTTTCTATTTTTCCTTTATTCCTTATATTATTTTAAGCATTTCCTGAATTTTTCAGATTTTTCCTAGCTTGTTTGGTATTTTTCGCATTTTATCTAGTTTTAAGTATTTTAAATAGCTTTTAATACAAAAAATTAAGAAAAGGTTCAAAAATAATTTTTCAATTTTCTTAAGTTTAGATAAATGTAAAAAGCTTAAAAGTATTTTTCCTATTTTCTCCTTTTATTTAGTATTTTAATAATTTAAATTAGTTTTAAATTAATAGTAAATACATAAAAGTCTAAAAATATATTTTCAGTTTTAAAATTAGTTTTATCATATTTTAGATTTTCTAAGTCTTAACTTTATTTTTCTAGTCTTATTTTATATTTTCTTTTATTTTAGAGTATTATTAAATAGTTTAAAATAGTTTTAAATAATAATAATTAGATAGTTAGTTGTAAAATTAATTTTATTTTTCTATAAATTTTCTTTTATCATTAGGTTTGTAAAATGTATTTTCATATTTTTAGGATTAATATTGTATAAGTTTCACGTTTTTATTTGTACGTTTACGTTATTTTTAATTTAAACGTAAGTTTTAGGTTTTAAACGTTCATCACTTTAAATATAGTGATAGCGTTTATTTAATATCTTTTATATTTTTAATTTTCTTAAATTGCATTTAAGTCGCTTTTATTTATAAACTTTTTCTTTAGTGTAATTATCCTATCCCAATCCTTCCTGATCGCTATCATTAGTGATCATTCTATCGTCTGAATCAGTGTTTAACACACCATTGAGTCTCCGTGGGACTTAACGACCCGGGAATTCAATCTATTCTCCAGGACTTCATTGCATTTGTGTCTGAGCAGTTTTAAGTCTGTTTGACTTGACTGTTTTGCACAGATCAAAACTCATCAAACAAAACGAAAACAACACATCTGCCGAAAAGGTTGCATCTAACGATGACCTAATGGCTGAAGTCCTCATTCGATCACCAATAACATCACTTTTAAGGTTTAAGCCTGTTTCCAAACACTGGTACTCACTAATCACAAGCCCTACTTTCAAAAGCTTACGTGGCCCTAAGCCTGATACCCCTTCTGGACTTTTCGTTCCACTTCGAAAGAAACCATACCTAGAATGTGAGTTCGTCCCCTACGATGTTGAAAATCCTGTAAAACAACCTTTTAGAAAACCTAGTTT
Source organism: Chrysanthemum lavandulifolium (assembly GCA_022545495.1). Classification (NCBI taxonomy): domain Eukaryota; kingdom Viridiplantae; phylum Streptophyta; class Magnoliopsida; order Asterales; family Asteraceae; genus Chrysanthemum; species Chrysanthemum lavandulifolium. The sequence continues at coordinate 5,698,980 of CM040245.1, forward strand.
TTTCCCGGATGGTGATATAGTTGGTATTTAACACTCTTCTAATGGTTTAATGTTGTTTCATAGCGAAGCAAGTAGCCGAGAAAAACAAGTATAAGTACACAAATAATTATCATGTATACAATCCAAGTACGAATGAGTTCACTACTCTTCCTAAAGTTGAGAATTATGAGAAACATCATTTGATCCTAAGATATCGCCTCATTATAAAGTAGTATATGTTTGTGGCTATGGTGCTGATCAACGTCTTGGTGTAACAACTTATCAGTTAGAAATTTATTCCTCAGAAACTCGCACTTCTAATCCTAATTATGTGTTTTCACTTGATGAAGAAATTGATATATATTTTTGGTGGGGTATTTATTGGAACAATGCTATTCATTGGCTTCATCATCTGGTTTCGTTTTGTATTTTAAGTTGGATGAAGATGTTACGGATCATATATATTGCCCTTATAAACTATGTGGTTTGGATCATCAAGATTTTTGGGATTATATGGTTGAGTCTCGTGATCATTTGCTTCTAGTGGTAATAAAGGTTCCTATCAATCCGAAGTTCAAAATTTTTGACCTGAAGAAAGATTATTCAGCATGGGTTGTGAAATATCATGTTGATCTTGAGGTAGTTAGTAAAGCATTTCCTAATCGTTGCGCTTGTGATAGATTTGGATTTTGTGTACTTGATCTCGTGTTGGGTGAGAAAGAAGATGATTCTTTTTTGGTATTGGAAGTAGGTAAACAAGCTCTAAGATTCAACTTGGTATCAAAGACTTGGCATAAGCTTTATGATTTTAAGGGGGATCCCGTTTCTATTCGCTCTGTCGACGTTGATGGGGTATATGTCCATTTGCCTAATGTGTTTCGGTTTAGGGGGTCTCTATGTGGTGTTTGATGCACCTATTGTTTATGTTTTTACTCTATCTGTAGTTCAGTTATTTACTATTAGCATTGTTCCTTCTTGTTTTTTGTTATCACCTTCTCAAGCTGGAAGGCTTTAAGTTTTTACTATTAGTTGTTATCTCTAGTTTGAACTTTGAAATTGTTTTAAACGAGTTGTTTGCCTTCGCATTTTTTCTGATTTAGAATGTTTGACACAAGTAGTTGTTGCCAGAACGGGAGATATAAGTATGTTTGCCACACAAGATTATGAGGAGATTATGCTTAACTTTCTAAAAAAATAAGCTACTAAAAATAGCGTATTACAACTTTAGCCTCTATGGTAAAAAAATTTAACGCCGATGTATTATAAATAACACATACACTCTAGCGAAATACTAGAGATTTCGAGAAAAATTTATACAAATTATCCGAGGGTGGAACCTGGGTTTCACCCAATCAAACCACTTTGCAATCGTTTTCCTACATCTATTAGCAATCCATAAAAATGAGCAACTTTGAACCTCACATCCTAACAATTCAGCCCTCGGTCTTTTCAAACTGAAGGCGATTCTATTATAAGGCTTTTATACAAGAAAAAAAGAAATATAATATCTAACCTTAATTATCCTCTTGAAAATTCGTCAAAAGAACAATTAAAATCAGTCCATACAAATGAAAGAGAGGTGTTTTGGAAATACTATGGCCTTTTAGGCTTATATTAGATGAAGAGAGGAACACTTATGAGAAAGTTTACAATGTTATTGATTGCTTAAGCTATGTTTCATTCTTACAAATGTTTACATCCATCACATATTTATACTAGCCCATGAAAGGTTCTAGACTCGGGATATTCCATAGACATTCTTACACCAACTAGATCATTCTTAATAAATCATCATCCTTATCCTAATTCTAGATAATTCATACTAGATATTTCTACCATACTTAGATATAATCTTCTACACACTTCTATAGATATTTTACATAGATATTTTCTATGATCATTCTTCGACTTTCGAGAAACTTCTTGATCACGGGCTTGGGCTTTTATGGATAGTCCAATCTTTATTGGACTAAATCAAGTTTATGATCCAACACCCCCCTTTAAACTTGATTTACCGACTCCAAGCATCATTTGTTGTCTTGAGAAATCTTTCTCGTTGAGCGGCTTGGTAAATATATCTGCAACTTGGTCTTCAGACCTCGTTTGTATCATTCGAACATCCTTTCTTGCAATGCACTCTCGAATAAAGTGATAAAGAGTGTCGATATGCTTACTTCGATCATGGTACACTGGATATTTCGCTAAGTCGATTGCCGACTTGTTATCCACGTAGATCTCAGTCGCATCTTCTTGCTCCATGTGTAGTTCCTCTAGCATACTTCTGAGCCAAATTGCGTGACAAACACATGATGTTGAGCTATGTACTCCGCTTTACAACTAGTCAAGGTAACGAAAGGTTTCTTTTTTGAAGACCATGTAAAAGCATTGTTACCCAGAAAGAATACGAATCTTGTTGTACTTCTTCAATCGTCTTTGTTTCCAGCCCAGTCACTATCGCTATATCCTAACAGCTTGAAGTCGTCATTTTTTGAATAAAACATTCCATAGTCTACGGTACCTTTGATATAATGGAGGATCCTTTTCGCAATCTCCAAATGTTTTGTCATATGCTCTTCCATGAAATGACTAATCAATCCAACCGCAAAGAGTATGTCGGGTCTTGTACATGTCAAATAGCGCAAACTTCCAACAAGACTCTTAAATAGAGTTAAGTCTACCGCTTTTCCTCCGTCATGCTTAGAAGGATTTGCCTTATGTTCTATGGGGGTGCCAACGATATTACATTTCTCCATGCTGAACTTCTTTAATAACTGCTTGGCATATCCTTCTTGACATATGAAGATTCCTTCGATTGTTTGCTTCACCTCAATGCCAAGATAATAAGACATAAGTCCTATGTCTGTCATCTCGAACTCTCTCGTCATTGACTTCTTGAGTTCATCAATCATACTTGGAGAATTTCCTGTAAAGATCAAATCGTCCACGTACAAGCAGATGAGCAGTATACTTCCATTTGCAAATTTCAAGTAAAGTGCATATTTACTTAGGTATTAAAAAAACCATGTTCTTGGAAATACCTGTTAATTCTAGTATTCCAAGCATGTAGGGCCTCCTTTAGACCATATAAGCCCTTCTTCAACCTTAGCACTTTACCTTCTTGCCCTTTGGCAACATATCCCTCTGGTTACTCTACATAAACTTCTTCTACGAGAAGTCCATTTAGAAATGCAGACTTCACATCCATTTGGTGGATTTTCCACCTATTTTGAGCAGCAATAGCAATATTCATTTTAATAGTTTCTAAATGAGCAACAGGATCAAATACCTCTTTGAAGTTGATCCCATGATTCTGCTTGTAACCTTTTGCGACAAGTCTTTCCTTGTACTTCTCCACTTCGCCTTTGGCGTTTTTCTTGGCCTTGTATACCCATTTGACTCAGATAGCCTTTTGGCCTTTTGGAAGGGTTGTTGACTCCTACGTATCATTCTTTTCTATTGAATTTATCTCTCATCCATCGCTTGTCTCTATTTCTTGCTTTTCACAGCATCTTTAAAAACTAAAGGTTCACAGTCAGCATATAAACAAAGAAGGGGTATCTCGTCAGTTACCTCGTAGAGCTCCTGAAAACTTCTTGTTTTTGGTTATCCTTCACTTGAACTTGAAGGTAAGTCTTGGGTTGGAGTTAGACTTTGAGGTTGTTATACTTTTTCACTTGATTTACCCGCCTCTTCTTTGTCAGTTATAGGAAGAAAGTAATACCTTTAATTTTTATTAACGCTCCAATCCCATGCTTCTTCTTCATCTAACTTCATGTCTCTACTCACTACCACCTTCCTTGTGATTGGATTATAGAGTTTATGGCTTTTCGACTGCTTGTCATAGCCAACGAACACATGTTTCTCACTTCTATCATCAAGCTTGGATCGCCTTTGGCTCAGAACATGGACATATGCTATTCTTCCGTATACACCTAGGTGAGAGACAGTAGGCTTCAACCCATTCTATGCTTCTTGTGGAGTCTTGTTGTCTATACTCTTTGACGGACACCGGTTCAGTAAATATACCGCACAGTCAACCGCTTCGGGCCAAAACTCCTTTGGCATTTTATTACTTTTCAACATGCTACGGACCATATTTAGAATGGTTCAGTTCTTCTCTCCACCACTCCATTTTGTTGTGTGGAGTAAGGAGCCATTAGAAATCTATGGATCCCATTATCCTCACAGAATTTGTTAAAATATTTTGATAAAAATTCTTCACCTATATCGGATCTCATAAATTTAAGTTTTAAACCTTTCTCCTTTTCAACATTAGCTTTAAATGTCTTAAAAGCTTCAAAAGCTTGGGATTTTTCTTTTAAAAAAGAGTAAATTACATAAATGGTCACTGTGGTTTCTCTAGTTTTTCACATATAGTCACTGAACTTTTTTTTGACAAGGTCAGTCATTAAGGTTTCTAATCGTTACAGATCCAGTCATTAAGGTTTCAATTTCATTACATAAATGGTCCCTGTGGTTTGAAACTTCAGTGACCATTTATGTAACGAAATGGACCGAATCAGAACGATTTGAAACTTCATGACCAAGTATGTCAAAAAAGTTCGAGGACTAAATGTGAAAAAATGGACAAACCATAGTGACCATTTATGTAATTTACTCTTTAAAAAATATACCCAAGTCTTTCTTGAAAAGTCGTCAATAAAGAGCATGAAGTAAAGATTCTTACCATGAGAGGGTGGAGTAATGGGACTGCACAAATCCCTGTGAATTAGTTGTAAAGGCTCCTTAGCCCTTGATGTTGCTTCTTTTGGGAACGAACTTCTAGAATGCTTCTCCAGAAGGCATCCATCACATAATTGATTGGGATGATCAATTTGATCTAACCCTTTCACCATTCCATTTGAGGATAATAACTTTAGGTCACCAAAGTTTAAGTGCTCGTACCTCATGTGTCAAAGCCATGAATGATCCTTTAAACAACTTTTTAAGCATTTAGCTTTATCATGTTGAATGTTTAGAAGGAATTTTCGGTTTTTAGTCATAAGCACTTTTGCTATGAGCTTTCCTTCGGGATTTCTTATTGTAGCACTACGATCCTTGAAATAAATATCGTAGTTTTTCTCTAAAATTTGTCCCACACTTAAAATATTACGTTAAAGATTGGGCACATTGCACACGTCTGAAATATATTGGTGATTTCCATATTTAGCTCGGATAAGTATCTTACCTTTTCCTTTCACTGGTGCCTTTGATTCATCTCCAAAGGTGGCATTACATTTACTTTTCTCCATCTCCATGAACATGTCTTCTTCGCCCGTCATATGGTTACTTGCACCGGAATCTATATGCCATGGCTCTATACTCTCTTTTTGTTCGTCATGTCTTGCTACTAGCAAGGTAACCTCATCTTTGTCTTCTACCTCCATAAGATTAGCTTTTTCTTCCACTTGTCTTGAGCTACTATACACGCATTGGCATAATGACCATATTTGCGACATTGTAACATTGTATATGGGGCTTACCTCCTCTTTGAGATTGAAAGCCTCTCCCACGGCCTCTTCGATATAAAGACCATTGGGTTTTATCTTCTTTGTCGACATTTTCTCTTCCTCGTCCTCGGCCTTGGAAACCACCACGACCTCGAAAAGTACCGCATCCTCGTCCTTGCTCCTTTCTATATAGAAACCTCTTTTCACTTTCTTTGAAAGAGACCTTTGAGTATAAAGCTTGCTCCAAGGGTTCTTGCCCCCTTATTTTCTTCAACTTATCTTTAAGGGCTTGTAAAGATCCCATGAGTTGATCAATGGTCATACAGTCGATGTCTTTTGACTCCTAAATGGCCACGATAATGTAATGAAAGCTTGGTGGCAAAGAGCGAAGAATCTTTTCTATCACCTTTGTGTCACTCAAGCTTTCATCATTTCTCTTCATTTCATTTGAAATGGTCAAAACACGAGTGAAATAATCCGAAATGGTTTATGATTCCTCCATTTGGAGTTTTTCAGACTCTCCTATAAGAGTTTGAAATAATCTGAAATGGTTTCTGATTCCTTTGAAAGCATTTTCAAGGATCTCCGACGCTTCCTTAGAAGTAGTTGCATTTGCAACTTTCTCAAACATCGCATCATCAAGACATTGATAGATGAGTGTAAGAGCACTTTGATCATTCTTTCTTGCCTTGGGCGGCATTCAACAAACTTTCATTATCAACTTTTTCAACACCTTTCTCGACTATCTCCCACACATCATGTAAACCTAGTAATGCCTTCATTAATTTACCAACTACCATAGTTGTCTTTGGTAAGACGAGGAAATTGAAACAAGTTCATCATGTTTGACATCGTGATCTTCTAGCTCTGATACCACTTTGTTGGAAACACGAGGGCCTTTTAGGCTTATATTAGATGAAGAGAGGAACACTTATGAGAAATTTCACAATGTTATTGATTAATTAAGCTTTGTTTCATGCTTACAATTTTTTACATCCATCACATATTTATACTAGTCCATGAAAGGTTCTAAACTCGGGATATTCCATAGACATTCTAACATCAACTAGATTTTTCTTAATAAATCATCATCCTTATCCTAATTATAGATAATTCATACTAGATTTTTCTACCATACTTAGATACAATCTTCTACACGCTTCTATAAATATTTTACATAGATATTTTCTATGATCATTCTTTGACTTTCTAGAAACTTCTTGATCACGGGCTTAGGCTTTTATGGATAGTCAATCTTTATTGGACTAAATCAAGTTTACGATCCAACACCCCCTTTAAACTTGATTTACCGACTCCAAGCATCATTCGTTGTCTTGAGAAATCTTTCTCGTTGAGCGGCTTGGTGAATATATCTGCAACTTGGTCTTCAAACCTCGTATACATTGGCTTTAATGATTAATGATTAAATATGCAAACATTGAAAGTACTATGTTTTGTTAAATGAATTATTGGCTTTAATGATAAAATATGCAAACATTGAAAGTACTATGTTGTTCGAAATAATCACTTGCAGCGAAATTATTGGCTTTATGAATAAATATGCAAACATTAATTTGCATCCTATAATCTCGGTAGAAGATGCAATTCAAATGCTGCTAGAGTTGTAAAATCATTATGTTTTGTTAAATAAATTTGAAAGTATTATTTTTATTAATTAAATTTTACAAGAATTATGGTCAAACGGTAGGGGTGAGCAAAATAAACCAAAAAAAATGAAACCGAACCAAAACCGAAAAACCGAACCAAAAACCGTGAAACTAAAACCGATGGTTCGGTTTTAATTTTCTAAAACGAAAATGCGGTTCGGTTTCGGTTTTCGTCCAAAACCAAACCGCAAAAACCGAACTGAACCAGTTTTATTATATAATAATATCTAAATAAATCAAATTTATAAATTCATATTCTTTGTGTGAGTAGATTTATAATATATTTATCTTAACGCTTATATTAATATGTGCGTTTGTCGTGTCGGGTGTTTTGTGTGTATATATCAATAAGTATTCGATAATGATTATACTACTTGTATGTGTATGTCTCATTTATATGTTTGTAATTGTAAAATTATGCAATAAACAATATTATGCTTAGATTGAAAAAATAATAATAAAGAAGAATAACTAATTTTGTACGTAAAACAAACAAGTTTGTTGGTATAATTTGGCCATACCCGAATATTTACGGTTCGAAACCGAAAAACCCGAAAACCGAACCGAAACCGATAACAAACCGAAAAAACCAAACCACCAAAAACCAAAGGCTTCAGTTTTGGGTTCTACAAAAATCGAACATTGTGGTTCGGTTTCGGTTTTAGCCAAAAACCGACCCAAACCGAACCTCGTACACCCCTATCAAACGGAAAACTTTTGAAAACGGTTCCAAAGTTTATCTGATAAAGCCACATACGCCTTGAATAAAAAAAGGTTCACCTTTCCCAAATGACTTGAACATAGAAAATCTCATCCGTTTAATTTATTACACATAAAATAATTTATAACAAGAATTAAATCATTTTTGGAAAGTTTTTGACATCATTTATTCGGTCAAAATTACCAAAATTAGGGGTACCATTATTAAAAATTAAAAAATTGAATCAATCTTTGATAAAAATTAATAAATCACATTACCTATCTCTACTATTTATAAAGACTATATGTTTATTATTGAAATTTAAATTAACTTGAAATTGAGTAATATTAGTAGACTATTATACCATTGATTAAAAATGGTAACATCATCTACTACTAAAGTAATATTTTAATTATTAATTAATCCTTACGCTTTTATCATTTTTTGTTTTTAATTCATATATTTTTTCTCGCAATATCTACAAATTGAATCTGTAAGTTTTGCATCAAGGTTCAAACCAAAATCACAATTTCGCAACCAGAAAACCAGAAAAGAATCAAAGCAATTAACCGAAAACATCTCTTGCTCTTGGTGGAAAAAGTTGCTTTTAATGACGACCTACTTATTGAAATCTTATCTCGGTTACCAGTAAGACCACTCCTTCGGTTTGTCTGGAACTCTTATCTGACATACCCTAGTTTCAAACTTCTCCACAGCCCGAACCCTTGCGGGTTGTTTGTTCCGGTTAATTTGGGTTAATCCCAATCAATCCAGTCAACCCATACGACCCGGTCAACCCAGAAGTCAAACACAAAAAAGTCAACCACAACAGTCATGAGTTTATGACAGTTACAAAGTAACTGTCAAATGGCAGTTACAATGATAACTGCTATATCTCCCAACCGACACATCTTTTCATTGTACCCATCCGTTTACTATATATAGATAAGCACTTTGTACAGATTACAATAGATGACATATATTTGATTAATACAAAGCAATTCATAGAACCTTTGTTTCAATTCTGTTTTGGTATATTTTGACATAAGTTAGAATGACCATTGATCCATACCCCATTGAGGCCAACAAGTGATATCAGAGCGGTTTGGTCACACTAACCAAAATCATCACTTACCAATCTTTCGTTTTAGTTTCAGAATCAAATACAAGAAAATTGTTTCGATAATTTTTTTACTGCAAAAGTAATTCGAACACAAATCAAGATATCATTTTTGTGTTCCTGTTTCTGTCGCAACAAGGGAACAATCATAACGTGACTACTCAAACCCCGGCATCAGAAAATCAATTCGCAAAGGAAAAAAAATTTACATCGAAACAAAATCATTAAATCCAATAGGATTAGAAACGATTAAATCGTTTATCTATTGATTCAAACAAAACTAATAACGAAGTCATCAAATAGGGCAAAATTATAATGATTCAAATTAGAACAAACACACCTGTTCCGATTAACGAATCAAGCCCAGAACGTTAATTAAGTCACCAATCGACTTAATTACAGTCTCCAATCATCCATATCTCTCACGGATTGAAAACCCCCAAATTCACCGAAACCCTAAAAGTTTCGATTGAAGGGAATCAGTGCTCGCGAAGAACACCACACACCGGAGAAGATAGGAAGGCCACTCAAGCCTTATCATAGGCGTTTGACCATAAAGATCAGGAGAAAAGAAGGAACGGATCAATCCTAGAAAAAGGAAGAGACGAATATAAAGTCTCTCAAGGAGACGTTCTATTTTTTGTATCTCAAATAATGAGATATAAGAAACACATAAAAGGAGCGTATCTCTTTTTTATCTCACAAAAGAGATAAAAAAATATACAAAAGAGGCGCATCATATCCTTAGGGCAGCAAAAGGATTTTTTTATTTTATTTTTAAGGCATCGGGTTAGACCATCAACCCCTCCAGGTTCTAAAATTTACAAAACCACTCTTTCATTTTTTTTATATATATAGTATATATTTCATTTTGATATATATTATCTTTGTTTGATAAGTTACTTTAATTTACAAATTTAGTACTTCATCATTTTTTTAATATAGTAACCTAGTGATTACACTGCTTATTATATTAGAAATAACTTTTAAGGAGTAATTAACCTTAGGATATTTCATTTAAGAATTTTTAATCTCCTAGGATAGTTTTTCAAAACTAGACCTATAAAAGTTTTATACACCTTTAAGGAAAATAAAACATTAGAGCTCACTAAAAAATAAGAAATTTCAACACACCTCGTGTTAAAATTCTCTTGGAGATTTATTGTCAATATTTTTAAGATATGACGAAAGAAAGTGGTAATAAGGAATCTAGTACTAATACTTCAAATAGTACACCCCAATTTCAATGCCCAATTCTAAAGCCCGCGAATTACTCATTATGGTCAATTCGCATGCAAATCATTCTCAAAGAAAATAGCTTATGGGAAACAATAGAGCCGACTGAATCGACTCAATCCAATAAGAAAAAAGACAAAACCGCTATTGCATTTCTTTACCAAGCCTTACCCGAAGAACAATTACATCAAATAACAAAGCACAAAACCGCCAAAGACATTTGGAATGCTTTGAAAACTAGACACGTTGGCGAAGACAGAGTTCAACAAGCAAGACTTCAAACACTCAAATCCGACTTTGAGATGTTATACATGAAGGAATACGAGACAATCGACACCTTCACTACAAAACTTACAACTCTCGTAAACAAAGCCGCTAGTCTAGGACACACCATGGAAGATGAAACCTTAGTACGGAAACTACTAAATGTTGTACCCGATAGGTATCTGCAAATAGTCGCATCTATAGAACAATATTCCGACCTAAGTGAAATGACTATGGAAGAAGCAATTGGAAGACTTAAGACTTACGAAGAAAGGATTAAGTTCAAAAAGGGAAGACATGTGGACAATCAAGAAAAATTGATGTTCACATGGCACAATAGAGGAAAACACTTTAGAGGACGTCGACGTGGAAGTATAAATTTTCACACGGAAAAAAACACAAAAAATTTAAAGAAGAAAAGAAAGACGGAGAAAACTCTCACAACAACTTCAACATATCACATATTGATCTTAGCAAAGTAAAATGTTACAAGTGCAATAAAATGGGTCATATGCAACTAAGTGTTATTCAAAACCAAACACTAGTATGCAATCTAATCTTGTCGAGGTGGACTTAGAGCCTACCTTACTAATGGCAATATTAGAAGACCCACCTGTAACAAAACTTAAATATCAAACTGCCTCGCTACACGAAGAAGATGTAGGATATAAAGAGACAAATGTAGATAGTCTATGGTACTTAGACAATGGAGCCAGCAATCATATGGCTGGAATGAGAGAACACTTCAAAGAGCTAGATGAGAACGTTAGTGGAAAAGTAAGATTCGGAGATGGATCTCACATAAAGATCAAAGGAAAAAGGTTCAATCCTAATAGAATGTGATGACGAAAAACAAAGAATCATATCACACGTATATTACATTCTCAGCCTAAAAAACAACTTATTGAGCCTTGGACAATTCATCTAAATCGGTTGTAAAGTAGTAATGGAAGACGATGAATTACGACTTTATGACATGGACAACAAAATCTTCATGAAAGTCACAAGACAAAGAAACCGTCTATACAAAGAAAGTATGAAGATAGGCACACCTGTTTGCCTACTAGCAAACTTGAAGGACAACACTTGGTTATGGCACACAAGACTAGGATATCTCAACTTTGAATCACTAAAATCAATGACTCAAAGAGAGTTAGTTCAAGGAATATCTGCCATTAAACATACAACACAAATCTGTGATGTTTGTTTAGTTGGTAAACAAAGCAGAGCGCCATTTCCCAAGAAAGAAAAATCTAGATCAACCTCACCTTTAGATTTAGTATACGAAGATTTATGTGGACCAATTACACCACCAACACCATTTGGAAAAAGATATATATTCTTACTAGCCGATGACTAATCAAGATATATGTGGGCGTATTTCTTAAACACGAAAGATCAAGCATTTGATACTTTCAAGGAATACAAAAATACAATAGAGAAGGAGCTAAGGACAACATTGAAAATGTTCAGAACTGATCGTGGAGGAGAATTCACATCTAACAAATTCACTCAATACTGCAAAGAAAATGGCATAGCACGACAACTTACCGCACCTTACTCACCGCAACAAATTGGAGTAGTTGAACGAAGAAATAGGACAATTATGTCTACAACAAGATGCATGATGAAAGCAACCAACATGCCTCAAAACTTTTGGGCTGAAGCTGTTGGACATGCAATATACATTCTAAATAGCGTTCCTACAAAAGCCTTAGAAGAAATCACTCCATATGAAGCGATCAAACAAAGAAAGCCAAACCTAGAAAATCTAAAAGTTTTCGGCTGCATAGCATATGCAAATGTACCATCACAACATCTGAAAAAGTTAGATGACAGAAGCAACAAAATGGTATACTTAGGAAATAAACAAGGATCAAAAGCCTACCGACTATTTGATCCAACAACACAAAGAATTTGTGTTAGTAGAGATGTGAAGTTTAAATAGGATGAAGCATGGGACTGGAAGGATTACGTGAATGAACACACCAACAATGAACCTGAATGGTTGGACTTCGAAGTCGAAAACCTTGAAGCCACAAATGATCATCAGGAACAAGAAATCCAACCAAATGAAGAAGACAATGATATCCCTATAAATGATGATGCTACAACATCAACAACAAAATCACCCTCACAAGCATTTCGTACACCATCTATAACTTCATCGCGAGTAAACGATCAAATTACACCAACTACCTCAGTTCTATCAACCAATCAAAGTAATTCAAACAGAACCAGGAATTTACATCCAAACTTTGATCATACACCATTACAAGGTTTTAGAACATTAAATGATATATACGATAACACTGAGGAAGTATTACTCGAGCAATTATTACTGGCTGAAGATGAACCTAAGAATTACAAGGAAGCATCAAACGATCTAAAATGGATTGAAGCAATGAAGGTCGAATTAGATTCCATCAACAGAAACAATACATGGGAACTAACCACTCTACCCAAAGGACATAAAGCCATTGGATTAAAGTGGGTATTCAAGACCAAGAAAGATGCTAACGAAAATGTAGTCAAGCATAAAGCAAGACTAGTAGCCAAAGGCTACATACAAGAGCATGGCATAGATTTCGAAGAAGTCTTTGCACCTGTAGCTAGAATGGAAACAGTCCGATTACTATTTTCCATAGTTGCTAATAATAAATGGGAAGTACATCACCTTGACATCAAATCTGCATTTCTGCATGGAGACTTAAAAGAAGAAGTGTATGTTATACAACCCGAAGGATTTATAATTAAAGAAGATAATTGAAAATTCTACAGACTCATAAAAGCTCTATACGGTTTAAGACAAGCACCACGTGCTTGGAACATAAAATTAGACAGCATCTTGAAGTCTTTAGATTTCAAGAAATGCGCTTTGGAACAAGCTGTCTACACGAAGAAATCAAAAGATTCAATACTTCTAGTTGGAGTCTATGTAGATGATTTAATCATCACTGGCACACCTAAAGAAGAGATAGACAAGTTCAAAGCTCAAATGGAAGAAAAATTCGAGATGAGTGACCTAGGATTACCATCCTACTACTAAGGAATTGAAGTTACACAAACTGGATGTGACATATCAATAAAGCAATCCGCCTACGCAAGAAAGATCCTAAAGGAAGTTGGAATGCTAGACTGCAACGAAACTCTAATACCTATGGATCCAGGAACAAGATTAACAAAGAATACTGAAGAAACAACACTCAACTCAACTGAATATAGAAGCTTAATTGGATGCTTACGATATCTGCTACATACAAGACCCGACTTAAGTTATTCCGTTGGATTACTTAGTCGTTTTATGCAAGAACCAAAGGAGCAACATATGAAAGCTATAAGGCAAGTACTAGGCTATGTAAAAGGAACAAAAGACTATGGAATCACCTACAAACACAATGGAGGAAACCAAATACAAGGTTATAGTGATAGTAGCTACGGAGTCAACACTCAAGAAGGAAAAGGTACTACTGGAATTATATTCTACTACGGTGAATCACCAATCAGCTGGAGTACACAAAAACAAGCCACAGTATCTCTATCGTCATGTGAATCCGAATTCATGCAAAGAACAAAGAAGAAGAACACAAGCATTATGATTAAAGAGATTACTAAGCAAGCTTACACATACCCAAGAAGAAAAGGTTACAATAATGGTCGACAACAAGTTTGCCATTGAACTAATGAAGAATCCTGCATTTCACGGAAGGAGTAAGCACATTGACCTAAAATATCACTTTATACGAGAATGCGTCGAAAGAGAAGATTTACAAGTCGAGTTTATAAGTGGAGAATTTCATAAGGCTGACATGCTCACAAAAGCACTACCGAAGATCAGATTCTTAACAATGAGACAACTAATCGGAGTCAAAGATCTACAACAAAGCGATTGTGATTAAGGGGGAGAATATTGGGTTAATCCCAATCGACCCAGTCAACCCATACGACCCGGTCAACCTAGAAGTCAAACACCGAAAAGTCAACCACAGCAGTTTTGACAGTTACAAAGTAACCGTCAAATGGCAGTTACAATGATAACTGCTATATCTTCCAACCGACACATCTTTTCATTGTACCCATTCGTTTACTATATATAGATAAGCACTTTGTACAGATTACAATTGATGACATATATTTGATTAATACAAAGCAATTCATAGAACCTTTGTTTCAATTCTGTTTTGGTATATTTTTACATAAGTTAGAACGACCATTGATCCATACCCCATTGAGGCCAACAAATACCTCTACCTCTAAACCACAAATAGTATATGAGTTTGTCTCATTCAATGTCGGAAATCCTATGAAACCACCTTTCATAACCCCTAGTTGTGATCCAAATGTTAATTTATTGGCATTGAGGACTCTTCTAATGGTCTAATGTTGTGCCGTAGCGAAAGCAACAAGTATTATGTTTACAATCCAACGGTAAACCAATACACTATGCTTCCTAAACTTGAAGAGTACGATTATACGAGTCTGTGGTATAAGCGTGACTATAACTTATGATCATTCAAATCACCTCATTACAAAATTGTATATGCTTGTAGATATTACTGTAATGGGAAAAGGTTTTATAAGATAAGTATTTATTCATCAAAAACCCGCACTCGCAAGACTTGCATGCCTTTGAATTGGCATTTGATAACAACGCTATTCTTGGTATGAAGTTTAGGGGTGGTGCTTATTGGAATAAAGCAATTCATTGGATCCACAATACAGGATTGGTTTTGTATATCAATTTGGATGAAGAGATACTTCATCAGATAGAACCACCTATGGTCCTCTTGGTTTGGAAGAAAAGTTAATCGACTGATATATTTGTGTCACGGGATCACTTGCTTGTTATTGAAGTACATCGTCCAAGTAATTCAAAGGTAAAAATTCATGAGTTGAAGAGAGATTATCCAGGATAGTTAGTGAAATACCATGTTGACCTTGAAAGAGTGTCGGAGGGTCATTTCCTGACATCATTGCTGATTGCTATCGTGTTGCATTTGAGTTTATGGTACTATCTATTATTTTGGGAAAAAAAGAAGACGATTCATTTTATATTGGAAATAGATGGAAAAGCTGTGAGATTTAACTTGGTGTCGAAGACGTTTCACAAGCTGCATGATTTTACTGCATCTCGCTATGATGGTTACTCTCACTACATTTGTGGGATACACGCGGCTATCCATGGCCATATGTTATTCAATTTCAGGAGTCTTTATGCAGCGTTTGATGCATATGTTGTTAGATTCCTCTTTGGTGGTTTTGTATACATAGACTTTACTTGTTGGTTATACCTGCTTGCGATATTCATTTTGTTTTTTATATATCAGACCAGGACCATTGCTATTGCGATTTCATTCTCATGGCCTTTTTTATACTAAACACCCTTAATAATGGTTTTGATCTTTGATGGTACAAAGTTTATTCTGTTCTTGCATTGCTATTTATGATACAAATATATCAAACCCGGCCTTTCTGAGATACTTTGGTACTAAATTACTAATGGTGTGATATAGTGGGAGACTGGGAACTTCAATGGCTAGCACACTGTATTTAGGTGTTCTATGCATAATGAGCACCCAAATTAGCAATTTCATAGTAAAAAATGTGAAACAAGAATAAGGATACCACTGAAATCAAACATGACCAAACTATAATAAAGGGTTATTATCTAAAAGTCATTAAAGTTATGAAAATTTGTCTAAATCACTAAAGTTTAAAAGTTGTCATTCGCGTTCTTTCAACGTTAAAAAGCAAACATGTCTATAGTTTTATCGACTTTTACTTTTATTTGTTTTATATGTTAAGTAACAAAATGTTATGTCTTTCTGAGTTCAAGAACCCTGACGACAACTTTCATAAGTTCAAGAACGTGGTTGACAACTTTCATAAGTTGAGTAGCGTGAATGACAACTTTAAACTTTAGTGACTTGTGACAAATTTCCGCAAACTTTAGTGACTTTTTCAGATAATAACCCTCAGTAATAAATGTCAAACATGTTTATTCAACATTTTAAATAAGGTCATTTTATTCATATTCAACATTGAACTTGGTCTTTGACTCATCATTCAAAAATGATTAATATCACTTTGTATAATTAAGTTTGAATTGGTTGAATAATAAGCTATTTTCAATCAAATCACTTGATCTATTTTACTATATTTTGAGAGAGAACAAATTATTGACATTTTAAAATGTTCACAAGTTTTTTTGTGGGCCAAAGTGAAGTGGAGTGTTAGTTTAGTTGAAGTGATACACCTTGTAATGACAAGAGGATAGGCTGGTCCAAAGACAGTACACTCCTAATTGGACCACTAGTCCTGCTCCTCTCTATAAATCCATCTTCTCATTTTTGTGCAATTCAATTTTAATATTTACCTAATTAAGAATTTTGAAATGATCCTCAACAACAACACTTATATAGATGACCTAATATTTTGTCCAATTTATGTGTAGTGAACGTTATGCATAGACTTAATGAAGTCGTTGAGTAAAATGTGTCACAAATCGTTTAGTAGAAAACGACGTGCACCGATATGATGTTGCAACTCCTTGCGGCACTATGAAGTGTCTACAGTTTACCAGTTCATTGAATGGAAGTATATATAAAGCTTGACATGATGAATGATACTACATTATCACCAACCTCAGTCACAAAACCAAAAATGTTTACATGTATTTTTTTGGTTCATTTAAAGAGTATATCGTTTATCTTAGTGAATGAATAATGCAAGATGATGACTAGTAAAGCATGTATGTCAGCATGCATGTTACTTATCTAATGCCTATAATAGTATACTACCAAAACTTAATAAGATAATCAATGTCACCGTTGCATCACCATGATTAAAAATGAGTAAAGTAGGTGAAGTTGGATTGAAATTCTTTAAAAGTAAATTAATTTTCTTCTTAGTCTTTTATGATACTCGTAAGAAGTTATTGTTTTTAAAGACGAGTAAAGTTATAACCAATCACTATTTATGGCAAATGAAAGAGATAAAAGAGTGAAAGAGGAAGATGAGGGCATGAGGCATTAAGATTGGTAGGCCAATTGTCGAGCTTTTAGCGGGCCTAATATCACACAATAGACTAATCATATATAACTTCCACTGTCTCCTTGTGGGCCACAAATGGACCTTTCTTGGATCTTTTATTAAACAATACTCATCCGTCCCATATTAAATGCCTAGGTTTGACTTTTTAAGTCTTTCTTTTACAACTTTAACCTTAAATATTTTTGTTTGTGTTATATAGTAATAGATAAAAATAATACGTAGTGAAAATACATTTAAAACTCAATCTATTCATATATTTTGCATCAAATATTATATAACACAATCAAAAATATTTATGGTCAATGTTAAGAAAGAAATACTTAGAAAATTCAAACTGGACATTTAGTATGGGACGGAGGGAGTAATATATTTGTTATTTATTTGTATCTTAAAGAAAAAAATAAAAAAGAGCTTAAATTCTGCTTTATAGATATTAGTAAATAATTTCTAAAAAATAATGCTGAATATCATTTTGATTAAAAATCTTTTAGAAACTTAACAAATTTCTTTTTGAAATGACCAAGCAAAGTAAAGTTTTTATAAATTTTGACATAGTTACATATAAATGCGTATACAACTATATCACTGTATATTCAATCAAACACGGGAAATAAAAACTCGCACCTTTCTTTGCAAGACTTGTAGCAAAACACCTAATATCCTTTTCTTGTGGGACTTTAGTCTCGACTCGTGAGCATAAATAGAGAGATAAAAAAAATTTTGCGCGAGTGTTGTGTAGTATTTTGAGTTACTTTCAAATGATAAAAAACAGAAAAACTTTACAATGAGAAAAATACGATGAAGGTTAAGAGAAATAAGAGAAAAAAAAGTTCTTAAATACTGACATAAAGCTAATCTGACGAGAAAAAACATCAACTACACCCGCCACATTAAAGTCCTTTGTCATTTTTAAGCAAATAACGTAGTTGATGTCTAAAATAAGAGTTGATTATTATGAAGGTCAACTAATTCAAATGTGTTCTAAACAAGAGTAATAATGTTGCATGCTCTACGAATTTTTTGTTTAGTAGTTTAATAATAGCTTTATGATAAGAAAACACTATAATGTTTTCTAAGGAAAATTGAAAGAGCTGGAAAGCATATAAAAACTCCGTAGACGTTTTGCATGACTATTGCACACAGATGATACGTTAAAGTAAGGTGTTGTTTGTTTATTAAGAGACTCTGAATTTGAATCTGATTCACACATTTGAATCTGATTCGCACATCTGAATGTGAATTTGTGGTTGAAATGTCTTAATCTAATTCCATCTTAATGTGTATTAGAGGCCGTGAAATCTGGATCTGACTCATATAATCTTACTTATTTTTGTAAAAAGTTGTCAGAATTTTTTGGGGTAAAAGTTGTCAGTATTTGTTAGATTATCATGAAATTTTTTCATCTATCACAAAACATGACTTGACATCGACACAACAATAAAACAAATTATGATTAAACCTTTTTAAAGCTTTATAAGGGGTCATGTTTGGGTTGACATTATCAACCCGTCAAAACTTGTTTGGATTATGTTATAATGTTCAATTTGAATTGTCACTCATAACTTTTATCATCTTGTACATTTATTATTTAAAAAAAAAAGATATGCGATGATTTTCATTAAAGGTACTTTTTATACGAATCGAAATGTCGAAACAAGAACAAAAATACATAATGAAGAAGAAAAATTATGAGACATTAAGAGGTGTTAAAGACCTTCAACATCTATTTCAATAAGAGTTTTAGCCTCTTATTAGCTCTTAATGAGCCGAAAAAACAAACACTCTAAATCTTAACCACCTCTTACCGCCTTAATGACAAAAAAAAAGAGACACTTTTTGGTCCAAACCTTTATTGCATCCGATCGAGTTAGATTAAGAGGCTATTAAGAGGTTTTTGGAAAAACAAACGCAACCTAACACTATAAAAATCTAAGAAACGTGCCAATGTTATGTCAACGACTTGTTGAGCTAGCATACATCATGTTTAATTCTTTAAACCAGGGCCTAGCACAACGATAACAAGAAGATTAAACAAGATCAAAACCACTTATCTCGGGTGCAAACTTCTTTTAATCTCATGCATATAAGAAAATCATAAAAAGGGAGATAATTTGCGCATTCTAATTTTTTATTTGCACATGATGTGAACATAGTACAAATAATTTTTGAATGAATCAATTGTTACAAGTCAAAAATATTGAGTTTGTTGTTGGCACATGAGGGGCACGTGTGGTATTTTAAATACTCCACGTGAGGTGCACGTGAACACTCCAAAAATTGTCTTAACAGATTTTGGCGTCCATTTCCCCTATTTAAATACCAAGTTCTATTTTAGTGGAAAGTAGCTTTTGATTTGTATTTGTAAACTTCTCTTCTTCCGCTTGTAACTCATCATTGTGTAAACCACCATTGCTATCATGCTACTTTGGCAAAATTTTCTTCTTCTTCCAATTTACCTAACTGCTTGGCGATCGTATTTCATTTCTTAACTGATTTCTAATACGGACGATATCAATTGGTATCAGATCACTTTTCTGGACCAGATTCATCTTCAAGATTCTATTACAAATTCAGTTCATCTATAAAAAGTTAAAAACCACCCATGTCATCCACATTCATCCATTTCACTTTTTCCTTCCAAATCTAAAATACGTTCCATCATCTCATTCTTTTTCGTTTCCCAATCCAGAATACGTGTTCTTGAGTCTTAAAAATGGTGTCAACTCGTCAAGAAGTGGGGTCCAATCTTGTGTTGGATGATGCAATGAAATAAGCAATTGTGGAAATTGTTAGGGGTGTGAATGAACTTATAGTTTCAAGATTAGATACAGTCAACTCTGGAATGGAAAGTATAACGGATAGGATTGAAGCATTGTTGGTGTTTCAAAACTTTGCTATGAGGGAATTTAACAGTAACAACAATGGTGAAGGCACCAGTGGTCTTGGGAGTATAAATAGTGATCAGAATGGTGGTGGTCAAGGCAGTTATGGTATGTTGACCAAGTTTGACTTTCCCAAGTTTAGTGGGAAGATGTGGATGGGTGGCCATTCAGGGTGACTCGGTTCTTTGTCCTTGATAATGTTAGAGATGAACACAAAATCATATTAGTCTCCATGCATCTTTAAGATAAAGCTCTTTCATGGCATCAATAGTTTATTAAAATTCATGCGGAAAATGTGAACTCGGATATGTATGTTAGCGAGATTAAAAGCAGATTTGGTAAAATCTATGATGATCCATTAGGAGATTTAAAAAACTTAAAACTGATAGTGATGTTCACAAGTACCAAGAAAGATTTGAAGAATTACTGAATATAGTGGAATTAATTGAGTCTCAGGCTGTCAGTTTGTGTATTGGTTGTTTGAAGGGTGAAATTAGTATGCCTATTAGGATGTTTAAGCCTGCAAAATTGAAGGAAGTTTTTTGTTTGGCTCGAATGCAAGAAGCAACCTTAGCTTTGACTAGAACTAAGTGTGCCGGTTCACCAAGTGTTCCAAACACTCTTTTTGTGGCAAGAACTAGTCCTTTTGTTAACAGAAATGCACCACTTTTGGCTCTACTACCTACTGCTTCTAATTCAGCTTCAACAAGTGGAAGTGTGAGGAGTACAACTAATAGTTTTAGAAAAAGATTAACTCAGATAGAATTGGAGGAGAAAAGAATGAAAGGATTGTGTTTTTACTATGATGAGAAATATATGCACCATGGCATAAGTGTAGTGGTCAACTTTATTCGTTGGAAGTGGTATGTGATGATGAAGAGGAAGAGGGTGATGCATTGATGTGGGAAGAAGGTAAGTTGGTAGAGAAAAAAGATGAAATATTGCAAGATGCAATACCACATATATCACTTAATGCTTTGAATGGGGTGAGAGGATATGTGGGAAAGCAATTGATCCATATCTTGGTTGATTCTAGTAGCACACATAATTTTCTTGACACTAATACTGCTATACAAGTGGTTTGTGAAATAGGAAAAATCTATCCCTTGGCAGTTGGTGTAGCAAATGGCAATAAAATGGTTAGTACTTTTGACTGCAAGAATTTCCAATGGTCTATTCAAGGAATCAAATTTGCAGCATACATGATGTTGTTACCTTTAGGAAGCTATGATATGGTGCTTTGAATTCAGTGGTTAGAGACTTTGAGGGATAGTATTTGCAATTCAAAGGTCTAACTATGGAATTCAATTATCAAGGAAGGAGAGTGGTCTTGAGAGGGTCACAAAAAGTAGTTGTAAGTTGGGTGAATGGTAAGCAAATGAGTAAAGAGATAAGCTCCTAGCAAGTTTAGTAGCTTCTATGGTGGTATGTGTATACCCTTCTGAGTTGTTTGCTATGGAAGGGCATAAGATAGTTGAGCCTGAAATCCAGTCCTTAATAGATACCTATGAAGATGTATTTTTTGTTCCAACTGCATTACCACCTAAAGGGACACATGATCACCAACTACCATTGATGCATAACACTCCACCCATTAATGTCAGACCATATAGACACCCTCCTAATCATAAGGATGATATAGAGCAGATGGTAAAAGAAATGTTGGAAACTAGAGTAATTGGGCCTAGCCAAAGCCCTGTCTCATCTTTGATTGTCATGGTAAAAAAGTAGGATGGTAGTTGGAGAATGTGCGTAGATTACAGATAGCTGAATAAGTTTACAATAAAAGATAGATTTCCTATTCTAGTAATTGAAGAACTGATAGATGAGCT
Organism: Chrysanthemum lavandulifolium; assembly: GCA_022545495.1. Classification (NCBI taxonomy): domain Eukaryota; kingdom Viridiplantae; phylum Streptophyta; class Magnoliopsida; order Asterales; family Asteraceae; genus Chrysanthemum; species Chrysanthemum lavandulifolium. The sequence goes on from CM040245.1 coordinate 5,721,163, forward strand.
GCAAGGAGCAAAAGTGTTTACAAAACTGGATTGAGGTCAGGCTACCAACATATAAGAATGCATGAGGAAAATATCTGCAAGACAACCTTTAGAACCCGTGAAGGCCATTATGAGTTTCTGGTTATGCAATTTGGGCTAACCATTACACCTTCAACCTTTTAATCTATCATGAATATGGTATTCAAAACCTTCCTTAGAAAGTTCACATTGGTATTTTTTGATGATATTCTTATATACGATAAGAATTTGGGTAAGCATGTTAAGCATCTACAGATGGTGTTAGATGTAATGAGGAATAATTATCTGTTTGCAAAGAAAAGTAAGTGTCATTTTGCAGTTAATAAAGTGGAATACTTAGCCATGTGTTGTATGCACAAGGTGTTGCCATAGAACCAGGGAAAATTGAAGAAATTAAAGTGTGGACTAGGCATACTTCTGTTAAATAGCTGAGAGGATTTCTTGGACTCACTGGTTATTACGGAAGATTCATCAAGAATTATGCCTTAATTAGTAGACATCTGACTCAATTGTTAAAGAAAAATGGATTTCATTGGAATGAAAATGCTACACAGGCTTTTGAGGCATTAAAAGAAGAATCTCTGCACCAGTCTTAGCACATCCAAATTTGAAAAGGAGTTTGTGATGGACACCCCATTGCTTATCTTAGTAAGACTTTATCCCTTAAACATCAAGCTCTATCTACATATGAAAAAGAGTTTTTAGTTGTATTAATGGCTTTGGAGAAATAGATGGGTTATCTATCAGACATACATTTTAAAATAAAAACAGACCATTTATTTTGAAGTACTTGCTTGATTAGAGGTTAACTACTCCCTTTCAGGCTAAATGGTTACCAAAGTTGTTAGGTTTTGATTATGAAATCAGTTACAAAAAAGGAAGTGAGAATGTAGTTGCTGATGCATTATACATATGTCAAACTAGTGCAAAACTGTGTATTTCAGTATTGATGGAGTTGTGTTGGACAAAACCAAAGCTACTTGCACTGCTGATGACAAGTTACAAGATGTAATCTAGAAGTTGCAAATTGATCCAAACATTGGTGAGCAATACAGTTGGTCAATGGGTCAGTTAAAAAGAAAGGGAAAACTGGTTATTGGTAATGATGAGCAGCTAAGGAACTAGTTAATTGCTTGTTTCCATAATTCTGCAGTTGGTGGACATTCTGGAATTGATAATACTCTCAAAACGTTAAGTGCGGTAGTGTATTGTAAGGGTATGAGGAAACTAGTAAAAAATGGGTACATGAATGTGATGTTTTCCAAAGGAATAAGTCTAATATAAGTGCATACCCAGGTGTGTTACAACCACTTCCAATACCCTCAACTATTTGGTCTTCAATTTCAATGGATTTCATTGAAAAACTACCCAATCCTAATGGCAAGACAGTCATCTTTGTGGTTGTGGATATATTCAGCAAATATGCTCACTTCATGGCTACGGTGCATCCATTTACAGCTAGTATAGTGGCACAAGTGTTCTCATGTGTACAAGCTACATGGATTACCTATAACAATCATAAGTGACAAAGACAAGGTGTTCATAAGTCATTTTTGGCAATCCTTGTTCACAATGTTGAGAGTAGATACGCAATTGTCCACTGCATACCATCCTCAAATTGATGGGCAGATTGAGATGGTGAACAGATGCCTTGAGTGTTATCTTAGGTGTATAACAAGTGAAAACCCTAAATAGTGGACTAAGTGTCTATCATTGGCACAATTCTGGTATAACACAAATTACCATTCTTCAATAAGGACTACACCTTTTGAAGTAGTATATGTCCAAACACCACCAATTCATTTACCTTATGTGGTGGGTGAAGTGTTGTTGAATAATCGGACAAAACTATCAAGGCTAGAGAACAAGCCATTGAATTGTTGAAGTTTCATCTCAAAAGAGCACAAAATAGGATGAAGCGCATAACAGATGGTTAGATGGTTACAAAATAGATAGAATATTTGAGGTGGGCATGATAGTCTATCTGAAATTGCAGCCTCATAGACAAGTGACAATCAGGAAAGGCCAACTGAATAAGATGTCTTCAAAGTATTTTGGACCTTTTGAGGTGTCGTAAAGGACGAGAGAAGTGCCCTACAAGGTCAAACTGCCTAGTGGAAGTATGATTCATCCTGTTTTCCATGTGTCCCAACTCAAGATGTGCAAAGGTTTAGCTCAAGGTACTCGTGTTCTAACTCAATGCAACATTGATGGTGTGATTGTTGATGTAGGGCCAGTGACCATTTTGGAAAGAAGATTAGGAATGTTAAACAAGAAACAAGTCATGTATGTCCTCATTCAGTGGAGCAACCAAAGTAGGGAAGATGCTACTTGGGAAATCTATAATGATTTGATACAAAGGTTTCCTCAGTTTGATGAACATCTTTGAGGACAAAGATTTAAAAGGGGATGGACTGTTACAAGTCTAAAATTGTGAGTTTGTTGTTGGCACATGAGGGGCACGTATGGTATTTTAAATACTCCATATGAGGTGCACGTGAACACTCCACAACAGTTTTAACAGATTTTGGCGTCCATTTCCCCTATTTAAATACCAAGTTATGTTTTAGTAGAAAGTACCTTTTGATTTGTATTTGTAAACTTCTCTTCTTCCTCTTGTAACTCATCATTGTGTAAACCACCATTGATATCAAGCTACTTTCGTAAATTGTTCTTCTTCTTCCAATTTACCTAACTGCTTGACGATCGTATTTCATTTCTTAATTGATTTCTAATACGGACTATATCATTAAGGCTGGTTCCAAAAGAGATCGAGGATCGACTTGGGCGATCGATTCCCCATCGATCGGCTTGTTGTGGAGGCAATCGATCGGCCAAAAACACAACCAAATGAATCCCCACGATCAAGTGACATTCACACTTTCAAACAAATAAAATGTATCCGTTGCATATCAAAAAAAAATTTATAATAATAATAATAATAATATTAATAATAATAATAATAATAATAATAATAATAATAATAATAATAATAATAATAATAATAATAATAATAATCCTACGATTATAAATTAAAATTTTGGAAAGTTTGTGGCTTAAAAAAAAAAAAAAAAACAAAACAAAACTACCCCACCCTATAAATACACAACATATTTACACACTAAATTCACAAATCTCATTTCACACATTCTTTATATTCTTTCCACACTATGAGTTTTAATTTTACGAGCTATTCATTGTCGATTCGTCATCGATGATGAAAATGAAGTTAATCCGAAGTTAATGATGTTTGCGGAAGAGTGTTGGGATGCTTTTCAAGCGCCACAAACTAAACTCTCACGAAACACTTGTTAGTAGGGATCGTTTGGGTGCTCATACAGGTTTAGTGGATGCTTACTTCAATGAGACCCCGATACTGGCGATATAGCATTCCATGATCGTTCCGAACGAGTAAGACGATTGCGTATTTATCGTGGGAGAATTGCCCACATGCTTTAAAAGCTCAATTTTGTAGGGGTGATCACGGGCAAAATCCTTTCATTTTATTGAGGCGATCGCATCCCAAAATTTATGGATTTGGCATGCGTTCTTTGGTGTCGCCGGATGAATAACGACGTAAATGTTTTACGTGCATCGCCTCTTTCAATGATCTCAAAGCGGGAGAGCACCGGATGTGGAATTCGTTGCTAACGGCGTGCCTTATAAACGCGGATATTATCTTGCGATGGGATATATCCTAATACTCGGTTATTATGAAGTCCATTAAAATCCAAATGACGAATGATCACAAACGAATATTGTATAAGACGATGCACAAAAGCAAGAAAAGATGTGGAACGTGCTTTTGGTGTACTAAAGAAGAAGTGGCTAATGATTAAATATCCGCTAAAGGGTTTGACAAAGAGCGTCTATCACATATAATGTACATGCAACATATTACATAATATGATAATTCGGAGACGGAGAGCGGGCGATATCTCCGTGATTCTTTCCAAATAGAAAGACCGTTCTTATGATCCCATAAGAACGCATGTGGAATCGTTGGAAATTACAGAGAGATATGCAACAAAACAACTCATCTTAGCCTCAAAGCCGATTGGTGGAAGACATTTGGCGATCGTCATAATCAAAACTAGTTTAGTCGTTGTATTGTCGTAATGTTTTAATTTTATTTGAATTATTATGTAACGTTTTAATTATTAATGAAATTTTATTTTGTGTTAAAAATGTTTTTTTTTTAAAGAAAAAAAAAAGAAAATGATGATCTTGATCGCCCTTACTGGTGCACCCAATCGCCTGAAGTTCGTTGAAGAGAGAAAACTAATGTGCCAGTGAAAAGTAAAGAGATTGAATCCCCTTACTGAACCAGATGTATCTAGTCATAAACCAAGTGAATACGTTTCTTTAACAATGAAACTTGCACTTTTATTACTCCAATAACTACACTTAACTTTAACTAGCTACAAAAAAAGGCCGTTAGATTGAACTATTAACCATAGTGGTTGTGTTTTCAATAACTAAAAAATTATTTAGCTTCTTCCAAGGTTAAAAAGGGATCTGTTATTGAACCCTCCCTGAAGTCACATTCATAGGAATATTTCCTTTGTCCTCATTTTTTCAGACAACGCAGCTTTTTTGTCGGGTTACATTTCGTATTTTCGGCGGTTTAAGATTTTAGCTTATTAAACTTTATATTCTGAGCCCGCATTTTCGGGTTTATAGGCTTTTTGATATAAACAAAATTATAAAAATAGAAAAAAAAAAAAAAAAGAAAAAAACTAGAAAGGTCCTAATAAAAAACTAGGTACCGTCCTAATAACCCACCCCAACTAGACAAATGGCCCACATCTCTTCTTTGTCTGCTCTTGAAAACAGAAGAGAAATAAACCACCTTCTATTTTCATTATTTCCAACATATCTTTATTAGTATCACTTTTCTTTCTGTCTTCTTCTCACACACACACAAAACAACTTTCAGATCTTCTATTTTCATACATACATGCACAAGATTTTATCAAAGCTAGATCCTTATATACTCATCTTCACCAATAGAAAACTTTATAAAAATCACTAGTACTTTTTTTCTTACTAATGGAGAAAAGACACATGATTATACTGATTGTGACCCTATCTTCTACTTTTGTTTTACTTGCTATTCTTTTCATGATATGTGTTTGCACTTGTAGAAAAAAAAGCTTGTCTACTAGAAATGAGTCATGTGACAAAGAAGCAAATATTGAGTTTAAGGAAAATGTTGTGGAGGAGCTAGAGATAAAAGGTGATTTCATAAGGTTTCAAGGTGGTGAAGATCTTACTTGTTTTGATATATTGGATGCTCCTGGTGAAGTTATTGGTAAATCAAGTTATGGGACTTTGTATAGAGCTAACTTGTTAAGTGATTCAGTTTTGTTGTTGAGGTTTTTAAGACCAGCTTGCTGTACTGGGAAAGTGCAAGATGTGATGCAAGTTGTGCAGCTTTTGGGGTCAATTAGACATCCTAATTTGGTGTCACTTTGTGGGTTTTATTCTGGGCCTAGAGGTGAAAAGCTTCTTGTTCACCCCTTTTACAGGAGAGGCAATTTAGCTCAGTTTGTCAGAGGTAACTTTTTTGCACAAAATTTCAGTTTTCTTGAATTTCTTGGTGTGCATGATTAAAGAAGATTTTATCATTATGTTTTTACTTTTGGGTTATCTTTAGAGATTTTTAGTGCTATGATGCCCTTTTTAAGCAATGATATTGTCTTTGGGTGGTTGATTAAACAATATGACTTTTTACTTTTGGGTTGCCTTTAATTGTTACCAACCCTTTTCTAGGACAATAAGCAAAATTTATGAGATAAAAAAAAGTTGCAAGTTGCTCATCTTGGTGGTTCATGTGTAAGTGAGATTTATGTCAGTAGGTATAGCTCACCTTGGTGGATCAGTACTATACATCCATTTAATGAAGTGTTATGTGTAAACCAGCTCCTAAAGTACTGGCAATGATGTACTATGTGCATGCTGTGTTTTACATTGTCTAGTTAACAAGGTTAAAACTTTACTTACTTTAATAAAGATCCAACTCTTTTGCTTTTGATCAATTCTCTAAGATGCTTCCTTTAAATAATTTATCATAATTAAAGTTTTACACATTATAAAAGTGGTAATATGACTTGTTCTTTTGTACAGTAATAAAATATTTTGTTTCATTCTTGAAGAGTAAAACTTGGTAATGGGTAGTTTGGCCATTGTTTTCTTTAGAGCCCAATGACCTGTCAATTTTATATCATAAAATGACTAGTTTGACCTTCAAAAGTCACATTTTGTCTATTGGAGGAGCCATGTTACAATAATAAAAATATGTCATACTCATAAAGGAATTAATTATTCATATTGATTGCTACAACTCTGCAATTTTCTGCATTTAGAAGATCGAATTATTCTAGATTGGAGGAGAGTTTGATTGGTAATGACATGCATGTGGGGATGGTCTGCTGGGTCATTTTAGTCATCAATTTAGAACTTTGTCTGTATTAAATTATCTTCGTATATTTAATCTCATTCACATGCTACTCTTTCAGATACTTCAGTATAGTATAAATTTGTGTCGACATTATGCTTAAAAGTCGCATCATTTCACTACGAATCTATAAGAAATTAAGAATCATTTGGGAAGTATGTTTAAGTTACTATAGACGTATGAGGTTTTCCCACCCGGAGTGGGCGGGTCTTTGACTCAAATGTACACGGCCTAACCGGGGTATCCCGTGATCATGTTCAACACTTTCCCGGGCCAACCCCAAGGTGTGTACATAGCGAGACTTGAACCCAAGACCCCTTGTAAAGATACGAGGGTGCCTAACCACTAGGCCACCTTTAAGATATCATGTGATAAACAACCTATTCATGTAATCAGATGTAGTAAAACATGATGTGAATGATTCGATGTGCTTTTGCTACTTGAAGTACTAGACAAATAAAGGGTATAGATTCTAATTATCCATAAGAACAATAGATAGAATAAGGACATATATAAGCAGCTTTGTTAAACTATTTGATAACAAGTTTTGTTGCAGCTACTTATCAAACTGATTAATTGACTTATTATCTAAGTAATCACAAGCAAAAGCATAGTACCCATACACTAAGTTAATTATCTTTACTTCATAATCACTACTATCAAAACACAAATCAAATACCCTTTAACATGTTGCAACTATATTAGGTCTCTAATATTTCTGTGATTTTAATGTTGATCGAGCAGATGAGAATGGCGACTCTCACAAATGGGAAGTCATTTATAGGATATCAATGGGCATCGCTAGAGGGTTAGATCATCTGCATACAGGGCTCCAGAAACCGATCATCCATGGTAATCTCAAGTCAAAAAACATACTATTGGGCAGAAACTATCAACCATTTGTTTCCGATTTTGGCCTACATCTTCTTTTGAATCCAACAGCAGCACAAGAAATGCTAGAAGATGCAGATGTCGAGGGTTACAAAGCACCCGAGTTAACTAAAATGAAAGATTCTAGTACCGAGAGTGATATCTACAATCTTGGTGTGATTTTACTTGAACTAATAACAGGCAAGGAACCGATTAATGGAAAAGCAAACCCTGATCAAGATTTCTATTTGCCAGCCTCAGTAAGGAATGCATTTTTGGAACGCCGGATGCCAGAGGTATATCATCCAGATGTCCTTAAAGACAGCAATGGTGGATCAAATCCTGTTAATGAAGAAATTATCATCAAATTCGTCAAGCTTTCATTAGCTTGCTGTTCTCCTTCGCCTTCTACAAGGCCCGACATAAAGCAGATTTGCAAAAGGCTAGAAGAATTAGGACCGAAATCTTAAAGATTTACTTTTAACATTTACTGTGAAGTTTTGACATGCTGGGAGACAAATGGTCAAAATACGGCTAACCAATGGGACGATGGTTCTGCGATGGTGCTTGGAAAGTTATATCAGATGCATTAGAGGGTTGCGCTACACAACAGGTATCCTGACAGGCATTACTCGCTGATTTAGGTATGGTGATGAAGATAAAACATATCCCTATTGAAAAGGGTGCTTTTGATATGGGTCAATATGTTATCTGACATAGTCAAAGTCAGAGCCTTTATGGGTGGTTGACCCATTCTGTTGGGTGGTGCTGCTATTCTTTGTTCACCAAGAAAAGCAAACATCAAAATTTGTCAATTAATGAGAATATTCAAAGCATTTTCTAGATTCAGTACAACTGTTAGATATATGACTAATCAAGTATTCATTTATTAAAATGTCACTGAGAGAGCAATTCCAGTTCATTTTCTTTAGTTTTTTAGCTGGCAAATATGGTTGAGACTTGAGATGGACCAAACTGTCTACTAGGTGGTGGGATAAATTATTAAATATAACAAAGTTAGATTTGCTAATAATTGTTGCATGTGGAATTTGAGTCATTTTAGTAAACAAGTTATTTGGTGGTTGTTGAGCATGTTCAGTATATTATATTTATATGCAACTGATAATATAATATTAGCAATATATCAATGATGCATTTTATATCAGAGCTCAGAATAATGGTATGTCCACCTCCTTATCATCAACAATGACAACATACCCAATTCTGTCGGGGCGGGGTATGCAGGAGGTGGAATGTAGACAGGCCCTACCCATATCTCAAGATGAACCCGAAAGTAGGGAGATTGCTTTCGGGAAGACCTCTGGCAACTGAATGTGTGCAGGTGTGCTTAGATATAAGTGCATGTGTGATTGTGTGCAATAACAAGATAAGAAAATCAATAAAGACATAGGACGGAAAGCAAGCATACAAAGCTATAAACAAAATACCAACAAAAGATCTAGATAGGATAAAGACGAAAAGACATAAAAGCATACGCCGTAAGAGAACACAATATATAGATTATAAAAGGCACAAAAGAGACAGAGGGACATAAGGATAAGCATAAAAACACCCGCAAAAAGAGGATGATGGAACGACGGATAGCAAGATAAACAGAGCAGACAAGAACAGAAAAAAATGTAGACATATATCATCGTCATAGTGTTACCAGGATGACTAACGAGTGTTAGTAATACATAATTTGTCTAGCATTTAATATGAGACAAAATACAAATTCAAACACAAATAAAAGTACTTTTGCAAAATCTTGCAGTATTTGATAAGAGAGTGTGCAGACTGTAGTTTAAAACATGTCTGATCTTTTTACAACTAGGGACGTAACCGAGTTCAAACAACTAACTCGCATGCTAATCAAGATTGATTCGAAAGATTTTGTAAATCGGCTTACTTTAAGTCAAGTAAAGCTTGACCTACTGACCTAGTCAACTACACTTTCTAGCTGAGCTTGATCACATAAATATAAAGCTATTATTGAAGATAACTTAGTTTTATATGATTTTGTTTAACTCAATCCGTGTTCAAATCTTGTCAGTTATGGAGATGTTGCATCAGTCATGGGTAATTCTGCACTGCAGATTACAAGGAGCAGAAATTATAGAGTGGACAGGACCAAACACGTTTGCTAAAAGCCTGACACTCATCTATCTATGCAGACCATAACCATGATTAGTGCACAATGCTGCACATTTTAACTCCATCAATCATCTTTTAGATTCAACAGAAGTCAGTTAGGATGATGAGATCAAGTTCCTCTGTATATACACCTGATGCGGAAAAAGATCTTCCCGCAGCTTCACAAGAAGTAGTGTATGATGCCATGATGGTGTGCCTATATTATACATGTTTCGATAATGTGTCACATTGAGTCGGGCATTATATTTGACATTGCACATATACAACCAAGATTTAACAGAGAAGCATATTCAGCTTTAATAACATACGGGTCCTAAGCTAAAAAAGTAGAAGCCTAACAAGACTCCACAAAAAGATTGAACCATTAACTATCAGTATCAAACATTGCTACCAAGTTTTGATACTCAAATCATAATGATATAAGATAATTTACTAGTTAAGTATTATGAAAGGAAAAGGCAAAAAACAGCTATAAGTTTAACTAATACATAACGGAACAACTATCCCAAAAGAAAAAGTTATGTACCACGGTTTCATCAGACATGACAAAGAGACTCGTAAAACAGAAAGGCACCTGGCCACCGGCCTACTTTTGAAAAGCCATCATCTCCAACAGACCATCTCTGAGACACGTCAAGATCACAAAGCTTTTGATAAGTATTTAACACGACATTGTATCTTATAGCTTTCCCAGGAAATTCCAACACTACGTAGGCGTCTTCTTCCTTTTCCCCCAAAACAAGACAATGTATCACAAACGAAGGTACAGGCCTGATAAACAAGTAATCAGTCATATCTGGAAGCTCGTTTGTCACTGGATTAAGATCAACATGATACTTAAATAACCACCCCGAATAATCTCTATTCATCTCATATAGATCAAACTCCATGCTTAAAGGAATTATATCAATAAACAACAAACAATCACGTGACTCAACTAAAGGATAACAATGCTTCTTAACATTCCATTTATCTCGCACAATGGGCGTAACAACTCTATCAACACTACCCTTGCTAATCCTCAAATAAAATACATGCCCTTTCTTATTAACCCAATGAACCGCATCATTCCAATACACCCCACACATAAACTCCGTCTCAGCCTCACCACCAAAGGCATCTCCACACATCTTCCATATCCCAGTTTCCGAATCATAAACCTCTATACAATAGAGTCCCTCACTAAATAAATAACTGCGAACACAAACCACTTTAAAAAAACCTGATTTCAAAGGATCAAAAACTAAACTCATACCAAGCGGACGTCTTTGAGCCAAATCACAGCACTTGATAATTGGCAATGTAACAACCTCATTAATCGTCGGGTTATACACATAGTACGTTGCATCGTACACTTTGTTGGCGGTTAGCTCCCAGCAACAGGGTGTAGATAATCAACTTCAGCAGAAATGGACAACTCTTCGTGAAACAAACAAACCGTTAGTAGTAATGATACCACTTGGTGGTTCTGGATATCACTTGGAATCGTGTGATCACTTTCCAAAGTAAACTATTCGACCCTAATGCCTGGGTATCACGAATATCTACTTGGGATAAGACCAAATGCAGTTAGAGAATTAGGCACAATTCTTTAACCCTTGCGCTTATAAGTGTTTTGTGTTTTCTGTGTATCTTTTCATACATGTTCAGATATCCTATTTATAGGATAATACTCTTGACCGTTCCAATGGAATTATGAGTATTAATCGGCCCATTAATAGCCTCATAATTATCCCCATTATAGCCGTTAGTGGTTACATGACCAATTAAACGTGGTCATAATGATGCAATTGAATCGTCATTTATCAAGATTATATCAAGCTTTCATAGTGCTTTGATGGATACACCGCTTCAATGGAAACACCATCGCTTGGTGTATACTACTGATTGAAACATCGATCCTGCTGGCATCTTGCTTCGGTGGATACACCGATAATCGATGTTAACCACAACAAGATTTCACCAAGCACTATCAATACAAACCACTCTTAGAGTCGGTGTTCATGGACCTTGTGGGTGTACACTCGTGCACCTCCTAACCCATTACAAGGTGTGAACTAATCCCACAAGTGCACTAAATTTTCCAACAATCCTCCCAAATTTAGTTCACTTCCTTTGCATGAAAATAAACATTAAGCAAAACATGCATAAACGAAAATGTCCACGAGGATTGAATTTCCATCTTAGTAATTACACGCTCAAATATTCGAGAATCGGGGTGTTCTAAGAATTGAACCTTCAACCCATTTGAATACACGAAGATAACTACACACAAGTTTTCAAACACTTAAAAGCTCCCGACACTATACAAGCCATGTGTCCATATCCAAATTCATAAATGTTGTAAAAGCTAAAAGTCCAAAACTTCAAGCGGCAAAACTTCAACATTTACATAGGTGGTTCCTCTTTAGTCATGCTCCCGCCAAGCACTTTTTCAAAGAAAATATAACCATTAGAAGTAAAGACTTCATCCTCCTTTCGGCAGTTCCGAGCACAACCTTGGGATGTAAATAAAACATGTGCTCCAGTCCATCGAATGTTCGACTTTCCACATTGAACTCACCCTAAGTTTCCTCGGGAGGAGTGGGTGTCCTAGCATTCGGATGACTAAGTTGGACTTAAACCCATCCCTTTAGAGACTTTATAACCAAGTCTCAGCCATCCTTCGTCAAGTGATCGCCTAAGTTCATTGAGATCTAACAAACTCTATAGATACCACCCCATTCATGATAAGCTCACGAATCATGCTATGCCCGACACCTAAGTGTCTAGACTTACCATTGTACATCGGCTATAAGCCCCAGCCAATGTAATGCACTATCACATCGGATAGAAATGGGTGCTATAGGTTTAGGCCACAATGGAATCTCGAAGCAAGTTTTTCAACCATTCACTTCTTTACCGAATGCTAAAGCCACAAATTTGATTCCATTGTTGAACCGGTGATGTAAGTTTGCTTCTGGATGCCCAAGAAATTGCACCTCCACCAAGTAGAATACCCGCCCATCGGTAGATTTAATTGTCTTCGAGTTCTCGATCCAACTTGCATCGGTGTAACCTTCAACATCGATGGGTAACCAATATATGAGACTATAATCCATAGTTCTCTTCAAATACTTCAAGACTTTGAGCGCGCACGTTGATGAGCACTAGGATTACTAGTATACCGCTCAATTTTCCCACCGCAGCCAATATCGCCTTGTACAAGTCATGGCATACATCAGTGACCAATTACCCTAGAATACTCAAGTTGAGATACGACCTTGCCATGATTAGGCATTAGCTTCTCACAGTATCCATAGGTGTACTCATCGGAGTACAATCAAAGTAATTGAATTTCCTCAAGACCTTCTCAATATAATGAGACCGAGAGATAGAAATTCTTTTACTTTCATGTTTAATCCTAATACCAAGGATAACATCGCCTCCCCATGTCTTTCATGGAGAACCTTGATGACAAAATTCCTTTGTCGGTCAACTCGATTTTGGTCATGCTAAAGATCAACATGTCATCAACATATAGGCAAATGATGACTCCTTTACCGATTCATCAAATTTGCTATATACACATTTGTCGACGGTTAAGAACATAACCACTAGACAAAACCACTTCATCAAATTTTTGATGCCATTGTTAGTGCCCGCTTAAGTCCATAAAGAGACTTAATCGGTTTACACACCTTGTTTTCATTTCCGAGCAAGATGAAGCCCCGAGGTTGGTTCATATAAACCTCCTCTTCCAATTCACCATTCAAGAAAGTCGTCTTCACATCCATCCGATGAATAATCGATTGTGAATAGATGCCATAGCAATCGCTAGCCTTATGGCATCGATACGAGCCACGTGGGCATAAGTATCAAAATAGTCTATCCTCGACTTTTGTTTAAAGCCCCGAATAACTAGTCTAGCCTTGAACTTTTCAATAGTTCCATCTACCTTCATTTTTCTTTTGAAAATCCATTTGCAACCCAAAGGTTTGCAACCGGTGGTAGATCAACCAACACCCAAGTGTTGTTGCCCATGATGGAATCCATCTCATCATTGATTGCTTCTTTCCGTAAAGCAATGTCTCGGGACTTCATTGCTTCTTCAAATGTCTTGGGATCATCCTCAACAATGAAGCAATAGGAGTATTGGTCCGAGACCTCATTCCTTGTACCTTCAACTAGGTATAGTTGAAACTCAGTCCAAATGACTTTGGAGTCCCGACCCTTTTGCTCTTCCCCGAGCACGTGTTCAAAGTTGTTGAACCATAACCTCATCGGGACCACCGATGGTTCATCATCGTGACCTCGATACACCAAATGTCATGAGTTCCATTAGGAATCTTGACTTGGTCTAGGGACCGATGTGAATCTATTCTCATCAAAAGTTGCATCCCTTGATTCAATTATAGAGTTAATTGAAACATGTTCATTAGGTTCAATAACATAGAACCTAAAAGCCTTGGAATGCTCAAGATATCCAACAAAGATGCATCAATGCCTCTTTCACCCAAAGTCTTTTGCTTTGGATCGTGAGTCTTACAATGCCCCTACAACCCTGCACCACGAGATAGTTCAGTTGGGTTTCCTTTTAGTCCGAGTTCATAGGGGTAACCTTGTTCCTTTGTTGGGAACTCTATTTAATAAATAACAAGTCGTTAACATAGCTTCACCCGTAACCCTTGACTCGATCTCGAATAGGACAACATGGAATTAACCATCTCCTTCAAGACCTGTTTTCCTTCGAAATACCATTTTGCCGAGGAGTATAAGGGATCGTTTCATGGATTATTCCAACAGATCGAAAGTACCGAGTATCCATGTACTCACCTCCCTATCGGTCCTTAATCTTTGATCAAAGACCCAAGTTGTAATTCAACTTCGCTTTAAACACTTTGAATTTATCTAATGCTTCATCCTTGGTATGTAACAAATAGACATAACAAAATCTAGAAGCATCATCAATAAATGTCACAGTACTTCTTATTTCCCAAAGAAGGAGTGGCATGCAAATCACACAAATCATCGTGGTACAAGCTCTAAGAGCTTAGTCTCACGACTAACACCCCGAAGGGTTTCTTGGTAATCTTGGTCAACATGCAAGTTTTACACTTTTCGTTGTCCATGTCAAAGGTCGATCAACCCATCCTTAGACATATCTTGCAACCTTTATAATGTACATGACCAAGTCTTGCATGCCGAGGATAGAATTAGTCGATCAAAAGTAGACACAAAAGTCGAAATAACATTGTCGGTGGTAACAGACATACTATCGATGGAAACATTAAGCCCGAACATTTGATTACATAAATAACCAAAACCAATAAAACACCATGCTTAGAAAGCACAAATTTATCGACTCAATAACTTGTTTATAACCATAATTATTCAAAATACTACTTGAAACCAAGTTCTTCCCGATATCGTGAACATGAATAACATCAAACAAAGTTACAATCTTTCCCGAACTAAACCTAAGATCTACACAACCACGACCATGCACCAAGGTCGTTGACTCATTTCCCATGTGAAGAATAGAACCATCATTCGTTGACTCATAAGTCTTGAACCGACTTCTATCTTTACACACATGAACTGTTGCTCGAGTCAACCCACCACGCAACATCATCATCCCCGCACATAAAAGATTCGATACATATGTGACATAATAAATCGAAAAGACTTATTAAACATATTTCGACCTTTCAGTGAGTTGGTGAACCACCACTCCCCGAACTTTTAGTGCACGATCCATTGGCTTTACCACCAACTTTAACACCCTTGCGGTCCCTTTTAATGTGACGGCCTTACACATTTCCAACAAGTAGGTGTTGCCTTCTTGTTAGGATCCGCCTTGTGTTATCATGAAATTTCGTTTGCCTTTGTTGTCATTGTACCGTGGAGTTGTTATGCTCCACCATATTGACAACAGATGGTCCAAGAAGATTGCTACTCTTTGGCTTGTCATTATCCCGCACCTTGAGAGATTCCTCAATGTGCGGATGATATAACTCAACAAGAGTTAACTCCTCCTTCATATGTTTCAAGGTATGCTTGAAATCTTTCCATGAAGGAGGAGTTTGTCAATGACACAAGAGACTTTGATAGCCTCATCCATGTTCATTTGGTGTTGTGTAAACCTTCCAAGTATTCCAAGAAGTTCATTGTATTGTTCCATAACCGGTCTTGAATCAGTCATTTTGTAATTTGTGAAATTACTAACAAGGAACTTCTTACTTGATGCATCCTCACCATATATTTGGCATCCAGGAATCCCACGTTCTTTGAAGATTCAAAGTTCGATAAATATCAAACAGAGAATCGACATACCATTGAGAATAAGACCTCTGCATATGTAGTCATCATTCTCCCACTTGCTCCTCCTCCGATCCGCTCCACAAGTAGCATCATCACCATCATCGGGAATTGGAGTAGTCGGCACATAGACCACACTCATGCTCGACAAAGAAGAAGTGCATCTTCTTCGCCACCTCCTAAAGTCCACCCTTCAAACTTATCAAGCTTGGCAAAGTTTGAAGCCATGTGTTTCATTGCGCAGTTGCCATTGATTATCACAAAATAGTTTACTTTGATTGTTGGCGGTTAGCTCCAAACAATGGTGTAGATAATCAACTCAGCAGAAATGGACAACTCTTCAACAGAAACAAACAAACTGTTAGTAGTAACAGATACCACTGGTGGTTACCGGATATCACTTGAATCGTGTGATCACTTTCCAAAGTAAACTATTCGACCCTAATGCCCGGGTATCACGAATATCTACTTGGGATAAGACCAAATGCGCTTAGAGAATTAGGCACAATTCTTTAACCCTTGCGCTTATAAGTGTTTTGTGTTTTCGTGTATCTTTTCATACATGTTCGATATCCTATTTATAGGATAATACTCTTGACCGTTCAATGGAATTATGAGTATTAATCGCCCATTAATAGCCTCATAATTATCCCCATTATAGTCAATTAGTGGTTACATGACCAATTAAACGTGGTCATAATGATGCGATTGTAATCGCCATTTATCAAGACTTATATCAAGATTTCATAGTGCTTTCAATGGATACATCGCGCTGGAAACACCAACCGCTCAAAGTATACACTACTTCGGTGGAAACATCGATCCCGCTGGCATCGCTCAGGTGGATACACCGATAATCGAGTTAACCACAACAAGATTTCACCAAGCACTATCAATACAAACCACTCTTAGAGTCAGGGTGTTCATGGACCTTGTGGGTGTACACTCCGTACCTCCTAACCCATTACAAGGTGTGAACTAATCCCACAAGTGCACTAAATTTTCCAACACACTTTACCTTTGATAACCTTACAAACATACTCATGCATACTATAACACAACATTAAACCATTAGCAGCATGTAAAATAATTATACTACTTGAATTACTAACATTCTCATTAAACTTAATAGTTCTAAAAGGAGGTTTAATATGCTCTTTGCTATCAAACGGGACGAAATCATACACCGGAGATGTAACATTAACGTTATCACTAAGTGAAGGAACACACCGAAGGAGATCTATATGTTGTTGTTTTTCAAGTTTAACGAAAAGTGGATTGGATATAATTGATCTCCGCTTTTGGATACACATTTAGACCAAGAAGTGATCGGATAGTAATCAGTAAGATTTCGCTTAAGATATCTTCATGTGAAGCTAGATCTCTTGATGTTAATACGAGATTTTCTTCTGAATTTGTGAGGTTGTCGGATTTCCGACGTTGTGTAATGTTGTGTTTCATCGTTAACACGAGGCGCGGGGTTGAAGTTGTTTTTGATGGTTAACAGAATCACGATTGAAATTCAGATCATCATTTGCAGCCCTAATTTTTTATGAAGATATTTTACATAAAGACTTTGATTATTTTAGTTTTTTAGATTTTTAGATATTTTATAAAACTTTCTTTTTATTAACTTTTTAGTAAGAAAATTATGTATAAAAAGTCAGACTTTTTTATAAAGTTTTATATAAGTTGGGACTCTTTTAATAGATTTTGACCATTTTAAGTCTATAAATAGAATCTGTGTGCAGACCTTAATTAACAATGTCACATGTTTGCATATCCTGCATACAACATATACTGTAGTAAGAACTAGTACTGTAACTCCAAATAATGTAAGCATAATCAAACTTCATCTATTAAAATGCATATCTATGTTCAATACCAAACAAGCACATAATGAGCAGTGTTTAACAAGCATATAACGAAGACCAATGGTCCTACGAGAAATGGTAAGTACTGCATTTCTCTTAGACGTGAGCAAGCAACTCGAAAAACAGAAAAGCACCTGGCCATTGGCCTAGTTTTGAAAAACCATCGTCTGCAACAGAAAGCCTAAACGGCTGAGATATGTCAAGATCACAAAGCTCTTGAAAACTATTCAACACGATATTGAATTTTATAGCGCTGTTAGGGACTTCCATATCACTATGAACGCGTCTTCTTCCTTTTCCCAAAAACAAGGCAATGTATTACAAACCATTGCAAGGGCCTTGAAAAGACCATGATCTGTGTCCTCTGGGAATTTGGTCATCACTTCAGTAAGATCAACACGATACTTCAATGACCACCCTGAATAGTCTTTATCCATCTCATGCACATTAAACTTCACACTTGTTGGAGGAAATATTGTTAGTTTAATGGATATAAATAATTAGTAGTCGTGAGTTAGGATCGAACTCGAGACCACGGGATTGCACACTTTACGTATGAGAATTAAAGTTTAATAATTAAATATAAAATATCGTATTTAGTTATTAATTACACAAAACGAATAACGAACGTTAAGTAATTAAACGTAATAGACTAACGGTCGTTAAATGTTAAAGAAAAGGACTAAAGATGAAATTAGAAGTCAAGATGGTTCTAGAACTCCCCTTAGGGGATAGAAGCGATCGGCAACAAGGATTAGGAGGGCAATCCTACTCTAACTTGGGCTCTAAGTTTCTATAAGTATAAATACAAGGCCTAGGTTCATTGTTATTCACTCTTGTACACATAACCTAAAATCTAACCTTGTGTTTCTCTTGTGTTTAGTCCAAACGATCGTCCCTATACCCTAAGGGTTGATTACTTGTTTTTTCCATTAGCAAAACGTTTTGTGTTCTTAAACTAGCATTTACTTTAATTCGTTATAATACATGTGTACAAGAACGTGGTACATGCATATTTTTGTAAGTATCTTGGATTGAATTACAAAAAGGGTAAGGGGCAATTCTTATAATCCTTATAAACCGTAATTAGGGTTCATCTTAATTGCTAGCTTGGAATTGATTCTTGTTTAGCTAGAATCAAAAGGTACGCATACTTTTATGATTTATAGTAAATAATTCAATCATAAATAAGTTACCTGAAGTGCTGGCGCCCAAGGACCCAGACTTCTTGTTCTTATTTGTTTGCAAATCATCGAGATAAAGAGCACACAATTTCTCTTCCAGTGACCCTCTACATGACAGTAGTGGAAAGCCTTATCCTTCTTGGGATTCTCTTTCTTCTTAGGAGGATGTTTCTTAAGTTCAGGTTGATAAGCCATAACTTGCTTACCCTTATCAGCCTTTCCCTTTCCTTTATCCTTCTTGTTCGTACCCGGTTTTGGCTTGTTGATCCTACCACCATGAATAGCCAGTACCTGGGGAGTAGGTGCCTTTTGTGGTAACCCTTTTTCGTAATCAATAAGCCATCCGTGTAGTTCAGTTACTGTCTTCCCCATGCAATGCATGTGATAAAAACATAACAATTAATAATTTAAGCAACAATCCATAACAAACATGCATGTCTCATCATGGATTCAACATTGCTTATTGATTATGAGAAAGGGTTACCACAAAAGGCACCTACTCCCCAGGTACTGGCTATTCAGGGTGGTAGGATCAACAAGCCAAAATCGCGTACGACCAAGAAGGGTAAAGGAAAGGGAAAGGCTAATAAGGGTAAGTAAGTTATGGCCTATCAACCTGAACCTAAGAAATATCCTCCTAAGAAGAAAGAGAATCCCAAGAAGGATTAGGCTTGCCACTACTGTCATGTAGAGGGTCACTGGAAGAGAAATTGTGCTCTTTATCTCAATGATTTGCGAACAAATAAGAACAAGAAGTATGGGTCATTGGGCGCCAACACTTCAAGTAACTTATTTATGATTGAATTATTTACTATAAATCATAAAATTAGTTCCTGGGTATATGATACTGGATATGGTATTCACATTTGTAATACACTGCAGGGGTTTAGAGTGGAAAGGTAGTTGTCTTATGGGGAGCAATATCTGCATGTGGGCAATGAAGCACCTGCAACTGTTGAAGCCATAGGAGTGTTTAGTTTAGTATTGCCTTCGGGTTTAGTACTGTCATTAAAAAATTGTTATTATGCACCTTCTATAATTAGAGGTGTTGTTTCTGTTAATATAAATAAGCAAAAAAAAAACATTTATTTATATTTTACGATCTTCAAATGTTTTGTCGATAACAAACGTAAAATCATTTTAATGAAACAAATAAAATACGTAAAAGGTTTGAGCTAATAGTTTACTAACATACTTTTACTAAACATATTAAAACCACATAACATGTTTAGTAAATAAGATATATATAACCAAAGACATTTTTAATAAAAACACTAACAAGTAATATTGTTTGTATCTTATAGAAATACATATGTATAACAACTAGTGTTTACATTATATAGAAATGTATATGTACTTTGTATATGGGTAAGTAATGGGTAAAAACCAAAGTCCATGACCTATGATCCATTGACTAGGTACAATGAATGTTGCTGGGTAAAAAACAAAGTCCATAACCCATACCCATGGAGCATGATCCATAACCCATTACCCATTGCATGACATCATGCATGAAGTCATGTTGGGTATTATCCATGATCCATGACCAATGACTAGGTACATTGTATCTTGTTTGGTATCCATAATTCATTACCCATAACCCATCACCCATAACCCGGTTTGCAACCCAAAACACGGACTAAACTAACCCAGTAGAGCCGGATCCCAGGTTTTGCACTAGCCGAATCCCTCTGGGGAGGGATCGTGGGACATTAGACAAGTTTTAAATATAAATAGTGAGCCATTTCTATCTTGCTCACCACCACTCTTAGTTATACTTTCTCCCAGTATTCTAACATCTCTAAACCACTGATCCAAAGTATCATTCTATGTAGCTTTATGTTTTTGTGATTCTCTAGGTTCCTCTTAAAGGCGAGATCACCACCTTTTGAAGACGTGCAAGCTCAAGGTCATGAGTTGCTAAGCTTCGTCATCATCAAGACTACTGAATTGATCTTGTTGATAGTTCTTTCTCCCTCGTTAGAAGTGCCGTGTTGAAGGCATTAGTGAAAGGTGCCAAAGGGTCGTGTTGAAGGCATTATTGAAAGGTGCCGAAAGGGTCATGTGGAAGGCATTAGTGAATGGTGTCTAAGGTGTAGAATCGATATGGTGCGTCAATGTACAAGTTGTGTCGTTTGGGTTAAAGGATGTTGATATCCTTTCTAGTATTGTAAAAAGGAGTGTGTCTCCTTTGGGTAGTTGTGTAGTGGTGTAGTGTTGGGTAGTAGTTCCTCTTTTGTAATGGAACTCGGTATCTAGCCTTGTACCGGATAAAGTGTAGGCGACATTGTGATAGGTTTGGTTCTACCTCGTGGAAGAACTCGGTGTCTAGCCTTGTACCGGATAAAGAGTAGGCGACGCTGTGAAGGCTTTTCCGCCACATTAAGGAGCTTGTGTTGTGTAGTGCTTACAAACTCTCGAGTGGGGTACTCGGGGAATGGAGTAGGGCAAGGAAGGTGTCCTTGTAGCCGAACCACTATAAATACTCGTGTCGTAGTTTTGTGCTTCTTTACTCTTAATCTTTGCATTACTTACTTATATGCTTATCTATCAATATCCAACACACATACCAAATAGATTGACATAAGTCGATCTAAATATATTAAAACGAAGTTTTTAATCGGTAAAACTATTCAACCCCCCTTCTAGTTTTCAACAGTTTCCTTTTCTGTTTTATTGGATCTTGGTTTTAATCACACTATCACAAGTAATGGAATTTCTGTTTCTTAAAATGGTATTTTTTATTTTAATGCTATTACTGTGAATGGTGTGTTTGAGATTGATATGATTGGTAATGTATCCAATAATAATAATAATTCGATGTTTAGCATCAATAAGAGAATGATGTTAGACTTAAATTCTTCTTATATTTGGCATTGTAGACTTGCTCATATAGGCAAGACTCGCATGGAAAAGCTGCAACGTAATGGGCTTTTGAAAAGTATCAATGATGAATCATTTGATAAATGTGAGTCTTGTATATCTAGGAAGATGAAGAAGAAACCTTTTCATAGTAATATAGAGAGGCCTTCTGATCTACTTGGTCTAATTCATACTGATGTGTGTGGACCACTTAGACATGTGTCAAAGAGAGGTGCTAGCTACTTTCTAACCTTTATTGATGATTTCAGCCGTTATGGTTATGTTTATTTACTTAAGCATAAACATTAGGTGTTTGAAACAATTAAGGTTTTCAAGGCAAAAGTAGAGTTGCAATTAGGAAAGAAGATTAAAGCTCTTCGATCCGATAGAGGCGGTGAATACTTAAGCCAAGAGTTTATAGATTATTTAGCTGAGAATGAAATTGTCAAGAATCTCACATCTCCATATACTCCACAAAAAAGTGGTGTACCTGAGAGAAGAAATCGTACATTTTTAGACATGGTGCGATCAATGTTTACTCTTACTACTCTTCCTTTGTCTTTTTAGGATTATGCTTTAGAATTTGCAGTTCGTATTCTAAATATGGTTCCCACCAAGAAGGTTGATAAGAAACCATATGAAATATGAAATGGCAAAGCTCCTAACTTGTCTTATTTAAAGGTATGGGATTATGAGGCATATGTTAGACGTGCCTCAGCAGATAAACTCCAACAGAGATATGTAAAGTGTATCTTTGTTGGATACCCAAAGGAAACTATGGGTTACTACTTTTACTTTCCACCTGAAAATAAAGTAATTGCTGCTAGGTATGGAGATTTTCTTGAAAAGGAACTCGTATCTCAACAATTCAGTGGGAGAGTTTATGATCTGGAAGATGATCATGAAGATGCATTACCTTCTGAAAATACTAGCATACTTCCAGTGGAATCTGATAGTCTGGATCCTCCACCTGAAGTTGAAGTGGTTCCTATTCGTAGATCTGTAAGGACTACGCGTGCACCTGAACATCTATGTCTTAATATAGAAGTTGAGAAAACTATATTAGGGGATCTTGGAGAGGCTGCTAATTATAGAGCTGCCATGGGTGATCATGAAAAGGACAAATGGAAAATTGCAATGAATGGGGAAATGCAATACATTAAAAAAATGAAGTCTGGGTAGAGGTTGATTTACCTTCAAATGTTAAGGTTGTTGGAAGTAAGTGGCTCTATAAGAAAAAGATTGATATGGATGGCAATGTACACATCTATAAGGCTCTTCTGGTAGCTCAAGGTTTTACTCAAACCTATAGGGTGGATTACGAAGAGACCTTTTCTCTTGTAGCAGACATTAAAGCTATTAGAATTCTCATAGCGATAGCAGCGTACTATGACTATGAGATATGGCAAATGGATGTCAAAACCGCCTTTTTAAATGGTCACTTAGATGAAGACATCTATATGAAGCAACCTAAGGGGTTTGTGAATCCACAATTTCCAAACCATGTATGCAAACTTCAAATATCCATTTATTTATTGAAGCAAGCATCAAGGCAATGGAATAAGAGATTTGATGAAGATATCAAAAAGTATGGATTTATTCAAAATCTTGATGAGTCATATGTATATCAAATAGCTAGTTAGAGTGATGTAATTTTCCTTATTCTATATGTCAATGACATATTAATTATGGGAAAAGACATTCTAAGTTTGCAAAGTGTTAAGTCATATCTTGGACAATGTTTTTCCATGAAGGATTTAGGAGAAGCTGCATACATTCTGGGAATCATGATCTATAGAGATAGATAAAAAAAGGTTAATTGGTTTAAGTTAAAGCGCTTACATTGATAAAATATTGAAGAGATTCAGTATGCAAAATTCCAAGAAAGGATGTTTGCCGATGAAAGTAAAGCATGGCTTGTGTAGCGATATGTGTGCTTCAACACCTGCAGAGGTGGCACACATGAGTAAAGTTCTTTATGAATAGAAATAGGATCTATCATGTATGCAGTGAGATGCACAAGGCCAGATGTGGCGTTCGCTCAAAATATGACCAGTTGATATCAACAGAATCTAGGTGAACTTTACTGAACAACTGTTAAACATATTCTAAAGTATCTTAGGAATATGAAAGATATGTTTCTAGTGTATGGTGGAAATCCATATATAGAGCTTGGTGTAACAGGTTTCTGTGATGCGTCCTGGCAATGTGATAAAGGTGATACGAAGTCTCAGACGGGTTATGCCTCTCTCATCAATGGAGGAGCAGTAGACTGGAAGATGAAGAAGCAGAGTACAATCGTGATGTCTCGCAACAAAAGTGAATACATAGTCGCTCGAAAAGTCGCAATAGAGGCTATTTGGATTAGGAAATTCATTTCGTGGCTTGGTGTTATGCCTTCAATTAAGCGCCTATTGATATGTATTGTGACAATTCTGTGAATCATATTTGCCAATGAACCCGAGTCATGAAGGGCACCGGACATTTTATAAGGAAGTATCATTATGTTCGGGAACAAGTCCGCGAAGGTAAAATAAATCTACTAAAAGTTCACACATATGACAACTTAGCTGATCCTTTCACTAAGGCTTTACCTAGATAAAGGCTTACTAAACTTGCCAATGGCATTGGACTTCGTTTGGCTAATAGTTTCATGCATAAGTGTGATTAGTATTTGGATAAACGATAGTGTAAACATTTATTATATTTTAATGAAATAAAGTATTGGTTATGTTTATGTTCATTCATTGTTGTCCTATATTTGCATGTTTAATCCGTGAATAACTTATGTTAATCTAAATCGTCCACTGTCAATTAATGATATGAGAATATCATTAAACTAAGACAAATCTAAGTGATTTGGTAGAAAATACTTAAATGTATATTGATGTGATGCATGTCAATTTCAGATGATATTCAATGAATTGAATATAGGACGTATCCCAACTACATGATTTTACTTTATAGATATTATTATTAAGTAAATCATGAATAGTTATCCTCAGACTTGAGATACCAGATAAGTGTCATGAATGTAGTGCACTTCTGTGAAACAACTTAACGCTAAACATAACTGGTAGTCATAAGGGCTGTTTTCAGAAGTGTTGCAAAGTTTGTGAGTTATTTTTGTAGTCAAGATATAATTTCTTCCTTCAAATTTATTTTGGAGTTTAATACTGGGGTTGACAAGATATCTGTGCGGCCGCACTCAAGATCTCCCCTGAATATGTTCCGAAGATTTGGTAATCTTGCTCAATTACTAACAACGAGAAACATAATGGTTGAATAAAGAATGACTTAATTCCATATCTTTATTTAACATGGTATTAGAAACAAAAGGATAATAATAATGATGAATCATTAAAAGGTTTTCCAGGAGCCTTACTCGAGTCATACTAAAGGCATCGAAGTGTTGCTAGACGCTAACCGATGTGATCACACTATTAAGATATATCAAAGTGAGAGATGTTAGTTTAATGGATATAAATTAGTAGTTGTGATTTAGGATCGAACTCGAG
Source organism: Chrysanthemum lavandulifolium (assembly GCA_022545495.1). Classification (NCBI taxonomy): domain Eukaryota; kingdom Viridiplantae; phylum Streptophyta; class Magnoliopsida; order Asterales; family Asteraceae; genus Chrysanthemum; species Chrysanthemum lavandulifolium. The sequence goes on from CM040245.1 coordinate 5,746,403, forward strand.
GTCACTAGATTACACACTTTGCGTATGAGAATTAAAGTTTAATAATTAAATATAAAATGTTGTATTTAGTTATTAATTAAGCAAAACAAATAACAAATGCTAAGTAATTAAATGTAATGGACTAACGGTCATTAAATATTAAAGAAAATGACTAAAGATGAAATTAGAAGTCAAGATGGTTCTAGAACTCCCCTTAGGGATAGAACCGATCGGCCACAAGGATTAAAAGGGCAATCGTACCCTAACTTAGGCTCTAAGTTTCTACAAGTATAAATACAAGGCCTAGGTTCATTGTTATTCACTCTTGTACACATAACCTAAAACCTAATCTTGTGTTTCTCTTGTTTTTAGTCCAAACAATCGTCCCTATACCCTAAGGGTCGATTACTTGTTTTTAGTCCAAACAATCGTCCCTATACCCTAAGGGTCGATTACTTTTTTTTCCATTAGCAAAATGTTTTGTGTTCTTAAATTAGCATTTACTTTAATTCGTTATAGTACGTGTGTACAATAATAACGTGGTACTTACATACTTTTGTAAGTATCTTGGATTGAATTGCAAAAATGGTAAGGGGCAATTCTTATAATACTTAAAAACCCAAATCAGATTTATCTCAATTGCTAGCTTAGAATTTTGTTTAGCTAGAATCAAAAAGTACACATACTTTTATGTTTATGTTAATTAATTATTCATTATATGTTTCTTACGCTTCCGAATGTGTACTTGATGTTTGTTGTGTTTAATTATGATTGTTTATTAAAATTCCAACAAATATATCAATGAACATCAGACGATCACAAGACTCAACTAAAGGATAACAATGATTCTTAATATCCCATCCACCATGTATAGGCGTACGATTTTCAAAACCCTTACCCTCTCCAAACTTTAAACAATACATATACCCGTTCTTGTTGACCCAATGAATCACATGATTCCAATAAACGCCACCATAAATTCTGTATCGATCCCCACATCGTTTGTCAGTTTTCCATGCAGCTTCCAACTTCTACTTTTGGATGAGCAAACCTCTATAGAGTAGAGATGGTTACTAGTGTGAAAGTAACTGCGAACACATACCACTTTATGTTGAGTTTATGATATATAAAATACAATAAAACATAAAGACATCAAGAGTACACAGCGGAAGACTTAAGATCATAACAAATAAATTAATTAACGAAAGTATGCGAAGCGTACCTCTTGCGAATATCAAATCCTTGAGCAAAACAAAGAAGTACTAATTGGTGTAAGAATAATGTCTTACAACCACGCTCTTGTACACACGAATTAACCAACGAATCAAGCGATTGCTAGATCTAACACAAGTCCTCGTTTAAGAAAAACGAAACCAAACTCCCTTACAAATGGGGTGTTCGGCGAATATGGAACAAGAGAGAGAGAGAGAGATCTAGGGTTAATTCAATGCACACGTATGAAACCCAGAACCTAACCTCTTTATATACTAGTAGGGAAACTTTGGGAACAAGATATGATTTAGGGCTCGAAGCCCCTTGGCCGGCCATGTAGAAAGCCCAAAGGAAAACCCATAACTTTTCCAAGTTTTCCATTTCTAGTCCTTTCTCTTTTCATTTAACGGTCGTTAGTCATTTTCCGTTAAATACTTAACGATCGTTAACGGACTTAATGTGTAATAATTAATCGTAAACATAAACATTAATTATTAACTTTAATTCTCATTCGCTAATGTGTGCAATCCCGTGGTCACGAGTTCGAATCCGGACATTCACATGTTTGTAAATATATACATTTCCAACAGCCCCACTGGATATGTTTACAAAACGTGAAATGACATTGGTTAGCGTCTAGCAACACGCCAATGCCCCCAAGACAACTCGTGTATGGTTTTCTCGAGAAAACCAAGTTTGATGATTCATCATCGTATTCATCCTTTTGTTTCTAATACCATGTTAATAAGAATATGGATCTCACTCATTTCTTAATTAACTGTTCTATTTCTCGCTTTATATGATTGAATAAGATTACCAACTCTTCTGAACATATTCCAGAAGACCTTGGGTATGGTCATACAAACATCTTAACAATCCTATGAGGGGCCCAACAGTATTATACTTCAAAATAAATTTGAAGGAAACAAATCCCATTTTGACTACAAGCGGTATTCATAGATTTCACAACATTTCTGAAAACAACCCTTATAACTACCTGTTACGTATAGCGTTAGATTGCTTCACAGAAATGCACTACATCCATGACATATCTCTTGTATCTCAAGTCAGAGGATAAATATTCATGATATACTTAATGACTAAGATCCATAAAGTATCATCATGTGGTTGGGATAAGTCCTATACTCAATTCATTGAATATCATCTGAAATTAGTCATGCTACGCATCAATAGACTTTCAAGTATATTCTAACTAATACTCAGATTTGTCTTAATTCAATATCATTCCCATGTTATTGATTGACAACGGACTATTGAGAATAACTTAAGTTATTCATGGATTTAAACATGCAAATACAGGACACAATATTATAAATGAAATTAAACGTATACCGTACTTTAATTCATTAGAATAATTGTTTAACATCCTTTATCCAAATACTAAATAGATCAACGCATGATAATTTTTAGTTAATGAATTTTGCCTCAAGTCATGATAATCATACTTGTTGACAGGGCATAATTTCAACTAACTTTGATCTATAGGAATTTTGAGAATACTTATTTCAAGAATTCAATAAGTGAATTTCTTGTATATGTTTACACATATCTTGATATTGTCATATCATTCCATAAGGTGCGTGATAACCTGAACCACCCTTTTATGACAATCATCTTTCAAAACTTTAAAGTTTTAAAGTATTCTTTATTCTTTAGTGTATAATGCAACTATGCTCTTAGTTGAGCCTAACTAGTCAACATGGTCATCACCAACGATACCATGACTAGAATTGAGTGTCATCTCAATTATACTAGCATCATTGTGTACAACAATATGCTCTTTGAACATTCATAAACTTTGAACAGTTATAGTGTAATGTTGGTGCCTACCAAAACTCAAGTTTGTTGGCAATGATAATTATGAAACAATTGTCATATAATCATCCATAGAATCTAGGAGCATCTCCAGACTGTGGAATGTGATTCTAAATCCAAACATATTCTTTTAAAATATTTATTACACTAACAACTTTCAATGTTGTCAAATCATCTTGTAATCAAGCCTGACACAATCAACTTTATACACAACATGATGTTCATGATGAATCTTCAAGTTAAACTTTAAGATCTCATCTATCTTGTCAAAGATATGTATTCATCATGTTCTATTAGACTCATTTATTTACCGCATATGTTTATAATAATAAACATATTTTTCAAGGTTATATATATCTTATTTCCAAATCTTACAAACGAAGTTCATTCCCAACTAAAACTTAATTTAAGTGGAATGTAGTTGCCCATACAACATATAAGATTTAAAATAATACTCTCACTAGCTTTAGGAATACTTATTAGCTATCTTATTTTAATTATTAAATCAAACATGGATTTAATATTAAACATAAGAAACATCTCTTAGATGCTTGCATATATCCATTCATGGATTCTTGCGCTTGTACATATCCAAGGATTATTTGAATTATAAAACTTCTTTGTGTTACTCATCGTCCTCACAAAAGTAATTCCACAACAAAGAGTTATGACATTCATTGTCAAAATTTCATATCAATGAAACTAAGTATGACAATTATAATCTTTATACTTATTTAATGTATCTAGTAAAGAATATTCAATCATAGTTAATTGCTTAAATATGATTAATATTATTATCACTAGACATGCATTAAATATGTGTACAATATTGTCCATATGATTTCTACATAAAGATTTAAACCACTAGGGTTTCCATCCTTTGAAGAAACTCATATTCATTATTAAGATAAACCAAGTATCTAAAGTTGATTATCTTTATGGACAAGATCTCAACATTCATAGTATGATTGATTTACCACAATTCAACATTTGGTAAATTCATCATCATGATTAACGAGCTTACCATGATCCTCAGAACTCATAATCCTCAAGATAAATATCTGAGATATCCTTACGGATCTATGAATGACAATTCCATGATAATGAGGTCTATCATTTACATGTTTAGCCTCATCATGATATTTGCTAGTGCATTTTTCGAAGATTATGTATTTTGTAATTCAATCTTTCAAGATCTAACCAAAACTCCCACTTGCCTTTAACAATTTAAAGCTTACCTTTAAATAGTTTAGTAAGTAGAGCAACAATACATTGTTCTCTTTGGGATATTACAAAAACATTGCCGCTTCTCGACATTATTTTGTTACAACCCACTTTACAAGTAGTTTAACAAATTCGAACTTCATTATAAGACTTAATGTGATTCATCACATTCCATAAACAAATGGTGTCTTATTAATCTTCTAGGTTGAGTCTTATTGAGTATTTTCAATCTATACTCAATCTACTAACCTTGATAACTTTTGGAAGAAACTATAGTTATCTTGAATCAAATAATGCCAGCAGATTTTGATTCTTCTAACAGAACATACCAAAAAACTATGGTATTTCTTGAGAATTAATATTGTAAGAAAATCTAACAATATTTTAGATAACCATCTACTCTATGGCTTACCTATTTACCAACAAAGTAAAACTTAATGGTACAATAGAATTACCAAATCAATTGCATGCATTATAACACAAGTATTTTTTGACCAAGTCAAAAGACATATCAGTTATAATCCCACTATACGTTATAAGTCATTGATCAACTCATTGACTTTATGCAAATGTCTTAAAACATAGCAAGTTAACGTCTTACTTTATATTGTAAGTCTTTAAAAGACTTTATGTTTGTGATTTTACAAAATCATAAACATTTATAATTAAAGTAATTTTGAACACCACCTCAGGTTTCAATTAATATTTCAAGTTAATAATTACTACATATATTTAAGTCATTCAACAAATACTCAAATTCAAAGTAGTATTTTACTTCATTTAATTATGTCATTCGATGAAATGTTCCATGTAAGAAACTGCATAATCATCCATGCTCGTTCTCACGACGCATGGATATTTTACCTTGGGCTACAATCTAGTTCACGTTCTCACGTAACATAAATTGTAACTACAAGTGTCTCTTAAATATTGAATGACATAAATATTTAAAATAAAGTAGTCTTTGTTATCATCTTGACACATGTTCTTAATAGGGCAATCATACATATTTAAATGTATACTTCCTATTAGAACGTTATTCTCTTACTTTACATCAAGAGAATCCTTTTAAATCATATTAATATGTGTTGTACCTTGCACACAATAAGATTTCTCCCACTTGTGCATGGAACAACATCATGTAGCGATAAACAACATGATACACGCTCGTTTATTTGATTAATATGATTTGTGTCATAGATATAACAAGTAGATGTAGAGCTATATTGTTTAGTAAGGAAACGTATACCACTATCCTTAAAACATAAGTGTCTACAATTGGAAAGTAATTATCTTTGAAGATAATCTAGGTTACTACACAGGAAATAAGGCTTGTAGCTCTCACTGAATTAGAAATCAATAAAACAACTTCTTATTCAGTAATGCAACACAAATGCTCCCACTGAATCTGACAACATTGTAAGTGTTGCATAACCAGTGAAAACAACTTGCTTGCTTTTTACTTTCCTACACCTTTAAAGAACCATACGTAATCATTACTAAGGTACTAAAAGGTGTGTTCTACTCTATGAATGATGGGTTATCCATCAATGTTATTAACTCGAAAAATTGGGTATGCAATTTCTTCCTCAACAGGCCTACCATCCCCATACTGGTATGTAGTACCTTAAAAGGCTAAAGCAAAACAACTAGATAAAATATGCTAGTTTGCCTTTTACCAATTTTTAGGTAATTAGTCTAGCTTCTAACGGTAACTCATGTAGATGTTTTCCAGCTAACCAACATTCATGTTGTTACCAAGGATTCATTCACCAAATGAGGATAATGAAATATTTATGGAAAATAAGATGTGCACTTCATTAATAAGAGTTACATTAGAATTTAGACAATTCAAATGTTCTATTATACCTTTCTCATTCATGAAAAGGAATAGGATTGAGTCTCATGCTTCTCCCATGGAAAAGAGACTTCGTTTGTCTTATCAAGAATTATTCTCGATCAAACATTTGTTTGAAAGCGAGTGGATCAATTTACTAATCCAAGACAAACCACGTTACTGATTAAATGTTGCATTTATACATTCAAAAGAATTACAAAATTCAATTTTAGTATTTTCGATAATTAACCTTTTCAAGAAAATTAAATACCCATGGTTCATAAATATATAACCATTTAATTTTCATTGAAAACTAGGATCCAAATTGTCATAATTTCATTACGTCAATTGATCTGCTAGTAATGAACCTTATACAAAATGGTAGAGCTTTTGCTCAATTGCCAATTTCAATTGCAATTCCTAGATTTATGGGATTTACATATAGCCAATTTCAATTGCCATGTAAACATGTTTTATCCCATCTTATGCCTTGAGTTGCCGCCTCACCGCCTAACTCAATTAAGTTGTCCAACTTAAGAAACCGCAAAATCGTCCATGCCCGTTCTCACGACACGTGGACATTTTACCCTTTGATTACGATCTAAGTCACGGTCTCACGCAAATAAAAAATAATCTTAGGTGTTTCCGCTTCGTTGGATGGCATATAACTTAAATTAAAGGGTAATAATTTTGATGTTAAATCAAATATGTACAAAGATGTCATGCATTCATCTTGGTAGCATAGTTTTATTAAAACATTTATATCTTGTTTTAATGTATAAGCTTTTCATCATCAAACTTTAATTGAGGTATTGGATTCACCAATCAAGGAATTTAGTGTTAATTATCATCCATTATACCGCACTTTTGCATAAGTGTAAACACTTAGTGTTTGGATAATTACCACCAAGTGGCGCATGGAATTAAAACTAATTCGCCTTAAGATGAGCTTGCACATTTAATGGCTTACTAAGTAGCTCCATTCGAACTTACAGAGGGCAGAGGACCGTGCACGCGCTAAAGCACAACCTTAGACATCCTTTCGGTGTGATTGTGCACACTTCTTTAAACCCCTTTATTAGTTCATTCTCATGGGTGAGTCGTCAATCATTTGTACCAAAGTCATCAATCAATTAAACGATTATGATTACTATTCTTAAAATACATGTTTCACCATTGTTTAGGTCAGTTTATTTTTCTTGTAAAAATACCCTTGTTACACATAATAAACAAGCAAGTATTTGAAAAAATAAACAAATAAACAATGAATGCATAACAAAAAATAAGTCATGCATATCAAATAGCCACATGCAAGCGTTTTTGATAAATCCTATTAATAACCAATTCTATATCTGTCAATATGCATATATTTAATTAAGACTTCCACCCGTTTTCATCTATGTACAAGGTGAACCACATGCATCGATTCATCGATTGCTTAAGTCAAAACTAAATATATACCACATAGCACATAATTGATTAAATTAATAATTATTGAGGTCTTCCCCAATTTTAGATCTATCATAATTTAGTGTATATCACTTAAAACATGAAAGACATACAATAAAAAGCATATCCATGATAAAACATGCAGATAATTATCATGGACATAAAATTACACTTAACAATTAATGCAATCAAACAGAGTTACGCATATACACATAAAGTTGCATGCATCTTAGGGTTTCTAATCCAATTAAAACAATAGTTTACAAAACCCTAATTAGGGCACCAAAAAACGCCCCCCCTCAAATTTAAGGTTTAGGTTTTGCAAACCCTAGATCTAAGGATACAAATAATAACACATTCATGTTTATTTTAATTATGTGTTTCAAGAATTAATTACTTGTTATACAAGGCTCGTGATGCCCTTTGTTGAGTTTATGATATATAAAATACAATAAAACATAAAGACATCAATAGTACACAATGGAAGACTTAAGATCATAACAAATAAATTAATTAATCGAAAGTATGCGTAACGTACCTCTTGAATATCAAATCCCTTGAGCAAAACAAAGAAGTACTAATTGGTGTAAGAATAATGTCTTACAACCACGCTCTTGTACACACGAATTAACCAACGAATCAAGCGATTGCTAGATCTAACACAAGTCCTCGTTAAGAAAAACGAAACCAAACTCCCTTACAAATGGGGTGTTCGGCCGAATATGGAACAAGAGAGAGAGAGAGATCTAGGGTTAATTCAATGCACAAGTGTATGAAACCCTAGAACCTAACCCTCTTTATATACTAGTAGGGAAACTTTGGTAACAAGATATGATTTAGGGCTTGGGAAGCCCCCCTTGGCCGGCCATGTAGAAAGCCCAAAGGAAAAACCCATAACTTTTCCAAGTTTTCCATTTCTAGTCCTTTCTCTTTTCATTTAACGGTCGTTAGTCATTTTTTCGTTAAATACTTAACGATCGTTAACCCGACTTAATGTGTAATAATTAATCGTAAACATAAACATTAATTATTAACTTTAATTCTCATTCGCTAATGTGTGCAATCCCGTGGTCACGAGTTCGAATCCGGACATTCACATGTTTGTAAATATATACATTTCCAACACTTTATAATTACTTGATTTCAAAGGATCAAAAACTAATGTCATACCTCGAGGCCTTTGAATCCTATCACAATATTCAAGTTTCTATCGGAAGGGTGGCGACTTGTTTTGTCGTTGGACTGTAAACATAATACGTTGCACTAAACTCGGGTTCTTTAGAAATATGCAGACTATAACACAGCATTAAACCATTGGACGAAGTAGCATTATTATTAATTCGTTGAAAAAACAAACCGCGAGAAGGGTTAAGCTTAAGGCTCTCTAAGAAGAGTGAAACATTGATCTGAAATAAGTGATTGCCATTTTGTGGAAACACATACATTTGAATCGGATAGGTAATCTGGGCAAGATTTGCGTGAGGGTGAGAAGCTAATTTGGCTTATAATAATGTGAGTTTTCGTTCTTATTGATCATCTATGGTTCATTACTTGGGCTTACGGTTGTATTGTTTAATATTCATCTCCATTGTAATGAGTTATTGTTAACATAAATAATCAAAGAATAGCGATGGAGGAAGAAAATGAGATTGAAAGTTAACACTTTTATCCAAGAATTTTATCAACTAACCAACATATCTAAATCTAACTGCCTTCACATTTACAACTAACCAATTAGTTAGTATCTGATTGTGTTTGAAAAGCCCTGTTCCTGACAAGAGACAAAATAGTTTTTTAAATCACAAATTTGCCAAACCTTTAACTTGTTTACTGATTTTTTCTTATTTAAAGTTGTAAAATCAATTTTAGACTGCAGGACAAATAAAATACTTCTACTATAGGATTTAAATAATTATGTTAAGCACAACAGTGACTGAAAAACGATCCATCAATAACAACACCGGACGGCGCTATTCTATCCCAAATGATATTGGATATAAAAATTAAAGGTGGCAAGAAAGGCGGGTCAGACGGTTTGGCAAGAAATTTGACTAGTTTAACATATAACACAACCCAGATTCATCCACACTAGCAAATAAGTGGTTGGAAATAGTCAAATAACTATCGTCAAGAACAACCATCTCAGACTCTAAAGACTCACAGTGTGTAGCACCCAAGTAGTCCAATCCTAATAATAATGTTTAGATATAATTATAAGGCATGCATTGCTATTGAACAAATTATGAAAACAATCAACAAATCTTGGTTCTCAAACCAAGAACCTTTATTAATCACAATCACAAAGCCAGAACAATATCAAGAACCTCAATACACAACTTAACTGATCTCAATCAGTTACCAGAATCAAAACCAACCTAACTAACCAATCAATCTCCCACTGCTACTCAGGTGGAGATCTATTATCTAAATTGATAATAGTTCTATTACAACCAACCAAGAACACAATAGAATGAGAAACTAACAGATCTTAACAAAGATCAACAAAGATCAACTTTAGGGTTTGTGATGTATAGAGAGAGAAACTTTAAGCTTTTTCTTATTTTCTGTGGATGATGAATGATCAACTCGTGAGAAGACTTCAGCTTATATACTCAGTTGCAACTATGACCACTTGACACTATCGCTTTTCTACTTCAAATTTTGTCCACAACATCCAAAAGCTTAAAATACACTAAATCGAAAATATCAAACTAATCATAATTAGTCCTCAAGTATAAAACCTTAAATAAGATTACTTCTTTTAACACCTCCCTTAATCTTATTCGAAAAGATCAATAAGATTAAGCTTAGAACCTAGCAAGCTATGTTGTTTTGTATCCAATCCTTTAGTAAGCACATATGCTATTTGATTAGCGAGCTTATTTTCTCGCCAATTACCCCAACAATAATTTTTCTCTTACAAAATGTAAGTCTATCTCCAAATGTTTTGTTCTTTCATGAAAAATAGGATTGGCGGCAATCTTAATTTTTGAATTACTATCACAAAACACTTTCACGGTGTAAAAGATTTTTACAATTTAAATCTTTCAAAATTTTAAAATCCAAACAATTTGGAAGTTCTGAAGCTAAAGCTCAGATTCCGCTTCAAGAGATGACTTAGAAATAGTGTTTTGTTTCTTACTTTCCAAGATACCAAGCATCCACATAAAAACACAATAACCGATTCATTGATTTTCTAGTAACAACACATCTAGCCCATCAAGATCGTAAAAACCTTTTAACTCAATAGTGGGCTAGTACTTTTTCAATGTTTAACCCTTTACCCGGAGACCCTTAAGGTATCTTATTACCTTTAAAGCAACATCCGGATGAGATTTGAAGACTATGCATAAACCGACTAAGACAAGAAACCGCATAAGCAATATCGAGGCCTAGTAGTAGTAAGGTAAATGAGCTTACCAATAAGTTTTTGATACTCGGTAATATTCTTAAGTTTAGTATCGTGTCGAAGCCTCACTAGTTAGAGCAAGATTAGGTTGTAAGGAATGTAAGAGCTTTACTGAAAGAAGTAAACCAAACTCGTAAATAAGATCAAGACAATATTTTCTTTGAGACAAACACAAATCATTCTTAGTTTCTAACACTTCAATTCCAAGAAAATATTTTAGTTTGCCAAGATCTTTAATCATGAATTTGCTCTTCAAAAACTCCTTAACACTATCAATTTCATGCAAATTATTTCAAGTGATTATAATATCATCAACATAAACCAAGAATGCAACAAAAGTATTATCACTAGTCTTAGTAAACAAAGAGTAATCACTTTTACTTTGCATAAAACCATTTTCAATTAAAACAGCAGTCAACTTAGCATTCCACTGCCTATGAGCCTGCTTAAGCCCATACAAACTCTTTTTTAATTTGCAAACTCTTTTATCATTAGAATCATAGTAACCAGGAGGCAATTCTTATAGACAGTTTCATCAAGATCACCATATAAAAAAGCATTATTAATATCTAACTGAAACAAGCCCCAATCATTCTGAACAGCAAGATTAATAAGGCATCTAACAATAACTATTTTAACAACAGGAGAGAAGGTTTCATCAAAATCAATCCCCTCCCTTTGATTGAAACCAATAGCCACAAGTATAGCTTTAAACCTATCAACCTCACCATTAGACGTATACTTGATCTTAAAAAGCCACCTACTGCCTATAGCTTTCCTACCAACAGGAAGCTCAACAATCTCAAAAGTATAATTTCTATGTAAAGCATCCATTTCAGCATTCATAGCATCATTCTAATGTCTATGTTTAGAGGCCTCCCAAAAGGTTTTTGGTTCAGAAAGTTGATTTAAAGAAGTAGAAAAACAATAGTTATTCTTAGATAAAAAGAATAGTTAACATACTTTTCTAAACCAAATTTGACCTTTGAATCAACCACAAAATCATTATAATTCTTTAGAAAAATGTAAGGTCCGAAGACCTTCTAAAACCAAGATCCTGATGAATTTCACGAGACCCGAATGAGAGACTCATTACCCTCGAATTTGGATTATTAACATTTTCCTCAAGGGCTGCAGACCTCTCATCCTTACGTGTAGAATCATCTAAGTTAGAAAATGCCCCCCAACATCCTCAAGGTAACTTAAAAGGACCGCTTAGACAAGGAGATGATCTCGCCATGCTCTTGGGTCGGGATCATTATTATTATCATCATTGGTAGGTCGGTAGCTCATCAAGAGCATCGAATTGAAAAAGTTAGGTGACTGTGATCTTGATCGGACTAAGAAAATAGTAACACTTTGTTTAAAAGGAAAGATATCCTCAAAAAATTTAACATCCCTAGAGAAAAAAAAAAAACAAGTTTCTGATCAAGACTCCACAATTTGTAACCTTTTTTAGAATTAGAATATCCAATTAAAACACTCTTTTCAAACCTACTACCAAATTTATCATGACTATTCAGAATAGTGGCATAAGCAAGACACCCAAAAGCCCTCAAGTGCAACAAAGAAGGAGCAAAGTTATGCACAAGTTCAAAAGGAGAAAGCCCATTTAGCACGAGAGGAAGGCAATGTTAATCAAGTAAGTAGCATCTGAATACACTCGGACCACATATTCAAAGGAAGCCTCCTCAAACAAAGAGACCTAGCAACATTAAGAAGATGCATATGCTTCCTCTCAACAATCCCATTTTGTTGAGGGGTATAAGTACAAGAAGTCGATGAACAATCCATTTTTTCCCAAAATAAGATAAATCGGCGATTAACAAATTCGGTCCCATTATCACTCCTAAAACTTTAACTTTCTTATTAAACCGAGTTTTATATAGTTATAAAAACCATTAAATTTTCAAAAACTTGATCTTGTTTTCAAGAGATAAACCATACAACTGGAAAATCATCAACAAGCAGAAGAAAATATATGTAACCATCCCTACTGGTCACTTTATAAGGACCCCATAAGTCTAAGTGAACTAAATCACCCAAATTTTTAGATATATGATCACTTAAAGGAAAGGGTTCTCGGTTTGTTTAGCCTTTTGACAAATATCACAACATATTTTAGAATCTTTGTTAGAAAACCCAAAACAGTTTCAAACCATTTAAAACTTGGTGCAGGATGGCTAAGTCTGCAGGCCAAGTATACTTGGATAAAAACACAAGTTGTTATGAAAACCTCTCAAGGTCTTTACCTTGATTTCCATCAAAGTAATATATCCACCAACTGATTACCGGTCTCGAATTTTCGCCTCAAGTCCTGATTTAAGATATAGCAATGAGACTCATCAAAAGCAAAGATCAATTTACTATCCCTGGCAACCTTATGAATAGATAACAAGCTAACACAGTATTCTGGAACCACCAGAACATCATACAAAGTCAAATAACTAGTCAAAGGCATATTCCCAATTTTAGTTATAAAAGCTTCAGTACCATTAGGATGAGAGACCTTAATCTTAAGATGAGAAACATCAACAACATTCACAAGAAACTTATCGATTGTAAGTCATGTCTTGATTAGCACGTAATCGATAATGACACCCTTACTCGCAAGATTATTATACCACTATTAGAGCAAAAAACTTTCAAAGTTTTCATTAAACAATATTTCAGAAGTTATAAAAGTACACGCCATATTGGCCTTGTATACCATGTCCGAACCAAAATTTTCTTTAATCAAGGAAATAAGAGTGGCCATTTGATCATCTCAGAAGGCGTAAGAAGGACTAGTACCCATGTAATTGTTAGAAACATTTTTCCCTTTATTATTTTGAAAATTCTTATTTTACCAAAATCACAGGATATCCAATCGTTTAAAACACCTATCAATAGTATTTCCATTGATCCCACAATGTTCACACACAAGAGAAGAAACCCGCAGTTCTTCTAAAATCATTAGGTCTAGGTCCAAGATTAGGTCTGTAAGAATTCCTGAAATTTGAGACCTCGAGAATTTCCTTTATTACCCATCGATAACGCTACATCGTCGTTCGGGGTCAAAGGAACTTCCTTTTCGTCGAAGCAAGTTTTTCAACACCCTAGGCGTGAACCTAATCGTTGTAGTGTAGTATTAGGGTAAGCCGGGTATTGATATCGTTCTCTGGGGAATAGGAATGCTAGTGAGAAGTTACTACGCTAAGGTTGGGGTTGAGGAAGATTATTTTGTATTTTTATATTTTATGAAATGGAAATGTACGAATCTCGGGGTTTGAATTTGGGGTTGGTATTTCTACCGATTACTCTACTTAACTAATTATCTAATCTAAGGTGTATGTAGTCTATGTCTAATTAATGTGTGCTCGTATGATAGTTTAAAGATGTGTTTACTTAGATTTTACTACTCCTTAATTATCTCCTATTGGTGGTTGAATTGTCACGTCCTTATTCCTAGTTAGTTGTGTGTCTAAGGTTGTAGGGTATCGTTTCTCCCTAACTCTTTGAACTTACCAAAGGGTCTCGTCTACAAAACCCACTAGGATAATAAACTCTTACTCTAAGGCACTCTTTGGATGGTTTAGCTTACAACTACTCAAGGAGTCATATTCTAAGGTTCACAAAGATTTAATCAAGCATTAAGTACACAACGAATGACCTATCGCATTACTAGATCAAGAATCAACTAAGATAAGAGACAACCAATCAATATTCAATAATTAAGTTTCATATTCCTAAGCAAACACACAAGTAAATTAGCCGACATGGAAAACATGCAAGGATACACACAAATAATCAAAGACATAATTGTATTAATGAAGTAAAACACTTATCTTGGTGTAAGATAGGGTTTGGAACCTAAAATACTGTATAAGACAGCCTTGATTCGGTTTAGGTTTTACCCAAAAGACTACCCACTACAACCGAAAATTCGGATTCTATATATAAGATTACATGCGACGGCGCCACCTTATGTTTTGTGGCGCTTGCCGTGTCGTATCATTAGGGTTTCGTCTTGGCCACGTTAGACTTGCAACATCGTCACCTTATGCTTGTGACGCGTCATCTTCGCCCCGACGCGTCTGATTGCATCTAGGCCATCCGAGTTGCGACGGCCTACTCTTTTATAACTTGACGTCGTTACTTGAAAATAGGAGTTTTGGCTTCGTCCGTCACAAAATCCTTCGACGGCCGCACTTAACACCGATACTGGCCACCTTATGTTTTCAAGACTTTGAGTGTCTCGATTCGACTTTGGCCATTTTCTTCAGATATTCGCCTTTTCATTCAAATAAGTGTCATTCCAAGATTTTGCCTTCAAGAGACCTAAAAGTGAAAAGGAACGATATTAAGCAATAACGGATACAAAGTGATCAAATAAGGGCTTAAACGACCCTCAAAATGTACCTTTAAAACCTTATCACCCACATTAGAGAAGAACACGAAGACCGAGCCTTCGAGAGGGACCCGCATCGCAAACCACAGCTCTATGTGACTCTTCACTAGATATAACAGAAAATATAACAGAAAAAGCACCTTTCACATCAGGCAAAGGATCTCTAGCTAGAATATTACTTCTAATTTGCATATAAGAATCATCCAGTCCCATTAAGAATTGCATTAATTTCATAATCTGATTATGTTTTTTTAAATCATCTGCTGCATGACAAGTACACCTAGGTAACTGGACCAAGGCATCAAATTGTTTCCACAAAGTACTAAGTTTGTTAAAATACTCGACAATAAGTACCATTTGACTTAAGGAATTAATTTTATGATGCGATTGAAAGTAATCGAACCATCAACTCTATCAAAAGTTTCTTTTAATTCATTCCACACATCAGAAGCCTTTTTTGAAAAATTTTGACCCAAGAACAAATCTTCAGATATGGAATTCAAAATCCATCCCAATACAACTGCATTAACCCTGTCCCATTGTCTTCCTAAAACTTCATCAATATGTGATCTAGTGCAAGTACCATCTATAAATCCAGTTTTATTTTTGCCCTCAAGAGCCAACAACATAGCACAAGACCACACATTATAATTTTCAGTTCCTTTTAGTTTAATAGAAACAACAGTCAAAGTAGCAGAATCATTAGGATGCAAGTGAAGAGGATGACTAAGATCCAACTTACTAATCAAAGTAACAGGCTCATCAGCCTCATATTCAACATCAGTATAACCATGTACCGACATACCGAAAGCACACAAACAAACTACAAGCACTCGTAAGGAGAGAAAGAAGTTCCAGCTTTCCTTGCCACTCAGTGGTAGGTCGGTAGGCAGCACAAACACAACAGATAAATCAACACACGACACCAAGAATACACACAAATAACAAAGTATCCTACAACAATCAAGCAATATAGCAAGAAAGAAGCAAGAACAAGTTAAAGGTGCGAGAGGTGTTACAAGTGTTATCAAAAGTAGTATTCATGGAAGTTATAAGACTTCGAGTTCTTGATTCACTTAGTCAAGAACCCAAAAGAAAATCCTTAATCACTCCAAGTCAACCCAAAATTCCAAGAACCCTTAAAAGATGATCAGAATCAACTCCAAGATTCACCACAAACAACGAATCTATTGATTAACATAGTTAATCAACGAAGAGAGCAAAAATCCCAATTTTAGAAACCCTAATTTTTCAAAAATTAAAATTAGCGCTTGTAAAAACTTTAGGATCAGTGCAATTAATCACACGTACAAGTAATTAACACCGGTTAATCAAGTAATTAAACCCAATTTGAAAAACCCCCAAAAATTTTTGAAACCCTAAATTTTTTTTAAAGATCAGATATATGAAGTGCCTGCTCTGATACCATGAACAAATTATGAAAACAATCAACAAATCTTGGTTCTCAAACCAAGAACCTTTATTAATCACAATCACAAACCCAGAACAATATCAAGAACCTCAATACACAACTTAACTGATCTCAATCAGTTACCAGAATCAAAACCAACCTAACTAACCAATCAATCTCCCACTGCTACTCAGGTGGAGATCTATTATCTAAATTGATAATAGTTCTATTACAACCAACCAAGAATACAATAGAATGAGAAACTAACAGATCTTAACAAAGATCAACTTTAGGGTTTGTGATGTATAGAGAGAGAAACTTTAAGCTTTTTCTTATTTTCTGTGGATGATGAATGATCAACCCGTGAGAAGACTTCAGCTTATATACTCAGCTGCAACTAGGGGTGTCATATTTCCCGACCCGACCCGGACCCGAACCCGACGAAGGATATTCAAGTCGAGTTACTGGGTCCAAAATCCAATCGGGTCAACCCGATTAACCCGAGTACGAACTAGGGTCGGGTATCGGGTTCAAAATATTTGAAAATTCGGTTCGGGTTGACCCGACTAACCCGACTTAATTTTTTTTATTTTTTTTTCTTTTTTAAACTTTTCCCAATCTTTATTTAATTGAAAGGCCCAAATTAGTGCATGAACATATATTGCTTCATATATTTGGTTTTATATTCATTTTCATTCTATATAATTGACCCTTTATTGAAAACAAAATGCATTACAAAAAGAAAATGTAAATCCAACTATAAATGCATGTATTAGTGCATCGCTTTACCGGTATGAATATAATAACCTTTTAAAACCAATAGACATTATATTCATAACGCTTGGTTACTAAATTTAAGAAATTAAATTCTAGAATTACATAAATGGACTTGACCTGAACCCGACTTGACCCGACCGACTCGACCCGACCCGATTTGACCGAACCCGACCAACCCGAGTTCAAATAGGTCGGGTTCGGGTATATTATTTTTGCTTGACCGACTTCGACCCGACCCGACCGAATTCAACCCGACCGACCAATTCAATGACACCCTAGTCGCAACTATGACCACTTGACTATCTACCCTTCTACTTCCAAATTTTTGTCCACAATATCCAAAAGCTTAAAATACACTAAATGAAAATATCAAACTAATCATAATTAGTCCTCAAGTATAAAACTCGTAAATAAGATTACTTTTTTTAAAATTATTAAGTATTAATTAATACAACCTATTATTTTATATATTTAAATATGTAAAACATTTTACATTCAAAAACACGTCATACACAATCATCATATGTATCCATATACTAGTTTATATTTTACAAAATTAACAAAAAAAAAAAAAAAAAAAAAAAAAAAAAAAAAAAAGAAGAAGACATAACTGCTTAATTATTCTGGACACTCATAGCAGAACATTATTTATATAGTGTTTTGGCTGAGGTTGACGATAGGCACATCAGGTGTGGCAGGAGGTAGAAGCCTAGGCAGACTTTCCATATAAATGTGACAACAATCTCGGTGCAACAAGGAGCTCAAGCGGAGAGTTGTTAATCCAGGGATTTCGGTCATGTCAATCTGCTCATTTGTTGGATTTTGGAACTCAAATCCATTTAATATGCTTGCTAGTATAAACTGTAAAGCTTCCAGGACAAAGGACATTCCCACACACATTCTTCTACCACTACCAAATGGAATCAGCTCGAAATGTTGACCTTTGACATCAGTTTCCTTTTTGCTTGTCAAGAATCTTTCTGGTTCAAATTTGAATGGATCAGTCCATATATGAGGATCATGGTGAATCTTCCAGATATTGATCAGAAGGCGAGTCCCTTTACAAGTGAGTCTAAATGTTACAGTTTACATCGAGTCAAAAGTCCGTTCCTAATAATGATTAAAAGTACTAAGGCATGCATAATGATTTATTAATGCAGCCTAACACATGAATACAAGCTGCAATCAGTATAACATATTAAGTTTACACTGTTTTACATTTTTACCTTTGTATTAAGACTTGAGGCAAGCATCCTTATCATCTAATGCTTATTGTAAAGCAACTTGTTCCACGAGTTCAGGGTCCAATGAGTCTGCTCATATTACAATCATGTGAGACCATTGAAAAATTAATCAGATCGAGATAATGTCATAACATTCTCAACAATAGCTAAAACTACAAACAGGGAAGGACCCATACCTCAAAGTCACCAAGTGCACAATTTTTCTTTTACAAGTATAACGGAAATAAAAATAAACTAAAAAGTACTATTTTATTAAAACTAGTAAACAAATTAAGAAGACATGTATTTATTTTCACGTATTAGTAGACTAATTAAACAAGACATGTATTTGTATGACACAAAATTTCGGGACCAGGTTCATTTCGGAGAAATCAGAATTTTAACGAAAATTTACACTAGGCAACAAACATCCACCGGGTTCCCGTGAACCCCCGGAACCCCCTAGGTCCGCCCGAGACTACAAACACGGCAACGGGGGCCATAATAGCCCTCTCCATATATTAAAATTTTACATATTCATCAACAGTGCGTACATAATGATCATATTTATCCATTTAGAAGTTCGGAATATTTTACAAATTAATATGACATAAGTTCATAATTTAGACACATATAGCAAAAGATATTTATTTAGCGTCCGTCACAGATTCAAGAGAGGTAAACGAAAAACAGCTGGACGTGCATGGGGTAAGCCTAGCGAGACTCTCCATACAGATGTGGCGATAGTCTTGGTGCTACAAGGACTTCAAGTGGTGTGGCTTTGAGATTTGTTATTCCGTGGCTTTTACCATGTCAATCGCTCATTTGATGGATTTTGGAACTCAAATCCGTATTATTATTCGCTAGTATATACCGTAAAGCTTCGAGAGCAAAGGAGATTCCAGACAAATTCTTACGCCATCGCTAAACGGAATCACTCAAAATGTTGACCTCTGTGTTGGTTTTAATGTTTTAAAGACTTCAGTAATTTGCTTTGTAAAACATTATTATGTCTTTGTAATACATAGGATAGAAAGAACCGTATATTAGTATTGTTAGTGTTTGGCAAAAGCTCGCAAGTTTGATTGGGCTTGGGCAAATGGGTCAAAATGGTTTCTCTCAGAAACCATTGTGTCGCTTATAATATATACGCCTTTTAGGTTTATCAATGAAACGTTGTATCACTTAATGGTACCGCTTCACTTTGTATATAAGGAGGTCAGTATAATCGTTTGTAATTCATCATTCATACTTCAATACAATACAACGTTTATACAAGGTTTGTGTGTTTATACTTTTCGCATATTACAAACAAACCAAACAACCCTTACTGCTTTTCAGATCACCAAGAAACGACACCATGTCTAGTTTCAAACACATTCAAATGAGTACTTGGCCAAGAGGAAGCGTTTATATCGCTGGCATCGAGGCAGAACAACGTCCATGGGAGAAACCAAATGAGTGGTTTGTTACCATACAAACCAAGAAGGAGGATTTCTTTGGAGACAAAAGAATTGCTCGAAGAAACTGTTTGAAATCGGGCGCATAACGCATCAAGAGGATACGAGGAGGCACGTCCAAGAAAGAAAGAAGGGCAAGATGCTATGCTTGCAGAAAGAGGGACACTATTTCGAAGTGTCAAGAAAACCGAAGGTTTTTGGAGGAAAGCAGAAACATGTTGAAACAAAGTACCTGAACAAGTCCATGTTAAGACAACCCACATGATCAAAGGGACGGATTACGCAAATGGAACCATGTGGTACATAAGCGACACATACAATAATCATATGTGTCCTACAAAATCATTGTTTAGGAGAATCAAACCAAGGTTTTTAATGGAGGAAAGGAGGAAGATGAGAAAAATTTATTTTCTCATATGGTGTAAGCGAAGCCATTGTTGAAACAAATGACAAGAAGATGATCATACCATGTGTTTCATATACACCGGAGGCAAGTTTGAAATGTAGCGCCAAGCAACTTTTGGCACAAGGTTTGAAGTGACTTATGAAGCGACGAGTGCAAAGTCTCTTACATGTTCGATGATGAAGAGATGGGGCACGAAGGAAAGAAGGTTGTAGGAGAGTCAAGTTCGATGGCTAAGGAACACGACAAGTATTTGGATGATTACTACGTCAATTGATCCAAAGGAAACTTGCATGAACATTAAAGGCTTGGAAGATCTCGAATGGAAGGATGGAATGATCCATGATTATTTGGATGAAGAATTCTTAAGCATGAATGGAACCCTTTACATCATGAAGGTTGATTCATTTAAGAAATTTATTTCATTTTAATTATGATAGAAGATGAC
This sequence comes from Chrysanthemum lavandulifolium, assembly GCA_022545495.1. NCBI lineage: Eukaryota > Viridiplantae > Streptophyta > Magnoliopsida > Asterales > Asteraceae > Chrysanthemum > Chrysanthemum lavandulifolium. Next base: position 5,767,461 of record CM040245.1, read on the forward strand.
AATCTAGTATACAAGAATTGGAATGTTTTAAGCAAACACTTTGAAGAGATGATAAAATGGTTTTACCAAATTTATCTTGGTCGAATCATGGTGGATCCCTTGCCCCATCATCACCGGTATAAAGATCGATTTACTTGGTCTTTATAAGATAATAGGTAGTCTAGAGGCTATCTTGGGGTTACCTTTGGTAACCAATGGGAGATGTTGCACTTATACACGGTTTGGAGCGAGAACATGGTGAGGAACTAAAACAATGTTACAAAAGAAACATTGACTTAGTACGGTGTTATTTCGAGACTACATTACGAGCCCGAGGAAGATAGCCAAGAAAGAAGGTTATGGGAAGGCCCCAAAGAGTGAAGAAGGGTCGAATGGGCGGTGGTCAAGAAGGAAATGCACAAGTTCAAAACACGTATGGCAACAAGGATACATGGATGGACAAGAAGGATTCACAAGAAAAGATGCACGTTTGAAGTCTTTACACATTAAGGGGACAATGTTGGTTTTAATGTTTTAAAGACTTGTAATTTGCTTTGTAAAACATTATTATGTCTTGTAATACATAGGATAGAAAGAACCGTATATTAGTATTGTTAGTGTTTGGCAAAAGCCTGCAAGTTTGATTGGGCTTGGGCCAAATGGGTCAAAATGGTTTCTCTGTAAACCATTGTGTCGTTTATAATATATACGCCCCTTTTAGGTTTATCAATGAAACGTTGTATCACTTAATGGTACCGTTTCACTTTGTATATAAGGAGGCTGTATAATCGTTTGTAATTCATCATTCATACTTCAATACAATACAACGTTTATACAAGGTTTGTGTGTTTATACTTTTCTGCATATTACAAACAAACCAAACAACCCTTACTGTTTTTCTGTATCACCAAGAAACGACAGCCATGTCTAGTTTCAAACACAATTCAGTGAGTACTTGGCCAAGAGGAACGCGTTTATATCAGAATTGTAAAAACCAAATCGTTTATAATACAAGTCGTTATTAGTATTTGTTTCGTGTTACTTAATTTACTTCGAGTATAAAACCCCGCTGGGCAACACTCTGACATCAACTTCCTTATTACATGTCAAGAATCTCTCAGGTTGAAATTCAAATGGGTCATTCCATATATTAGAATCATGTTGAATCTTCCAGATATTTACCAAAAGCTGAGTCCCTTTAGGGACGGTGTAACCACCTACAACACAGTCTTCAGTGGACTCATGAGGAACAGAAAGTGGCCCAGCCGGATAAAGTCGCAATGTTTCTTTAATTATGGCTTGAAGATAGACCAAGTTCTTCAAATCCGACTCTTCTACTCTTCTATCTTTTCCTACATAGTTTTCAATCTCTTGTTGAGCTTTATTTAACACAAGAGGGTTGTTAACCAGTAACGCTAAAGCCCATGTTAGAGTCACAGTTGTGGTGTCGCTGGCTGCAGCCAAAATTGCCTAAAAAAGCAAGAAACTTTATTAGAGTTTATAACTATTTATAAATGATGTGATAGTACTAGGATTAATGTAAAACAACTGTACCAAACATGTAGACTTGACAATAGTATCAATGCTAAAGCCATAAAAATCTTGTTTTAGTTCTTCCTGGACACGAGATAACACTGCGGTCATGAAGACATGGTCTTTGCTATCATCTAGCTGCTGTGTTGAAACCATCTTCTTCTTGTGCTCTTGTAACCATCCATCGACTATAACATCCATCTCTTTGGATGTCTTCTTCATTTCCATCTCATAACCTCCTAGATCTAACAACCTCAAGCCTGGAATAAAATCCGATGGCACAACTGCACCCAATAGTTCCATAAGCCGCCTAATGGGCTTTTTGACTTGATCTGCATTTTGTTGGTCAAGCGAAAACTGATACCCGAATAACATCCTTACAGTCATGTTCAGGATTAAGTTCCCAAACCATTCTTTCATGTCAATCATTACCATTGCCGATGAGCCCTTATTTTTCATCCAAGTTCTATACATGTCTATTATGGATGAGTTCACTTCAGAGACTTTGATATGTGCTAGCATTTGAACACGCCGATGAGACGCCAGTTCCAGAACAACGCTCTTGCGTATCTCGCACCAGTACGATCCATATGGTGCAAATGCAAACTGATACGTGGCTGAAGAGTTAGAGGACCATTTCCTATTTTACTATTAGCATGCATGTAGTCCTTAAATCACGTTCCCATTTAGTTTTGTTAGTAGTTATAGTCAAGTCCATGTTCTCCTAAAAAGTAGCAAGTAGTTTATGTTTCCTTTCTTTAAATACTGTACTTGGCATTTGATGAAATCAGAGAAGAAAAAGAATGAATTAGTATAACAGTTAGTTCTTAGTCTAGTTGTTAGTTTCGTTATAGTTTAGAAGGAGAATAACCATCTCGAATCGGTTTATATCACAAACATAGCATAGTTGTAGCCTATCAGCTCTCTTGCCATGGATTTTGGTCGGCTGGCAAATACTCTATCATTGGTAGTCAAGAACTCTTTAGCCATCTCTGAATTGCTGACAACTAGAACACGATGGAGACCAAGTTTGATGGTAAAAATTGGTCCAAACTTGTCAGCCATAGAACCTAATAACTTGTGAATAACTCGAGAACCAGAAAAAAGATGCAAGTGACCAATTATCGGCCATGAGCCTGTAGCTTCTGGTACTGACTCACCCGGTCCCTTCATAACTCTCTTTTTTATCCACGCTAGATGACCAAGAAGAAGGAAACATAGGCTGGATAGCAAAATTATAAGTGATAAAAGTAAATCCATTAGAATCTTTTGTTGCAAAAGAAGGTTTACAGAAATTAAAGATAATGATCGACTGGTAGTTAACAGAAGAGTATAATATATATCACAACCTGGATTACAACATTGGTATATACAAACAAGTGTGTGCAACATTGCCTGATATGTAGATCAACCATGTGTGGCTAAGTTTGCTTCAGTGGGCTCTATATGATGTTGATGTTTATCAACACGTTAATATATTACACATTTACACAACACTAGTATACAAACTGTATCACATTTCGTGATATGACCAATTAATAAACTTGTGTGGCTAGATTAAGTGGTTGCATGCCATTGTCTAATAACCAAATAAAACAAACTAATTAAATGCGATGTAAGCAAGGGACGTGGACGGTGAATTAATATCTCTTTTTGCTTTGCCTCCCTACATACGATATCTGCAATAGCTAACCTTTCTTACATCTACAGCTTCACAACTTATTGGACTGTGGGAGTGTCACTTAATTCTGTATCAAGTTTAATACCAATGTGTGCCGAACTGAGTCAGCCATTGCTCACAAATAAGCTTAGCGGGACGCCATAAAAAGACTGAACCATTAACTATCTATATCAAACATCATACCAAATTTTTATACTCAAAACTGAAATGACATAAATGACAAATAAGCTAAGTACAAAAACTATACTTTTTACAAGGACATACTGAACAAGTTAAGCTACTAAAGGGAAAAAGGTTAACTACCACAGTTCGTTCTAGACATGAGCAAGGGACTCGAAAAACAGAAAAGCACCTGGCCATCGGCCTACTTTTGAAAAGCCATCATCTGCAACAGAAAACCTAAACTGCTGAGATACATCAAGATCACAAAGCTCTTGAAAAGTATCTGACGCGATATTGAGTTTTATAGCCTTCCCAGGTACTTCCAAAACTATGAACTCGTCTTCTTCCTTTTCCCCCAAAACAAGACAATGTATCACAAATGACTGCAAGGGATCTAAAAACCCGACCATTACTTGATTAAGATCAACACGATACTTCAATGTCCACCCCGAATAGTCTTTATCTATCTCATGAACATCAAACTGTTGAGGTCCTACGGATCTTGGATCAATCATGATGAACATTATATTTGGATGAGTATGCACAAGCGAATGTGCAGTGACTCGTTTAACCGAGGGTGGGTTTTAATTCTGTAAAAGACACTTTATTTTTATTAACCACACACTAAACGTTTACATTTGACTCCTATATATAGAGTACTAACCGGTTCCATGAACCATCGTGACTATTCGGTTGTAACCGAAAAATAACTACCAAATAACTACCATAACCATAAAACGGTTATTTAACTAACTATAACTAACTTTGTAACCGCTATATGGTTACAAACTATCTAACTAACATATTTGGTCCTTCGTCTTTCAAGACTTATGATTCTTGATTAATTTCAATTCCAACACAAACCTCATATCTACTGCAGAAGATATATCCATAAACATCAACCGATCACGAGACTCAACTAAAGGACAACAATGCCTTTTAATATTCCACTGATCGATTACAACAGGCATTGGAATTTCATAAACAGGCGTCGGAATTTCATCGTCTAATGGTAGAAATAATATACGCCCTTTCTTGTTAATTAAATGAATTGAACCATTCCAATAAACCCCAGACATAAACTCTGTCTCGATCACATCATCATCCAGTGTTAGATGCAAAATCTTCCATATTCTAGTTTTGGATGAGTAAATCTCTATACTGTAAATATCATTACTATAGTTATATCCACGAACAAATACCACTCTATAGTGACCTGATTTCAAAGGATCAAAGATTAATATCACACCACAAGGCCTAATTTGTATCCTATCACAATCTTGACATGGTGGAAGGGTGGCAACTTGTTTAGTCGTTGGATTGTAAACATAATACGTTGCATTAAACTCCCCTTCTTTAGAAACATGCAAACTACGGTATAACACAACATTAAACCATTTGATGAATGCAGAATTATGACATCTGAGATCAACACATTCTCATGAAATTCAAGTTTTCTAAACGGAGGTGTTTTAATAGAATCAAACGGAACAAAGTCATACTCAGTAGGAATACTAACAGTAACATTAGTACTAATTCTTTGAAGAAACAAACCATGAGGAGGGTTAAAGTTACGTAGAGGAGTGAAACGCTGATCTGAAATGAGTGATTTCCATTGTTTAGATACACATCTGAAACGGATGAGTGAACGGGCTGGTAATTTGGTAAAGATTTCTGTCAAGATATCGTTGGGAACTAATTCGGCTGGTGATAATGTGATTCGTTTACGATGTTCTTGATCATCTACTTTGCGTTTCTTGGCTTTACGATATTGTTTGATATTCGTCTTCATGGTTGTTATTGTTTATAGAATTGAAAGAATAATGCAGGATAGAATGAGATTGAATGTATATAATTTCTTGTTATTCCAACTGAATGTCAATACTTTTTATAATTATACAGGAATTCTGTTAACTATAACTAACTAACTGCCTTTACATTCACAACAAACTAGTTTAACACCAACTATAAAACAAAAAAAATGGACCTCTTCAATGTTGACAACAAGACCTGCAGTTTAGCATTCTTGTAGTTGTTATTTTGGTATTATAAGGTCATGGTTCTAACAAGGAATGGAACTTGAACATTGTTGGTGGAGGGACCAACTTAAAAAGTATTCATTTTAGAGGGGCTGATATACACTAAGCTAAAAATTTGGTATTAAAAATGACTAAAACCATATATAAAAAGGTATAAAATATACATAAGGTCAAAAAAATTGAAGGGACCGCAACCTCCAATGGTCCCTTCTAAGTTTTGCATGTGGTTCTATATTTAGGCTACCCGCAGTAATACCTCAACCGACTGGGTTGAAGTCGGTTAGAGGGGGTTGCCCTTGTTATGGAGATTGGGGTTGGTGTTGGTCGAATGGGAAGTGGGTTGAGGTCCCAACCGATCGGGATAATTGGTCACCAAAGCAAATTTGTGTTGTGGTGTGTGTTTTAATTAATTAAAAAGTTATATGTGTGGGGTTTTTTGTAGTGTAGATTGCTTTAGCGTGCCTGTAAAGTTAGATAGCAAGAGAGAAAAAGTTGATGTGTTAGAAAAAATAAAGGTAGCTAAAGGTTGTTATTGGGGTAAACTTAAAAAAGTTTGAGATGTAGTTTAGTTTAGATTTTGGTCATGCTTCCAAATTGTTCTGCAGACATTGATTATTAGCAACCTTTGACTCACATGTCATTGGATTCTTGTATATTGAAATCTCAGCCGCCTCATAAATTCATAATTACATTAAAAATCCCTTTTAATCGTCAAACAAATTGCAAAGTAAGTTTTCCTAATTATGTCCTGACAAAATCGCAATAGGTAAGAAGCACGTTCATGGTGTGTACATTTAAGTCACCATTAAGGCCCACGTATTAGATCTACTCCCAACTGCCAATGATTGTTTTTAAAAACCGGACTGAACCAACCAGCCAGTTCAAGTGTTCAACCTAAAACCGTATCCGGTTAAACCCAAAAAGAGAAAAATAAAATAAAAACGGGTTCAGCCGGGAATCAAAAAAACCAATTTTATGCTCGATTCATTTAAAAAAAATCATGGTTAGAACATATATGCCATGTGCAAAGCTGGCACATGTAAGTTTCGATGCTACGATGTAACACAATTTTGTAAAAGTACTTTTTTTTTTTTTTTTTTTTTTTTTTTTTTACTTTTGGATATTTCTTTTGCGGTAATTCATCCAATTTTTAGTGTTTATCACATAAGCCACTTAGCCACTTCGTCCGTTTCAAATTATTCTTTATTTTTTTTTCAAGTTGTTTTAATTAAATATCCATTGCTGAAAATTGATAAGTAAGTTAGATCGAGTTTACTATATTACGATTACTTGAAATTAATATTACAAATATTTGAAATTAATATTACATATATTTAAGAAAACATTAATTAGTTAGCTAAGGTAAAATGCGAAAAAAATAAAAAAAATAAAGTATTAATGATTATGTTTTTTTTTTGGAGATAATTATTTTGAGACGGAGAGAGTGGAATAGTAAATTTACAGGTCACCCATCTATATATTTGTTTTCGTTTGCACTAGTTTAAAGTAAGTTCATGCCCGAAACCTATAAAAATGAAATTATGAAGCCAACTATAACATATGAAAGTAATACAAATGAAGCATAAAATGTGCAATAGCTTATATTCGTATTTTGTATACAGTTTTACATGGTTATAATTGATTTAGGAAGATATAACTTAGGGTGTGTTTATTAAAAGTAGTAATGAAGATGATGGGTGGTTGTGAGTTGTGAAGAAGTAGTCATATCTCATTTCAACTTCTTAAAAAGAATTGGAAAATGAGCTTTTTAAAAGTAGAAAAGCTCATTCTTTTCTTGAGGCAGACACTAAATTAAGATTAAAAAGCCCATTGTTCACCGCCCATCGCCTCAAAAGCTTCAAAAAGCTCTGCGCCAAACATAGCCGTAATATCATGTGGGTTCAAACTTTACTAGGCATACATATAGTGTGTTAGAGAATGGTCGGAAACGGTTACAAAATACTTCAATTAAACCGCGTATATATGAGTCAAAGACCCGGTTTCTTCAAATATCCTAAACAAGGAAAAACCTTATTTATTCACCCAATATGTTATCCCATGTTTAAACTATTGCTACTTCATGAACTTTGAAACCAAATTAAATATTTTGATCCAGAAACGATTGATGTGAAGAGTGAAGAACTGCTGAGTTCTTTGAGTCCAAACATGTCATACAAATATCTTATGGTTAAGGATGCCCAAAATGTGTCATAAACTCATAAGGACATATTAGGAACTTCTCTTATAATTTTTTCGAAACGCAGAAATTATTAACAAGAATAAAAACTTACAACGAAAACAGAAAAGCCAATAAGTCACAAAGATTGGGAATGTGGCTGCCAACATACATAAATACATGAAACAAAACAAAAACCCAAAAAGGAGGAGCCACCACACAATAAAGAAGAATTTTCTTAAATGAACCGTCTATACTATTACTTTACGAATATGAACCTTGCACCTAAAATTTTCGAAAATGAACTTTTAAATATTATACGTTAGATTGATTAGTAGAATAGTTTATAACCATACACGTGTATAAAAGGAGTGTTGGGCGAGTCGTGGGGCGAGTCTTGAGCAAGGCGAGTGGTGGGCGAGGGCTAGGCGAGGGCGAGGATTCACAAAGAAAACCACGGTTCTAGGCGAGTACATAGGCGAGCGACAAGTGTCTGGCGAGTGCTAGGCGAGTACATAGGTGAGAATGCACTACAGTTATGAGGACATAGGCGAGGATGCACTCTAAGCGAGTACATAGGCGACTAGGCGAGTACTAGACACTTTTTCTCTTGATTCGTTTTAGTTTTATATTAATATCAGTTTTGTCAAATTTAAAAGGAATTCATCTAAAAAAAAAAAAAAAAAAACCTTTACCGCCAACTACCATAGTCTTGAGTTCAATCATGGCTTCCATAGTGCTAATTTTAGTCTCATCTCATCATGTTTTAATCCAAAAGAAGCTTGTTATGTGCTCTGTTTACACTCGTGAGGGTTGCGATGTATGCTACTTTCAAAAGTTGTATCCACATGAAAATGGCTTGTTCGAGTTTGGAGATGGCTTTTATTTTGCAATATGTGGGCGAGTACATAGGCAAGTACATATGTGATGTGGGGCAAGTACATATTTATATTTGATTTATATTTGGCCGAGTATATAACTAGGCGTATAACTTTTTTTTGGGCGAGATAAATGATAGGCGAGTGAAAAATGAAAAGTATGATAGTGACGTATTTTGATCATTTTTGTAAAGTCTCTGAAAAAAGTTCACTTCCGTAAAATCACTTGCTATAAATATAGTCTTAGGAACTTCTCTTATAATGGATTAATCAACATGTAAATGTAACATTTTAGTAAATTTGATAGACTTTTCCATTTAATGTTTTGAAAGGAGACCGATACTCGGCCATCACCGACCGATCCGTGTGGATAACATAGAGGGAGCAAATCGTGTAACACTTCAGCTTTATACAACATATATGTCTCTCCCATTTAGTTACATCATTGCAAGGACTCCATTATAAATTTGACTGTATGTGAAGCTACTTAGGAGTCACCTCCAAATTGGGTTATGTTTTAATTTTCGGTTTAAAAAATTATATTTTACTTTGTTCAGACTCGTATTGCGAGTGATTTCTTACGAGCTCATTAGGATCTCATGCTTTATGATTATTATCCAGAGAAATTTTCAAATGCTTACTCTTATTTTGATGCTTACCAATGGACAAATCCTCACCATCCATCTAGTTTGATCTAATGGTGATGATTAATCTAAGATTTAGTAGATAAACCTAAGTCCATATTTTTTTCTTGTCTTTTTATTTTTTCTTATTCACATTTTTTTTTCATTCTTTCTTCTTCTTTTTTTTGGTTTTTTTTTTGTTTTTTTGTTTTTTTTACTTCACGTTTTTGTTTATATTCATAGTTTTTTTTAAGTGACTTTTCATTAATATCACTTGTGATACTCTAATAAAATTATCAAAAGAAGGTTATATTTAAATAAGCCCAAAGCATTGTTTACAACTAAATAGAAATTACCATTGTTTACAATTTAAGTAGCAAGAGAAAATTACAATTTAAGTAGAAAAAGAAAATTACTAGTTGATGTTTTTGTCTTTTTATTTTCTACAACTCTCTTCTTGACAAATTTTTGAGCATCTCCTCATTTTGTCTTTTTTCTCACTTCATTCTTTTTAATTTGCATCCTCTTCTTCTTCATTTCTCTTCTTCTTTTTCAACAACCGTCTTTGTTTTCTTTATGCAGTCTCTGTTGTTAGTTCAACAGTTACTGTTGGTGGTGTTGGTGGTTGTAGATCATGTTATATCACAGGTGATATCACATATGTTTCTTTCAGTATTTGTTGGTGGTGTTTCTGTTTTTGTTTTTGTTCTTGGTGTGTTTTCTAAGCTTAAACGTCTAGCAGCGGATTTTGGTAATTTGATTCGTATTGTTAGTGTTGTCTTTGATGATGTTATTTCTTTGTTCACTTTTTCAGTTTGACTTGGTCGTCACGAAAGTCTTTTCCTTTCACCTTCAACCGCTTTTTGCTTCTTTTATTCTTGATAGTTCTCGGTTTATATTCAAATCTGCATAAAATATATACCATGTTAATGTATGAATAGTTTATTATTTTTAACATCATACGTGATATATAAACTAAATAAGTATATGTCATTAAATATCATAGGTGATATACTATGTAGAAAACTAGAATGGGGGTTGAATAGTTTACCGATTAAAAACTTTGTTTTGAAACTTATTGAAATATCAATTGATATTGATCTTAAGTATATTAATGAAATATGCAAGCAATATGTAATAAGTAAATAAGGAAAGAAATGATCAAACCACAACAAGTTGTTTATAGTGGTTCGCCTACAAGGACTCTTTTCCTTGCCTACTCCACTCCCGAGTCTCACACTCGAGTTTAACTTCACTAGTCAACAAGCTCCTTTCACCGCGGAGAAAACCTTTACACTTCGCTTTACACTATTTCCGACACTAAGCTAGATGTCGAGTTCTTTCCAAGGGTACAACTACTCCACACACAATGTATTTTGAGGACTAAAATACTAACCACCACACTCACAAGATTATGATGGTTTGATACAACAATGAAGTATAGATCAACACTAGATCATACAACACTAAACAAACAAGACTTCCAACTTCTCGTTGAAGCTTGAATATGACTTGATCTTCTTTGCTACAAAGAGATCACTAATATGATATGAACCCGAGTTAGAAAGGTTAGAGAAGATATGTATGAGAGTATGTTAGAAAGGGATAAGAAACTACTTGGCTTGGCATTGCTATTTATAGCCAAATTGACAGAGGCGTCCGACGGACCGCGGACCCTTAAAGGGTTCCGCCAGTGTACCAAATTGGTACCCAATCGACGGTCAAGATATCAAATCTTGCCTAAAGTCAACTCTATCTAAGTAAGATTTGCAAGATATGAAGAGTACAAATCTTCACAAAATATCCAATGGAATCTTCCAATGATCTCCATGATGTAATACATGATGTCAAATGTTTGTATTACTATTAATAGAAATATGCAAATGCTTAAGTAGTGTTTGGTTTTAATAACTAACACATTCTACAAACTATTATCATACATAATGATTAGAGTCATATCAAGATGTTTACTAATCATAAATGTAAATGCTTGAATGATGAATATATTGTTTGAGAAAGCTTGTTTTAATATCTAATAAACTTGACAAGCTTTAAGCTTTTATAAATTAAATTTACTTTTGTCGTTAACAAAACTTAGGCAAAGATCAAAAATATAAATAACGTTTAATGACGATATTTGTATTAACAATCTCCCCCTTTTTGTTGAGGACAAAATATAAATTTTATTTTTATGAAAGAACCAAAGTTTGTACAGGAGTTATAAAAATATTAGTTTTAGAACTTTGAAAAGGAAATGATAATGCAAGTGTATGAAATTTGACTTTTTATGAAAGTCAAAGAATTCACTAGTTGAAACATGATGTTGACTTTTTCGAGGAAAGTCAAAGTATGCGGTTGACTTTTTAAGAAAAGTCAAGTATTATCAATGAGAGTTCTGTTTGACTTTTAGAAAGTCAATTGTATGCGATTTGACTTTTCGGAAAAGTCAATTATAAATAATTTCAAGTTCTATATTTTCTCCCTTTTGTCTCAACAAAAGAAGAGGCTATCTTGGAATGTAATGAGCTCGAGCTATTATCTCCCCTTGTTCAAAGCTCCCCAAATTGGGTGCTTTAATGGGAAGATACATGGATTGTGAAAATAAAGCTACAAAAGATGTTAGTAATAATGATCATTCACAAGCATTTCCAAGAACTATGTAATGACACCAACAATATGATAAACAACATTCATTAGTTAAAATTCTTCATGAATCAAGATCATGAAAAGAGAACACAATGATGTGTTTTTAGTACAAGAAAAATAAAATTATCCTAAGAAAGCAAAAAGAAAGACTATTCTAAAACCATCCTAAAGTGATGGTGGATGGGAAAAAAGCGTTGAGGCGCTTCGAGAATGTGGTTGAGGATGAACCTCATTTCTTCTGGAAGTCATGGACCATAATCCGGGTCCGTTCCACGGTTTGACCGTTTGCTCACAAGTAGAGCAATCATGCCTTGGAGGGTAGAAAGTTTGCGGAGGTTGTGGTGGTGGAATGGTGGATGTGTTGGTGGTGTTGGGGATGTTTGGAGTGGTCATGATGGATGCAAGCAAAGCACTTTGCATTTGCATTGTCTCACTTAAGTGAGAATCCACCATGCCTTTGAATTGGTGGAGGTTGTGGAGTTCGGCTTGAATCTCCTCTCTAGTGGGATTGTCATCCACATGCTCTCGGAATGTCCTCGATATGGGGGACATTGATGAAGGAAGTGGATGATCTCCGTATAAAGGACCATGAATGTCCTTGTGAATGGGGTGGAAAAGGAGAGGTCTTGGCCCTAATGGGGCATTTGGGTCAATGGATGACCGAGGTGACTAGTGAGCGATTCGCTCAATGGTGCCAAAGGATGGCAATGGTGGTGGATGACTTGGTCTAGGAGGCAAGTCTTCCAAGTCCTCTAGGAAAGGATTTGGTGATGTTGGTGGAGTTGAGAATAACTCCATGGGAGTGAGAGTGGGAGACCTTGGTGAAGGTGGTGAGGGTGTTTTGGATGTTTGGATAGGTGCCGGTGGAGGTGAAGTAGGTGTTTTTGTTGGTGGTGGAGTGGTGATCACAATGTGATGAAGTGGGTGTAGCTAAAGTAAGATGTATCATCTCTAATGGGAGATGAGATGGTGAGTGGTGAAGATTCGGATGATGAGCTAAGATGAACAAAACAACAAGGCCTAACGCTAATTCTAGCGGTTTTCTTGCAAGGTTTGGTGATGATTTAGTCATTTTTAACTTGGGTTTTTGATTTGCTAGATAGTAGTGAGAATGAAGAAGGTGTGAGGATGATCATGGTAAAGCATTTCAATTTATAGAGGTAAGAAATTGTTGAGAAATGGTTTGATTTGATGTTGAACCATTGAGGAGATGAGGTTCTAATGATTTGGAAGTGGGTTGAATGCTAGTCATATCACCCAAGTCAATCCATTCAAAGAAGATGGAGTGAAGAAGAAAAGATATGCAATAAATGTGTTCTAGTGGTGGAATTTCCTAATATTGATTACCACGGTTTGAAGGTACCAAAATTTGGTTCCTTCCTTTATGCCAAAGGGCTCCATGGGTGGATTTTTCAAATTTTTGAATTTTGGTGGAAATGGATTTCTTATAGACTTTGGTAAATGATACTAGTTCTAATAAAGATAAACTAGTTAAGATTGATTTATAAGTGATGGAAGATAATTTGGAATCACGAAGAGTCGAAATCAGAAAATTACCGGAGAATCCACGGCACCAAAATCATACACCGACGGTACCCTTAAAAGGGTGCCGTGCAGTCCGCTCTGCTGGTATGGCGGTGCCAAACTACATAAAGGACGGTACCAAAATTTTGGTGCCGTCGATCCGTGGAGAAATGAAATATGGATGAGATCGTTTTAGGTGTCGGGAAATTTCAAACACGAATTTTTCTCAAAAGTGTTATACTAAACATTTCTAGTTAGGAAAAGTGAATAACACATATCTAAACATAGTGGAGCATATATTTTGAGCAAGGCTTATTGACTTTCACAATATAGTGAAAATGGGTAAAATTTGATAGCATACTTGTGCTATCCCTGCATGAGATTGTTAGCATACACCATTGTTTCAAGTTATATTATCATCCTACATAATAAAAACAACTAAATAGTATCAAACATTAACGATAATGCATTGTTCCAAACACTCCTTAAAGTACCCTTATTTGTCCAACTTCTTGTAAATCTTGTTCATCATCCTACCAAGGCACGAACATTCCCTTAGTTTGTTTGAATTCTCATTGATTTATTCTCAATCTCGGGAAGAGATCGTAATACTCATGAGGTGGGAGATGAGAGCTTGGAAGACCATCCTCGAGCTATTTGATGATGATGATGAAGGAGTTGGAGGTTTAGTTCTCTTGCCTTTAGTCTTAGCAACTCGAGCATCACTCAAAGGTACAAAGATGTGAGGAATGAGTTCATGGTGAAGGTGCATCCTTTTGGGGTTGGTGGAATTGGAGCGAAGTTTCTATAGAGACGGGTGAGAAGCATCCCGTATGGAAGAGCAACGGATCCTTGAGTTGGAATATCAATCATTCTCCTAGCTATGTAGTAGGCTAAGTTGAATGGTTGTCGGGTGGACAAGTTGTAGAGCATGTGACAAAGACAAGCGTTTATGTTAGGAATGGCAATGGGCGGGTTTGGGCGGGTTTGGCAATCCCATCCCAAACCCGATAACAAAACCATCCCCAAACCGCCTCGATCCCATTGGGGATCTTATCGGCGCCCCATTGGGGCAAGATACTCCCCAAACCCGCCCATTCCCCATTGGGGTCTTATCGAGTTGTCTTTTTGAGCGATACTCCATCATACTCGTGTCGCTCCCGTTTATTCTTATTTTACACTATTAACAATATTATTTTATGGAATAGCTTGAATAATCGAGAAACCATTAGTAATATATTACTCATTGGAATAAATCACAACTTTATAGAATAATATGACACAAAACAAGATAAAACTAAAGAATAAATCACAAAGATAAAACTAACAAAATAGAGAATTATATTTAGTACGTAAATACTACCACAATATTTTATCTATATGTATATGTATATTTGGCGGGGCGGGCGGGGATGGTGTGCCCCCCCCGCCCCCAAACCCGATAAGAATCCCGTTAAGGCCCCAAAACCCGCCCGAAACCCGATAAGCATGCCCGCCCGCCCAATAAGTTCGGTTTGGGTTTCCCCATCGGGTTCGGGTTTTGCCATCCTAGTTTATGTGATCCCTATTTCCTATGGTGCTATAGCGTTTGCTCTAAGTAACTCCTCTCATTTCTTAAATTCGTTAAGTTCATTTAGCTCCATTCCATATGGATCTCGGTCTACCTCTTTTCCTTTCGAGTTACTCGGGTTGTATCCGTTTTTGGGTTAAAAGGTGTTCACGGATGACATCCTTATCGGCCAAGCGGGTTAGATAGGGAGAGGTGCGGTCGTTGATTGCATCAAGGGTGAGTGACCACTTATCCGTGTAGACACAAGTTCCTCGGTTGGGAATTCCTAGTACTCTAGCAAAGTCACTTAAGGTGATGGTGTAGTCATTTTGGTTGATTCTAAAGCTAAGACAAAATTCATCATCATCTTCATCACTAAAACCGGTCACACTAGCATAGCATTCTAACACAAACCTAGGACAAATTGGTTCATCAATGTCAAGAAGACAATCGAATTGAATGGCGGCTAGTTCTTCACGAAGATTAGTGTGCTCAAGGAAGGATGGGTGAATGGTTCTACCCTCGTGGAAATACCTTGATTCTAGACCCCTAAATATTTCTACTTGTTCCTTGGTGAGTCCTTTGGTTTTGTGGTGTTTGGGAATGTAGTTAAGAGTGTCTTTGTGATCATAGAATCTTGCGGCTACCATGGTTATTCCTAAGGACAAGAATTAACATGTTAGATGAAAATAAATTTTAACGTTTTTGATTCTAGTGTGTGCCTATATGAAAACAATTTGGAGTTGCGGTTATCTCGACTCATTTTATGCACAAAATGGTTTTAGTGGAGTGTTTGGCAAATACCATGAGATAACCCAAATGCTCCTAATTCAATGTGGCTACATTTGAATATACCCGGGAGTGCATATTAGTTATGCAATACCTTTAATATTCAAGAGCATGCAAGTGATGAAAATTCTAACGTTTCTATTTGTATTAGCAATGAAAAATGTTTTCCTACAAGTGAGAAGCTTTTCAAAACTTTTGACATGGGGTGTTTGGTTGTTTGAATAAGGCCTTATATTTATTATCTATCAATTAGTGGGAAACATGATTTGTTTATGCAATATGATAATGTAGTACCTAATTTGAATGACTAGTTATGCAATTTGCCAATTGAATTCATATTTGGTATAAAAGCATACATAAAACCCCATGTAATGATTTGTGATAGTTTTGTGCATAAATAAGAATCCTAGACTCAGAATTAAGAGATGAAATGTAGTTAGGATACTTACAATGATGTTATCTTCATGATTAGTGGTGGGAAGATGAAAATAATGAGCTTGGTTTAAGTTTTACGTTTTGGTAAAGTAGGTTGTGAGGAAGAGGATGTTATGTATATAGCGGTTTTGCTACAGAGACACCACGGACGAGCAGTACCAAATTTTTGGTTCCGTCCGTGTTGTCGTTGGTGCCGTAGCTACTGATGAGCGAATACAAGGCAAAATTGTTTTGGTTTGACTATTCTAATGTTTTAGGCTATGTTTATCCTACATGTTTGGTTCCATTAACCCTAAACCAAGTCTAAGAAGATTAAACGGTTCTCGTTTAAGAGGTTTAGTAAAGATGTCGGCAATGTTGTCTTCGGAGGATACTTTCTCGATTGAAATGTTTCCTTTTTGAACATTGTCATGAAGAAAGTGATGACGGATTTCAATGTGCTTTATCACGAGCATGTTGAGCAGGATTCTTCTTGAGATCGATGGCTCCTTTGTTGTCATAAAGTATCACAATGTCGTTGAGATGAATTCGTAGTCTCGAGAGCTTGCTTCATCCAAAGAGCTTGTTGACATGCTTTTCCGGTGAGGCGTATTCGGCTTCGATGGTAGAGATGGCTAAAGCCGTTTGCTTCTTTGCAAACCATGAGGTGAGACAATGTCCAACAAAAGTGCAAATACCACTTGTACTTTTCTATCGACATAATCACCGGCATGATCCGAGTCGGCATACACTATGGTTTCTATACCCGTTCCTTTGGGATACCATAATCCTAAACACGTTGTTCCCTTAATATATCTAAAATCCTTTTAATGCTTCTAAGTGTGATGCCTTTGGGTTTTCTTGAAAGCGAGCACATAGACAAACACTAAACATAATGTCGGGTCTACTAGCCGTAAGATAGAGTAGGCTACCAATCATTCCTCTATATTTAGTGTTATCTACGGATTCACCTTCTTCGTCCTTGGTGAGTTTAGTGTCCAGAAGACATGGGTGTTTTAGTTGGTTTGGAATCTTCAAGACCAAATTTCTTAAGCATGTCTTTTATATATTTAGATTGGTTAAAGAAAATACCATCTTCTAGTTGTTTAATTTGAAGTCCTAGAAAGAAGTTTAACTCACCCATCATACTCATTTCAAACTCGTCATGCATGATTTTAGAAATCATTACATAGTTCTTGACAAGTTGATCCGAATATAATGTCATCAACGTATATTTGAACAATAATAATTTGCGATTCCTTTTCTTAGTAAAAGAGTATTATCTACTAATCCCATAGTATATTTGTTATCAATAAGAAAAGTCTTAAGGCAGTCGTACCAAGCTTTAGGTGCTTGTTTAAGGTCAGTATAATGCTTTCTTGAGTTTGAAGACATGATGTGGTTTCTCAAAGTCGGTAAAACCGGGAGGTTGAGCAACATACACTTCTTCGTTAATAAACCCATTAAGAAAAGCACTTTTAACATCCATTTGAAATAATTTAAAATCATAAGCACATGCATAAGCAAATAATATTCTAATAGATTCAAGTCTAGCTCTAGGCGCATAAGTTTCATCATAGTCAATTCCTTCTTGTTTATTATAACCTTGTGCAACAAGCCTAGCTTTGTTTCTAGATACTATACCATTTTCGTCCATTTTGTTTGAAAGACCCATTTTGTTCCAATTATAGTTTGATCTTTGGGTTTTGGAACTAGTTTCAAACATCATTTCTAACGAATTGGTTTAATTCTTCTTGCATGGCCATTACCCATGATTCATCTTTTATTGCTTCATTTATGGTTTTGGTTCAATGGTGGATACAAAACAAAAATGATTACTTTGATTTTGAGCTTGTGATCTTAAGGTTCTTTGATTAAGTTTTCCTATAACCTTTTCTAATGGATGACTTTAGATTCTTTTATGTTGACAATTTCCTTATTTAATGGTTCATCTTCCTTGTTATTATTAATTTGACTTTCAATTATTTGACTTTCAACTAAGTCATCATCTACCAAAGGTGATGTCTTAGAGGGAGGTGGACTTTCGTCAAATGTTATGTTCAACGATTCCTCGACTATCATTGTTTCTTTATTTAGGACAATGTAAGCTTTACTAGTTTGAGAGTAACCAAGAAATACACCTTCATAAGACTTTGGGTCAAACTTGGTGAGATAATCCTTAGTATTAAGAATAAAACATTTACAACCAAAGACTTTAAAATATCCTAATGTTGGCTTTTTACCTTTATAAAGTTCATATGGTGTTTTGTTTAGGAAAGGACGTATTAGGACTCTATTTAAAATATATGTAGAAGTGTCAACGGCGTTACACCAAAACTTTTGAGAATGTTTTGTTCATTAAGCATTGTTCTACTCATTTCTTGAATTGTTCTATTTTTACGTTCTACTACTCCATTTGATTGAGGTGTTCGTGGGCGGAAAAGTTATGTGTTATACCATTTGTATCACAAAAGTTTCCAAATTGAGTTTCGTTGTCAAATTCACGACCATGATCCGTTCGAATCGACACAATTTTGACACCTAGAAGATTTTGAATTTTCTTGCTAAGTATTTCAAATTTATCAAAAGCTTCATTTTGGTTTTCAAAATAACGTCCAAGTAAACCTTGAGTAATCATCTACTATGACCAAAGTGTATAAGTTGCCTCCATAGCTTCTTATAGCGGATGGTCCAAACAAGTCCATATGTAATAATTCTAGACACTTAGATGTAGATACCATATTTTTAGATTTGTGACTACTATGTGTTTGTTTACCAATTTTGCAAGCGTCGCAAAAGTGTTGGTCATATTTAGTTTTGGCAAATTCCTAACTAACTCTTTTGAAGATAGGTTTTGTATAAGTCTCATATTAGCGTGACCTAAGCGTCTATGCCAAAGAGATGAGCTATCGTCTAATGTTGTTAGGCAAAGTTTGTCATTATATGTTTTATCAATTTTCATGAGCGATATGTTATTTTTCCTAACTCCTTTAGCTATGGTGATACCATCTTTTAGTATTTTACTACCATTTTATCAAATAGTACTTTATACTTTTTATCGCATAGTTGGCTAATACTAAGTAGATTAAATCCTAACCTATCCACATGAGCAACATTTTCAATAGTTAGAGTTATGAGCAATCGTACCTTTGCCAATGATTTTGCTTTTGAGATTGCTACCGAAAGTGACATTACCTCCGTCATACTCTTGGTATGATGAGAAGAGACTTTTGTTGCCCGTCGTGTGTCGTGAGCATCCACTATCTTTTATCCATTCATCGGGTTCCAATCCAACTTTCAAACATACCTAAGAAGCGAATAACTCAAACATTTGGTCCCCAATATCTCATGGGTCCGTTTGGGTTAAACATACCATTTATTTGATTCATGTATGGAAATGATGGATAAGGGTTCCATGGCATGTAATCTGGAGTTTGATATGGTCTAGAAAAGTTTTGATTCCAACCGTTGTGTTGGTAGTTAGGTTGAGCGTTGTGGTTGCTCTTAGGAAAGGGGCGTTTGGCAAAAGAAGTTTTATGTCGTTGTTGAGTAGTTTTTGATCTAAATTCATTTTAATAAGTCCTACTCTCGATATAATGGCTGGTTTTAGTTTAACATTATCATTGGTTTTCTTTGTTACTTTAACAAATTGAAGACGGTCCGTATGCGAACATTCTCTGTTTGAAGTACCAGGTACCATTTTGCACAACGGACGGAACCCTTTTTGGTTCCGTTTAATCCGTCTTTGTCTGTTGATTTTGATGAATGTTCGTCCTTTTCGGCCGTTTTGTTTTGACTCTTAGGAATTAATACTTCATTAAAACCTAGCCCATTCATGTCTCACGGTGTTTTATGGATTTTAACTATTTCATCGGCAATAGCGATGTTTTTGTTAAACCTTTTAAACTTAGAATTATTTTCTATTAAAACTTCTTGTGTGAGCTTTAGTTTTCTATTTCAAGATTAAGCTCTTGACATGATTTACAATCATTGTCATTTGCTTTTCCTTTTCAAGTCGTTTTGCTTTTCTTTTAACTCATATACCTCATTTTCCAAAAACTCCTTTTTAGTTTTAGAAATTTATTTTAGTTATGATTTTTAGACTTAGCTCACACAATTGATTATATTGTTTTGCAAGGTGTCATCATCTATAGAAGAATAAGAAGAGTCGGAAAGTACCTCATTTGAATCATGTGCCATTAGAGCGATCTCTTCCTTGCTTGATTCTTCATCGTCTTCACTATCACTCCAAGCACCACTTACAAAAGCTCGTTGAGTTTTGCTCTTAGGTGGCTTGGGACATTCTCTATGAGATGACTTGCATCACCACATCTAAAACACTTTCTTTCACCTTTGATCTTCTTATCATCCCGATCTTTTCGGAATGGCTTCTTTTCTTCTCGAGGTTGTCTTACAAACTTTCCTCTTCTTCTAAAGAACTTCTTGAAATCTCTAACGGCCATGGCATACTCCTCATCTTCACTATCGGAACAAGATTCACCATCGTCGCTGATTCCGCCTTTGCTTTAAAAGCAACGGATTTGATCTTCTCCTTTCTTCCTTTGATGATCTGAATCTTTCTCCATTACCATTTCGTGAACTTTGAGGTTGCCAATTAGCTCGTCTAGTGACATTATTGAGAGATCTTTTGATTCTTCAATAGCGGTCACTTTAGCTCTCCATTTGGGATGGAGTGCTCTAAGAAATTTCGACAAAGTTCTTACTACGAAAAGATTCATCAAGTGCTTTAAGTGATGTAATGATAGTGTTAAAGCGAGCAAAGCCACAATCAATGGTTTCATCTTCGGGGATAACAAATTGTTCATATTGTTGAACAAGAAGATCAATTTTGTTATCCTTGACTTGTGAATTACCTTGATGTGTAACAATTAAAGATTCCCAAATATCTTTAGCGGTTTCACACATAAAAATTCTTTCATATTCTTTTCTAGGTAAAGCATTATAAAGCATCATTTTAGCTTCATTATTTTTAGCAACTAATTTCTTTTGTTCATCAACGGAAATATCCTTTGTTGTAGAACTAAAATCTCCTTTAACAATAATAAACCAAAGATCTATATCTTTTGATTTTACATATGTTTCAAACGGTTTTCCAATAGATAAATCCATTGGTTTCAAAGAGTGGTGGTCTTTGCATAGATTGCCCTTCTTTAAAGTTTTGAGAATCCATGGATCGTTTCAAGTTTATAAAATACAAGTTATTTTAGAAATTCTTGAGCAACGAGGCTCGGTACCAATTGTAGAAAACTAGAAGGGGTTGAATAGTTTACCGATTAAAACTTTGTTTTGAAACTTATTGAAAGATCAATTGATATTGATCTTAAGTATGTTAATGAAATATGCAAGCAATATGTAATAAGTAAATAAGGAAAGAAATGATCAAACCACAACAAGTTGTTTATAGTGGTTCGCCTACAAGGACTCTTTTTCCTTGCCCTACTCCACCCCCGAGTCTCACACTCGAGAGTTTAACTTCACTAGTCAATAAGCTCCTTTCACCGCGGAGAAAACCTTTACACTTAAACACACTATTTCCGACACTAAGCTAGATGTCGAGTTCTTTCCAAGGGTACAACTACTCCCACACAATGTATTTTGAGGACTAAAATACTAACCACTCACACTCACAAGATTATGATGGTTTGATACAACAATGAAGTATAGATCAACACTAGATCATACAACACTAAACAAACAAGACTTCCAACTTCTCGTTGAAGCTTGAATATGACTTGATCTTCTTTGCTACAAAGAGATCACTAATATGATATGAAACCGAGTTAGAAAGGTTAGAGAAGATATGTATGAGAGTATGTTAGAAAGGGATAAGAAACTACTTGGCTTGGCATTGCTATTTATAGCCAATTGGACGGGGCGTCCGACGGACCGCGGACCCCTTAAAAGGGTTCCGCCGTGTACCAAATTGGTACCGCTGTCGGCGGTCAAGATATCAAATCTTGCCTAAAGTCAACTCTATCTAAGTAAGATTGTGCAAGATATGAAGAGTACAAATCTTCACAAAATATCCAATGGAATCTTCCAATGATCTCCATGATGTAATACATGATGTCAAATGTTTGTATTACTATTAATAGAAATATGCAAATGCTTAAGTAGTGTTTGGTTTTAATAACCTAACACATTCTACAAACTATTATCATACATAATGATTAGAGTCATATCAAGATGTTTACTAATAATAAATGTAAATGCTTGAATGATGAATATATTGTTTGAGAAAGCTTGTTTTAATATCTAATAAACTTGACAAGCTTTAAGCTTTTATAAATTAAATTTACTTTTGTCGTTAACAAAACTTAGGCAAAGATCAAAAATATAAATAACGTTTAATGACGATATTTGTATTAACATACTACCAACAAGCAATCATTATAACTGTTGTATCACAGGTGATATACTACCAATAAGCAATCATTACAAACTGTTGTATCACAGGTGATATACTACGAATAAGCAATCGTTGCAATTGTTGAATCACAGGTGATATACCACTCATAAGCAATTGTTGTATCACATGTGATATACTACCAATAAGCAATCATTGCAACTGTTGTATCATAAATGATATACTACCAACTAATACTAGAGTCAAATACCACTATTAAACATATTGAACATGCCCAATCTATCCATTATACACATATATCTACCACAAATCTAAAAAAAACATGTTACAGTCACAATATTTATTTTAGCCTGTTAAGTCTCTTATATCATCCCAGTAATTATCTAACTTTCACAACAATCCCTCAATAAACTACTAAAATCTACAAAAATAGCAAAGTGTTTATATTGCAGAATAAATATCCGTGTTTTTAGGGATACCATTATAACATTCTACTAAAGTATACATACACATTCTATTGAATGTGTATGTATCACTGGTGATATAACACATAAGCTAAATGTTAAATCAAGTACGCCGCATACATTCAGGGTTTTATCACAGTTAATTCTTCTAAATGAGACATGCTTATACGTTACAATATACCTTTACTATTATGAATCTCTGGAGATGGAGTCAAAAATTTGATTGAGGACAGAACTTCATTTACACACAGTAAATAGTATATCATCAGAACTTTTAACCAAAAAATGTTTAACTGTGATTATAAAACAATAACATTAAAATATTAAAAGTGATACTATACATGACATATAATAAAGCTTAACAAGTAAAAAAAAAAAAAAAAACTTTTAAGTAAACAAAAATTTCACAAGTGATAATACAAATATCACTAGTAATAATACATATATCTGATTCAACTTCAAATATCACTAGTGATGTCACGTATGATCTTTTCATCATTACATTTCATCAAACACTTGGTGTGCGTCCATGTATACAAAGTGTTTTACCTTAAACTCAACCAAATATAAACATTAAAAACACAACCAGCGTGTTACAATCACAATAAAAAGCACCAATACAAATTCATTATTCGTAATTTACCTTTAATTTTTCAATAAAAACATAAAGAAACTCAACCAAATAGTTAAATAATAACAAAATAATGAATTGGGCGTCGTACCATCATTTTCGGTTTGAATCTCTTCATTTTGAACCGTTTTTTTTTCGGGATCTGGTTCTGATTGCCTCGATACATTCATTTGTATGTGTTTTCTTTGATTTTGACGGTTAAAATCGGTTGATTTGTGATGTTTTTGGTTTATTGTGAAGTTTTGTACGAGAGAGAAGGTGATTTATCTGTGTGTTTTTTGTGTGAGTAAATTTTGTGGTTATGTGAGTGAAATGAAGTGTTTGTGATTGGACCAGTGGGTATAGAATGACGAAATTACACAAATGGTCCCTCCGTGTTTTTTAATCTAAAAAACTGTTTTTTATCAGACGGTCAAGATTTGTCCAATGATATGCAGTGGATTGATGGTATGTAAAATAAAGTGCCTCTTATTATCCATATAACAAAAAATGTGATTGTTATTCCTATTTTTGACATAAAAAGAGTAAAGGCGACTTTTGACGAGGTCCAAGTCTTCAAGTGGCAGTTGAGAATTTTATTGCCGAAAATATTCGTTTAAGTCAAAATATTTCAGTCTTAATGAATGGTCCCCGTTTTACTGAACTAACCTAATCTCTTCTAAAAGTCATGGAGTCCCCACACTCACAAAACGAAGATTCCAAATAGAGAACGGGCTAATGATCCCTGCTGCAAGTAGCAGGGAACCTTACCTGCTGTTAGCATTCTCTTAACATTATTAGGCTTCAATCACAAGCTTCTTTTAATCCCTACGCTTCAGTGTGCTTTCTATGTCATTAAGGTTTGAAAATTTTGGTTACAAGCCTCTTATTACAAGTTCCATTATTCACTGCAACTGTTGTTTCTTTTTATGAGATAATACCACAGAAATGACAAAATGCACTTAATGATTTCTAAAATAAGAGGCTTGTAACTAAATTTTTCACACGTTAAAGACATAGAAAGAACAATTGAAGCGTAGGGATTAAAAGAAACTTGTAATTGAAGCCTAATAATGTTAAGAGAATGCTAACAGCAGGTATAGTTCCCTGCTACTTGCAGCAGGGATCATTAGCCCATAGAGAACACCAACTTCTTGCCAGAAAGTTTGTTGTATTTACAAGTCAATTATTATAATCATTTTGGTGCATTTAAACTCACCTTTTTTAAAAGTTAATTTGTAAATTTTATTTAGTGTGCTTATCAAAAGTAGAAGTAATAATAATTACTAATAGTGAGCAATAGTTGTAACCTAGGTAACATGAAGCGATGAATTGCTTTTTATTAAACGAATATAAACGTTTATCGCTCGTAACGCTCTCCGATGAAGTTAAATCTATTTTGTTCATGTGGTAGTCGAAGGAACAAAAGTTTTGTCTAACTTAGATCGATTGGTTACTTGATCCATGCTTGTAATCTTAATTTTAATCACTAGAGTTAACAAGTATCCGCCGTTCAAAAACAAGTAAATTTTGCATTATTAAAAATATAAAAAGTTGAGAAAATTCCATTCAAGTAAACAGAAAGATTGAAAAAATTTCCATTTAAAACAATACTATAAATAAAGAAGAACAAAAAAGGTTGACTTCAACTAGACAAAGTTGCCAAATATAAAAAGTTATACTTGTTTTCAGTACCTATAGATTTGTTAGAAGCAAAGTTTTCAATATCGGGATCCTAATAAGATTGTTTTCATTTTGCAAGATCATGATAGTAAAATCGGATCGAGATCTTAAGATCTTACTCTAATGTTATTTTTAATAGTTTTGTAATAATATACAAATACATTATGAACACAAAATACTATGAATGTTTCATAGAAATATTGTCCTAAATTATCATTATGAAATGTTTAAAAGATTAACATCTTGTTTTTGAATTCTACAAAAAAAAACAACCCATAAATTTGTAGTTTTTTAGTTTGTAATCCGAGAAAAGTAAGATCGGATCGGATTGGATCTTAAGATCGTATGGTCAAGATCGGGATCCTATAAGATCTTAAGCTTGCATATGTAGGATCCGGATCGTTTTGCTTTCCAATATCGTAAAATCGTAAGATCACAAGAATGGGATCGGGATCCCGACAACTATAGTTAAGTGACATCTCATGTTTTACTAAAAACTATAACAAGATACTTATAGTATATTTTTACTCATAACGAGGATTTTTTACCCGCTTTTTGCTGCGAGGTGCAAGGTTTTACGTAAATTTATGTTACATGGATAGTCTTTAGAGACGAATTATGTTTTCTGCTAAAACATAAGGACTGCTAAGGCAAATTTTCAATTTAAAAAACAAATTTTAAGGATGATTTTTGCAATGTTAGGTAACATAAAGGGACCACTTGTGTAATCTTTAACTATATGATTGATCGTTTAAAAGGACATTTTACAATTAATAAAAGCATAAGGACTATTTATGTAAATTTTCATAGGATGGCATTTGCAATGAAAAGTAAATAGGGGACTTGTTCGTAATTTTATGTTAAAATATTGGTCATCAAGGACAAACTTTACAAAATGGTAAAACCATACGGACTACATTATTAAAGAATTGTTACACACTTTTTTATTGAACAGTAACAATTACGTGGATTGTTTATTTAAAAGAGTAAACTCAAAATACATTCATGTGATTTGCTAATTTTAATATGGTTAATTGCTTAAAAATATATCATATTTGTCACTTTTTGTTATTGTACATACTGAACATTTTTTTTATTGTGTGTACTGAACTTTTAAATTTCGACTATTGTGTGTATTTTGTGACTATTTTATCACGTAAAATCACTATTTTACCCTTTAAATTTTGAAAAAAGTAAAAGTAAAATGGTTATAAAATAAACACGATAATTCAAATTTGAAAATTCAAGATACAAAAAAAAAAAAGTTCAAATACATAATAACAGTAGTGACAATTATAAGACTTTTTAAACAATTAACTCATTTGAATATCATACATCTTGTCACAAAATTTAGACATATACATCCCTTTGTCAATTAATGTTAGACATTATACATCGTCGATGGGGGACGAACAATGTATATATTTTCCGTCATCTTCTAATGTGAATCTAACATGGGGAAAATATTTGCGCCATTCGTCTTCAAAAAATATAATGTCGGCGTTTATTACTAGTATTATTTTATTTTATTTACTTAATTATTATTTTTATTCATTTATCTTAATTATTATTTATTTAATATTTATTTATTTTATATATTTTTATTTGTGTTTATTTATTTATGTATTATTATATAAATAATAATAATAATATAAAAATAAAATAAATAATAATAATAATAATAATAATAATAATAATAATAATAATAATAATAATAATAACATAAAATATAAAATATAAAAATAAAAATAAATAAATACAATTAAATAAAATTAAAATAAATAAATAATAATAATAAACATTAAACATTATCATTCTTGAAAGCGAGCGATATAAATATTTTCTCATATCAAATCTATGTTAGAAGATAATAGGAAAATATTTGCATCGTCCATCCTCATGGATGTATAAGTGGATGTATAAGGTTGGGCACCCAAAGCAAGGTCGTAGTGTAGGTCAACCTTCATCATATGCGATCGCTATTGATGTGTCCCAATCGATCGCATGTGATCGTGGCTTCTTTCTTTTGTTTCGATCGCCCGGACGATCAATGTCGTCTATGTGTTTGTGTGTATGTTAATTAACTAAAAGGAATATTTGTAGGGTTTGTTTTTATAGTGTAGATCGCCATTGTTGTGGCAAAAGTCACTGTAGATCGTGGGAAAAAGAAAGGCGACGTGACGATCGAAAATGAAGGTCGCCTATAATCACTACTGTGCTTAGCCTAATATCTAACGTTTATTCATTAATGAATGTGTATGATTCATGACTGCTTACTTTTACAAGATGCTACTTATAGTTTCGTCGCTAGTCCCAAAACAAATACAGTTTTTTCTTCACTAATCTACGTCCATTAAAATTTATCCATAAAAATCTCGCGTGTTGAGGTGGCGGCGGGATGATTGGTTTTGTAGGAGTCATCCCACAAAAACTAATCATCCCGTCGCCTTCGGCGATGGATTCTTTAATGAATAATTTGGTGGATGTATCACTCATTTTTTTTTATCTTTAGAAGGAAATTATGAAAAGTTCTATATAAGATGTGACATCCATGGTTTTCTAATTAATGAGCATCTCAAATCACAATCTTGTTCTCTTAAATTAGCAAATACCTTTTTCTAAGAAAAGATCACAAGCAACAAACACCATCTTTCTAAAAATATTGTTACATACCACGAAAAGTCCACAGAAATTTACTTGTCAAACATGAAAATGACAAGAAAAATAATATTAAATCCAAACTACTCTGTCACATGTTGTCAAGTTGAAATAAACTAACACCTTATATATCCAATAAAATATCTATTTACCTTATCATTGTCGTTGAACAATAAAAACACTACTATAGCATGGTTACAACCAAACATGTAACATTTTTCATGTCACATAAGACAATTTGAGAAGTGTTGTTACGCCACGGTTCTTATTTATCTAACACTAGAGTCTTACCTAAATTCTAGTTTGTTTAAACTTTTCCACGTTTCTAGGAGAGAAAAAAAAAAAAAAAAAAAAGATATAGAGAGAGAAGTACATAAGTTTGTTGTTGTACCATGTACCATGAAATGGTTTATATCAAGTACATGAGTTATGTGATCTGAGTTGAATGCTTCATATGTTTTGGTATGTGTTTAAGTCTTTGCTTTGTATTAAACTTTTGTTTAATAATTTTTCTGGTGTTTAGATATATATTTAATAAATTTGTTTCATTTTCTGTTTCTAACTTTCTTGCTATCTAGCTAGGAGTGTTTCTTTGTGGTTTGTTGTTTTTAACATCTAGCTTTTTTGCTAGGTTTTTTTTTTATAATAAAAAATCTTTCTTGCTTCAGACGTGAAACTCAAGAAACCAGTTTTCTTTGTTATGAACTTTGTACTTTTGTAAATTTTAGTATAAATAAGAAATTTCATGGAATAATATAGGTTCTTTGTAAATTTTTGTAGAAAAAATGGAAGATCATGGGATAGTTAAAGGTGTAGATGAATTGCCAACACCTTCATATTTGGTAGTTGCTTTAGCAGTCAATGGAAGTCGAAAAACGAAATATGTTATCAAATGGGCATTGGATAAATTTGTTCCTGAGGGTATACTTCTCTTCAAGTTATTCTTCGTTCGTCCGAAAATCACCTGGGTGCCAACTCCAAGTGAGTTTTTTTTTTTTTTTTTTTTTTACATGATGGATTAGTATTTCGTAGAATATCGGTATATTTATGTTTTGATAGATAAAGTTAGTATTAAATTTAAGCAGTGGGTACTGTTCCGGTTTCGCAAGTGAGAGAGGATGTAGTGATTGCTTACAAGAAAGAAGTCGAATGGCAAGCTGACCAAAAGCTTCTTCCTTACAAGAACATGTGTGCTAGAAGAAAGGTATGTGCTTTGTATTTTCTTTTTCTTGATTGTATCAATTGTAACGAGTCAAACAATGTTAAGATGAAGTTTGTTTTTCGTTTGAGTACAGGTGGATGTAGATATTGTGCATATTGAATCAGATGATATCGTAGACGCAATAAAACAGGAAATTGTAAAACAGAAAATCAACAAACTTGTGATTGGTGCTTCATCAAATGGCATGTTTTCAAGGTACCAGTTTCGTTCTTGAGGTTTGGTTCTAATCACATGTGTAATTTGTTAGAGTAATTAATGTTTTTTCTTTTGGTTGGTGTTTTAGGGGGCGGAATTTGTCATCAAGAATATCAGAAAGTATTCCGAGCTTTTGTACTGTGTATGCTATTTCAAAAGGGAAGTTGTCTTCACTTCGTGCTTCTGATTCTGAGACCGTTGGATCCTCTAAAGATGATGACAATACTAGTGATTCAAGTTCCATCACCAACTCAAGTTTTGCCCAAACAGGTCAAAAGAGATATATTTGGTTCTTTCAGTTTGATATGATTTCATATTTTAATTTTAAAACATTTTTAGCCCATTAAAAATATTGTCACAAGTATCGCAAAAGAAAGATGTTCGTATTAATTCTGAATTATCAATGCATATTAATTTTGATTTCAAAGAGGTGTAAGTTTGACCACAAAAGTCAGCATTTCTATTTGTTAGATGGTATTATAATTTCTAACTGTGTAACAGAGTGGACCGACCAAGGATCAGCCAGTACGTACTCCCAATTCTTTTCAAATTCACTACCGATGCAACGTATTGAAGCACTTTCATCCATAAATCGTACCCTTCACAAAAGAACAAGCTCATTAGAAAGTACTGGAAATAAGCTTGATAGCAGTGAGGGAGATGAAGCACTGGCTTCTTATGGCAGTAATCCTGATTATTTGCGTGAAAATAGTACAGCTTCGAGCAGTAAAAGCTTCTTGACTGAAAACCATTCTTGGACATCTGATCAAGATTCCATACCTTATGCTCCTTCAGAAATTGCATCAGAAATTCAGGTATCATTCTTTCTATTCGTTTGTCATTTCTAAACGACTTTTCATGATCTTTTAGTATAAATCACTTGAAAATGTGTTGTTTAGGATACTAATATGAGCTTTGAGCTAGAAAAACTGAGAGTTGAGCTCAGACATATTCGAGGAATGTATGCAATGGCACAAAGCGAGACATTTGATGCTTCTAGAAGGGTAACTTCTATTTCCTTATTGACTTTTGGGAGTCAAATGTGTTTGTTTCCAAAATCTAACCCCAATTTTATCATATTTATATGCATAGATAGTAAATTTAATGTAGTTATCACAAAATGTTCCAAATGGTTTACAGATCACGTCAATTTTAAAATCTAAATCTGACCCGTTTGACTAACATACTGCATTATTTGTGTCAGCTAAACGATCTTCAAAAACAGCAACTAGAGGAATCTATTAAGCTCAAGGAGTTAAAAGTTAAGGAAGAGGAATCAAAAGCATTAGCTGAACAGCAGAAGAAGGAACACGAGGCTGCTAAGAGACAAGCTGAATACGTAAAAGAATGTCTCAGAAGAGAGGCTGCTGTAAGATTAGACGCAGAAGAAAGAGCATTACAGGAATCTAAAGAAAAGCAAAAGCTTCAAAAGGCAATAACTGGAACTTCACAAAAATACGAAAATTTCACATGGGATGAAATCGTGGAAGCTTGCTCGTCGTTTAATGAAGATCTTAAAATAGGAACAGGTGGCAATGGAACTGTATATAAATCGAGCTTTCACCATACTGTTGCTGCTGTCAAAGTTCTCCACTCTCAAGAAGCTCATAGAACCAAACAATTTCAACAAGAGGTGTGAATTAAATTTTTCAAGACTCGATTTTTATATGTCTTGATATTTTATAAAGTCTTGATGTTTAAATCGAGCATTTGATTTTGCAGCTTGAAGTGTTGAGCAGAATACGACATCCGCATTTACTTATTCTTATCGGTGCGTGTGTTGATCATGGATGCTTAGTTTACGAGTACATGGAGAATGGGAGTTTAGACGATAGATTATTTCGTATAAACAACACTCCGCCGATCCCATGGTTTGATCGTTTCCGTATCGCATGGGAAGTTGCGTCAGCTCTACTCTTCCTTCATAATACAAAGCCAAAGTCCATCGTTCATCGTGATCTAAAACCGGCTAACATATTGCTTGATCGAAACCTCGTGAGCAAAATAGGCGATGTTGGTGTTTCAACAATGCTTCAGTCTGATCCTTGTTCTACATCTACCGTTTACAAAGACACGAATCCAGCTGGAACATATTGTTACATCGATCCAGAGTATCAAAGGACAGGATTAGTTTCACCAAAATCCGATGTCTATGCTCTCGGTATGGTGATTTTGCAGTTACTGACTGCAAAACCAGCGATTGGGTTGACCTATGTGGTCGAAACTGCTATAGAAGATGATGAGCTAGCCACTGTGCTGGATTTAGAAGCTGGTGAATGGCCCGTTGATGAAGCTAAGGAGTTGGCTATTTTGGGGCTGAGTTGTGCTGAGCTTAGACGAAAAGATAGGCCCGATTTGAAAACTGTGGTTCTTCCTACTTTGGAACGTCTTAAAGCAGTTGCGGATGAAGCTCAAAGAACCACATCTATGGCTAGAACCACCCCTCCTAACCACTTCATATGCCCAATACTCAAGGTATAGAAATTGGGTGGGTCGGGCGGGTTGTCAAACTAGTCAAAATTGCCCGGGGTCAAAATGGGCAATTTCTAATTCGGGATGAAACTGGTTAGGTTGGGCTAGCAATTAAGCACTTCTATTCTTTTTGGAATTTACAAGTAATAATGTGTATAGTTATGATGTTTTTATACAGGATGTTATGATTGATCCTTGTGTTGCTGCTGATGGCTACACTTATGATCGCAGGGCGATAGAGAAATGGTTTGAGGAGAGTGATAATTCCCCAATGACGAATTTACCTTTGACGAGTAGAAGCCTAACACCGAATTACACGCTTTTTTCTGCTATAATGGAGTGGAAATCAAGAACATAATGAATTTAGTGAGAATTTTCGATGTAACCTGGTTTATAGGATTGTTTTATGTACATGTGTTTGTTTGATTTAGATGTGATTCGAGTCTTATACACAAACCTTTGGTTTGAGAAGTAAAGGTTTGTGAAGTTTATATAAATGTACATGTTTTGGATTAAAAATTTTACGCCGTTTGTATTCAATTGAAATATCTAGGACTATTTGGTCAAGAATTATGCAACAAGTGCGTGAACATGAATTATCAACTGCAAAATTCACTTAAGCGAGGTTCTCACACTTATTTTCATTAACAAATAAGCGTTTTCTGGTATTGAAATAGTTTATGATAACAGCTACAGTAAAATGCCAAGAGCTAGTGTGCATTCAAACGACGACCCCTGCCACTAAAAGCTGGCGGTGTCACTGTGATCGTTTCCCCCTCTCCAGTATTCCTTGTCTGAGCCCTTGTTGGAGCATTTGAGGTTCCACCAACCCTACGGCTTCTCCCTTGAAAAGCAACTCCTGTTGACGGGTCCCTTTGGATCGGACTATTCATTTGGTATCCCTTACCCCAATATGCAACAAGCTTGTGACTAAAAAAGAAAAGATAAGGACAACAATGGCATAATGGACCGCTTGAGTAACATATAAAAAACAGGTAGTTTTCACACGGGTCGACTCTCATTGGGTTGTAGGCATATATTTTTTGTACATTCTTCAAACTTTTAGTTAATAAACATTTTAAATAGTATTTGGCTTTCGAATCATTTAAAAATGCTTACCTTTTAGCTAAATATTTTTTATTTAACCTGTTGGATGAAACAAAACTAAATCCGGCTGTGTAGAAGTCAACTAGTTGAAATTGTCTTATTGGCCAATGTGTCGTTTTAGCTGCTCAAAGAAATTCAAAAATGGAGAACAAAATAGACAAAGGATACACCCAAAGAGGAGTCTTGCAGAAGTTGGCGCCACCAGCAAGAGGGTAAAGAACTGTCAAGAAGTAATACAGATGGCCAACACCAATTCCTAATAAGCTTGACATCAATCGATTTCCAAGCACTAAATCTATAGCAAGCATAGCCCATGGTAAATAGAACCCCTGCAATATCGGTTAACAAACACATAATCCTTAATAGGTCAAATAAATGAACCAGCAACAAGCAGAACGGGTCAAACAGGCTGATCACCCAACTAAAGCTTCAGAAATAAATGTATAAATGTACCTTTAACTCCACGAGACCTTGAATATTAATACGTGTGTTAGGAAGCTCACGACTCCAAACATAAACGATCATGAAGACCAATGAGGGTCCCATGAACCGAAACCCAGAAAACGGAATAGCAGGCACGACCTACAAAAAGATGCTTGTGTCATCTTTTAAAGAATAACTATCATAAGATCACTTTAGAAGAGACAAGTTACTCGCTAGTGTACCAGTAGTGAGAGTGCTCCAAAGAAGAACATCCATACATAATCTGCAGTCCTCTTATCGAAAGGACCCCTTTCTAACTGAACCCCATATTTTAATCTGGAATAACAAGCACCAACCTTAAAGAAAATCCTCCTTCAATATAGTCACAAAGATATGAAATTACAGAAAGCTTACATGATGAATAGTCGAAAGGCGAAAGTAAAGGAGAAAGACCCTATGAATAAGAAGTTTGTTATAAGCCTCCAAATCTGGACCACAGATGGCACATAAACGTTAACAACTTAACATGATTTGCAATTTATGCAAAATTCTTAAATTATCATAATTCGCGAAACACTCATATAACTTTATCTGATCATATTCTTATTACAACAAACCTGAAAGCGCTTGAAAACATCTCCGTAAATGAGACCTATGCTTTTGGAGTCGTACAGATGAAGATTATGGGCCAATGACATGACGAAACAGATGGTTGCATATGTCTTGGCAACAGGCGGTATGGAATTATAGTACCTGATAATATTGAGCAAGTTTCAAGCTACTTAAAGAAGACAAATTTTTCGGAGGGAAAACAATCCCAGTGTTTAAATCACAAAATTCTCAAAACATTGATCTTTATAATAATACCAGCATGAATCTACTTGATAATAACTTAACAAGTAGATACATAAGAACACCAACAAACAAGAAAGTAAGAAACTATGTTTGCTCTTGTTATGAATCTATTTAGCTGGCTATCTATAGTTTGTATACATCTAGATGTTCTTCATACATGTATAATCCAATCACATAACAAATTTATAATTTAAAAGATTTTGGATCGACAAGCAGACAGGTCAAGGGACTTGCTGTGCAGGAGTAGACATTGTCGATGATGGAGGTTAGTTCTTGCGTAACTGAAAACAGATTTTATATATCTCACATAAAGTTAAAACTTAATTTGTGATTAAATAAATGGGAATTCCAAAGACGACTTTGGAATCATCACAGGACAAGAGGATAAGTTATTGCAGTTTCTTCAGGGCAATCATAGTCTTAGTGGAGCATTAAAAGGGCAGGAGACTCATTCAGCTTGACTCGGGGTCAACCTATATAACGTAAGGAATAAATTGTCCATGATGACATAAAGAAAATCTTTAGTTATAAATATCCTATTGGTCACAATACAAATATGAGGAATATATTCTAAAAAGGTCTATTGTTCCTGTATTTACATTTACAGAAATGTACAAATAAATACGTTACAACTGCAATTCTTATGTTTCAGGGCCAGAAGCAAACAAACTAATAAGGCCACGAAAGACTTGTGCTGAGAGTTTTGTGCTTTAAGAATTTCACCATCCACATTCCACACTTTCCTCCCTGAAGAAGTAAATGTGAAAGGCGTAGTCTGTAGAAATAAACAAAATATTTTAATAGCAATTCATATATGGTTCTGTAGAAATAAATAAAAAATTTAGTAGCAAGTTATATATTATTAAAAAAAAAAAAAAAAAAAAAAAAAAAAAAAAAAAGAGGAAGAAAAACCTACTTTATGACGTTCAACGAAATCAAAATTCAGAGGGTTCCACCCTTTCTTGCCAACTGTGTGAGATGCCTGTATATGCCAATCAACCATCAGTAGTCAGAACTAGAGGTGGAAAATTCGATCCATTTACCAATAAATGGGTTGAGTTTGTTATAAATAAATCCATTGGTTAAAATGTGACTGTAAAGGGAATGGGTCGAAAAACGTGTAACTGGAAAGAAATTGTTTATTTACTCATATAGATGGAAAATAATTGTTTTCGGGTCAACCCGACCAACCCGATTTTGACCCTTTATCGCAATTGAGTTGAAAATTAAACAAAAGTTTATACGTTTACCATAAATAATAAGCACGAGGGCAATCTTTGATCAAAATAAGATGAAGAAAACCATCTGCAAGGTGTGCATCAGCAACCAACCCATCAGGTGCTTTTTCATTTCTGCAGGAGATTACAGCAGCCCCTATACTAAGAAACCGTCCTTTAACTCTGACCCAATTTGATTCTTGCTTTGGGTCTGGTTTTTCTAATTGTGAGCTGGATAATGACGTGTTACAAATATCACATTTGGCACGACATATCACTCTTTCTGAATCTTTAGATAATCCCCAAAAGACCTTCATTCTTTTTGCATTGGCACCCACATTCGTGTTTCCTGGTTCAACCTTCAGATATGCTACTTCTGCCTCATATGACCTTTAATAGTAAACAAAATTAAATCGGATTAAATAAGTACTAGCTATTGTTTTATGAAAAAATAATAAAAATAAAAATAAAAATGCAAGTGCCATTACCTGTGCCTAAGGAACACCTTTGTTCCTGCATAATCATATCTTTTTGGCCCCATCCACCGATATTTTTCACTCTCTGTAATCACATCTCCATAAAATCCATAACTGATAACATCCAAGAAACAATGAAAGAGTTACTAAACTTTATTTCCCTTCTTCTATTCTTTAAACTCATGGTGCAAAAATGGACGGATCAAAATGGGCCAGGTTGGTTGGGTTGACTCACAATTTTTTTTTCCCCATTTTGGCAAATTTTTTTATAATTAGTTGACCCGTTATAATTACAAAAGACTATGTTATTGCAACAGTAACCGATTTTTTTTAACAAGATGAAACTAAAGGTCTATAAGCATTCAAAATACACTTTAGGGGACTTCCAAGGGTTCAAACCATTGACCCGTTTCACTTTTGATCAATGTTTTGATTTGACCCATTTTATCCTTTAGGGGTAAACCATTATACAAATCCCAAATCGACTCATTAGCTTAATTATGGATTTGCCACCTTTACTCTTAGCTTATATGATCTTTTCAATTATTTTCTCTCTAAACTTGGGAAAAGAGACTTAATATTCACTAAAAGATAGTAAAGTTTGCATTTTTAAGAAAAAAGTCATAAGTAAAGTATACCCAGTGACGAAGCTGCATAGCGTACACGAGGCTCGTTCTTGGATGTTCTTGATTTTTCCCATCTCACGACTTGAGCTATATCAAGGCATACCCTTTTACCCAAAATAATTTGCAATGCTGATGTCATCGGATCCCGAACTCCAGTTGTGCTAATAGAATGTCAAAGTACAAAAAGAATTAAAACTCAAAGTCAAACTAACATATTGTAGAAAGAGGAATGATGCCAGAAATTACCATATTACAATAGCATCAGTGGAACCAGAAGGAATTAACCCAAATCGAAATCGTTCATTTGGGAAAGACATTTCAGAATCTTGACCTGCTTAAAGCAGAAATAAAAAAAATTAGTCGTTGCAAACAATATTGAATGAAGGCTAAGGCAGAAAGATGCTTACTGAGATTTATGACTCGTGGGCCATCAAGTGATGACCTATTGAGAAGAGGAGACTCATCTTCATTAGAAATTGAAGGTTCTACAGCAGTTACAGTTGAATCACGGGCAATATATCATTTTCTGTTTCAATATTTTCATCATCATCTGGTGGGGTCATGGATAAGGAGCTTTATGTCTTGACAAGAGGATCCCATTTAGAATCTCATTAAAAACCATCACCACCCTAAATGTCATCAGATAATCAAAGAACAAAATTAATAGGCTGCAAAAACTTTCAGTGTTGATATCTTTATATCAGATAGCTTTTGTTGTGTAAAGTTGTAATAACAGGTTGTTCGAGTGTTTGGAAAAGTCTGATTATTTAGGATTTAGGAAACTAAAACATAAAGTGACCAGAAATCATTGGTGTGAAAAAGAGTTATGTATCTTAAGATGAGAGTTCAAGAGTCTTCGATTAGATTGAAAGAAGTAATTTTTATTGATAATTTTATGTTTTGATAAGCAGTTTTATCTAACCCTTTCAAACTCAAACCCAAACACCCATTTTAACTTTTATTTGCAAAAGATGCCAATTTGGTACTACGTATTAAATACTCACAATGGCTATAACTCCATCATAGGAATTTAGCTCTCGATTTGTCATAGACGCCATAGCCTCGGAAGCCTGCCCAGCCCGTTCTGTAACAGTAACCTATACATAACAATCCATAATGTTTACATGTTTTCTTGGAATAGATAATCTGTAAACCATTTATATATAATAGAACACAAACCTTTGTTTTCACTTTGGCTTGTGAAAAGATTGGAGATACACTTTCCCAAATTCGACAACCATTTCCTTTTCCACTCCCTGGATTAACATAAACCTAGTAAACATAAACCAAACAAATAGTCATACAATTTTCTTAAACTATGTGTCCATCAAGATGCCAT
This sequence comes from Chrysanthemum lavandulifolium, assembly GCA_022545495.1. Classification (NCBI taxonomy): domain Eukaryota; kingdom Viridiplantae; phylum Streptophyta; class Magnoliopsida; order Asterales; family Asteraceae; genus Chrysanthemum; species Chrysanthemum lavandulifolium. The sequence continues at coordinate 5,805,189 of CM040245.1, forward strand.
ATTTGGACAGCAAGGGTACAATTAGGTGGTGTCTGAATGTGCATTTTGGATACGGACACGTAATAAACGAACTACATAATATACTGTTTGGAAGTGCTTCTGTTGTTTAAAGAGTAATAATCGCTCAAGTGTTTAGCAGCTTCTAACTCTTATAGGAAAATAATAGACAAGTGACCAGAAAAACATTTTTACAAACAAAGTAGAGACGCAGAAGTATCTCAGATTATGTAATTTTATTTTACTCTAAAAGATTATTATTGTTACAACATGGTATAAAATTGGTATCCGTCGCTGGTTATATCAAAAGCATAATCAGCTCTTCCAAACACTATAAACTGAATATTGTGATTTAAATTTGCCATTGATGACGAATTCTAGAACACGGGTTCAAAGGTGTGAAACTAGTCATCCATAAATGATTACATCAGAAACAATATCTATGTATACGACTTGAAGTCATAATATTCCAATAATCAGTTTAAAACTTCATATCCAAACACCCCCTATTGAAACATACCAGAAGATTCTTTGGACGGTCAGGTTCCATCCTTAAATAAGTGTTCATTCGGTTCACCCACATTTGACACGTTTGCTTATCTACATGACCAAATGTATAAACCGTTGGTGCCCAAAGTGAAGGCTGAGACTTTGACCTCTCGACACCGTGCACTGTGAACCGATACATCTACAAGAAAAAAAAGCAAGTAACTATCACTTCCTTAAAAAGCTAAACATTACCCATAATAAAGGCGTAAAATTTTTAAGTGTCTAACCTCAGATGCATGACCCAATAGGCAGCCGGGATTTCCGAGAAGAGTTTCGTGTACTAATCCCCAATCTATAAACTCAACAGCGTATACATCTGAAATGCTGATTGACGTATCATGTTTGGAAACAAGTTTTATTCCCAAACAAGTTGTATGTTGCTCGGTTTCCTTCAAATTAACAATCACCAACAACATTATATTCAACATTAATCTCAAAAACCATGCAATCCACACTAAACTTAATAGAAAAAACAATATTACATACTTAAACTACTTCTAAATGTTTCAGTGGTATAGACAGCGACAAAACTAGAGAGGGTCTTGCGGTCTCACGGGACCAGTGGATTTTTATTCTAATGCTAATTATCGTAAAAAATCTCAAAATTTCTTAAATGCACCCGATCCAAAGGAATTATATTTCTAGTATTTGCTTAGTTGATCCGTTAGCATGTGAAAAATAGACTCAATTTCTATTAAACTCGATAGCGCCCTTTTGTTCATTTTTTTCCTCTTATACAACAGTTTGAAATATTTTGTGCACCTGGTCGCTTTTAGTCCTGGTTTCGCCACTAGGTATAGATAAAATATAGGGGGTGTTTGTTTGAGCTTATACTTGGGCTTATGAGCTTATTTTATTTGGGCTTATATTTCATAAGCCTCAATTTTCTAGCTTAGAAACTTATATAAGCCCACATATGTCAAAATAAGCCGGAAAATTGGAGCTTATGAAATATAAGGGTATGTTTGGCAAAACTAACTGTAAGCTCTGTTAAATGTAAGCTGTAAACAACAAAGCTGTTAACATGAGATACAAGCTGTATCTTTTTTTTCGATAAATGTGTTTGGTAAATTAGATGTTAACTGTAATTATAAGCTGTTAACAGTAATTTTATGTTTTAACAGTTCTGAAATTTTTAAAAGCTTCATGAATCAGCTTTTTATTTTGGAGCTACTTGTGTAAAATAAAAGCTTGAATTTGATGTATCCAAACGAAGCTACTTGTTTTAAAAGAGATTATTTTTGTAACAAAAAGCTAACAGCTCACAAAAAGCTCCTGCCAAACAGGCCCTAAGTCCAAAAACAAATAAGCTTGTAAGCCACATATAAGCTTAAACAAACACCCACAATGTTGATTGCAATATAAACAAACATAAACTATAAAAAGACAAAAAATAAAATAAAAATGGTAACCTGGGAAAACACTAACATTGCAAAGGGAATCAATGAATTTCCAAGACAAACCATCTTGATTTAACGTTAAAGAAACCTCTCCAACATGATCCAAGAAAAACCCACAGCTCAAATTTGTTGTTGACAATTCTTCAATAATTGGTTCTTCATCAAGATCACCAATTCTATCCATACCAAATAAACCCCACCAAAGATTTTATATAAAATATGAATTGGTGGGTTTTAAGGAAATCAAAAAGAGTCAAACCCCTTTGAATTTTGTTGTTTTGATGAAAATAGTATTATCAAGATTTGATGCGGATTTGCAGGGATCATATAAGGTGAAGAGAAAATTATTGTTTTTTATTTGACGTGAACAGATAACAAAGAATCTAGAATAATAAAGTAAAAAAAAAAAAACATTTTTTTCCCTTTTATTTATTTATTTAGGAGAATGGAATCAAGTGGTTAACACTTTTTGACTCTGATGAAGACAAATGTTAAGGGTTGATCCTCACTGCAGTATGGCGGGTTGTCCTTTCTACTTTAGTAGAATCGGGCGGCTATCTAACTTAGGTAAAGGTGGGTTGTCTACGTCTTAGTAGGGTTATGATCAATGAAACTTTTAGTTCGAGCTCAGCTCGAACATTCGATCAGTCGAACTTTTATCGAGCTCGAGACCAAGCTCAATCCCGATAAATTGGCTCGAAACATATAATGTCAATTTCAGCTTTTCTTCAAACTTTTCGAACTATCGCCTTAGTATATATATATTTTATATTAAATTTTTTAATTATAAGTTTATTATAATATTTATTTAATATTTTTTAATGTTTGGTTTCGTTAGTCTGATTTGTGTGAGCGATATCTTGGGCCAATGATGTTCTTATTTGTTTTATATCTGAAAGCGAATGAGAAAAATAGTTACAGAATCGTGAATATTAATAGACCAAAATATATACTACTATTAGATAATTTTAGCTTTTGTTTATACTTAGTATATCGATTAAAATATCAATTAGTACTTTGGCTCATGTTTTATTATAATGTTGGACTTAGCACGAAAATGTTATTGTTGGTTTTATTATTGTTAAATTATTTTAATTTGGTTTATAAATGTGGTTTTAGTTTGTATTACTTTATAAATATATATATTTTTGATGACTTTGTCACCAAATCAATATTTTTTATACAAGCTTTCAAGAAAGCTCGAGCTTTTCTTCGAAACCTATTCAAGCCAAGCCTCGCCTAATGATTAAAGCTTGACAAGCTATCGGCCTACTATTTTTGTTTCAAGCCAGCTCGAGCCTTGTCGAGCTCGAGCTCGGCTTGACTCGATTACACCCTAGTCTTAACCTCCCAATACAGTGGAAGGCGGTATTAGGACCCATAACCCAATTGGGAGTTACTTTACTTCTTTCTTCCTATATATATAAATATCTTAATTCTATATTTCTCGACACAAGCTTTAAAGCATTATACTCATGTATTGAAAAGTCATTTGAGTAAATATGGAATTGAGGTTATATGTAATTTCCATGTTTGGAGTCGACATGTGAGTCGTGGGTAATGGTTCTATGGCGAGAGGTAATGGTTCACAAACCCTTTACATCCTTTTTTCTCTCACGCCTCAAGTTCTTTTGGATCTCGGGGATCATGTTTGCTAGCATAAGACATGCAACTTCTTATTGTTCGTTAAACCTACGAGTGTAGGCGTTACGTGAGCCCCACCAACTTGGTCTTTTATGCGCGCATTTTTTGATTTCCATATGTTCCTGTCTATATGCACAAGTTTCATGAATGCAGTAACCATAAACGACTTGCAATTTTGTTTATATTTTGTCTTTGTGGTGTATGTTTTGTATAAAATGAATTATTTTATGTGTTTGGTTCGGTGGTAACCACTACACCTGTTTGGTGGTGAAAGTGGTGATGTGACACTGGCGTGAAGGTGGTGAATTTGGTGATCATTACAACTAGTTTAATGATAATGGCTAAGAGCAAAATCCTCCCTGATTGGGCTTGGCTTTGCTCGGCTTAAGTGTTGTCGGGTGATCGACATTAGTTCGGGGTCATAGTGCCCGTGAAATGTGATAATGAAACCATTGACGAATATTAGTAGGATAGTGGTTGAGAAGGAAGGTTGATGTGACATTAGTGGTTTAGAGAATATTGTGAATGCTCTAAAAATAAAAACAAATATATTTTGTGTTACCATGAGGTTGTGAGATATAAGTTTTCAACATAAGTAATGTTGAGTGTGTTCATACGTTACATGTTACGCCTCATTTATTTATAGTTTGAAAAAATATATAGTGTTTCGCACTTAGGTGCGAGCTTAATCTCATATGTTACACACATGCGCTTTTTGTATATCACGACATGTGACATGTTGTGGTTGCTTCTTACGCTTTCGACATGTATAGGTAATTTTACTCCACTTAACTAACATTACACGTTACTTTCTTTCTTTCTGCTTGTTATGCCTTTTGTTTATCTTATTGAATAAAATAAATACTATTACAATAAATATAAAAAATGCAATATTCTTATTGCTTTTGACCACCTAGAATTATGGAAATGCACGATTTAATGTATCTTATATTCCGTTTTCAAGTCATTTGTGTGTTGTGTCTGTGTGCTATTTTGCGTCTTTGTGCAGTCCATGTGTAAACATGGAAATGTAGTCCATGTGCATTATCATACAAATACTTTCTTGATTAACAAATGCAATATTCTTTTTTTTCTCTCAAATGGTGATATGACATTTATGACTGAATCAACAATTTACAATAATTCAACGGCTAAATGAACATATACATAAAGCCATATCACAACAAACATTCAATCTAAACAAATGCATCATATGCATAAACAAATGCAACATATGCATATGCATAAATAAGTTACAAGAATTCAACGCCTAAATCCATATCACAACAAACATTCAGTCTAAACAAATGGAGCATATGCATAAACAAATGCAGCATATGCATAACATGTACAACAGTTTCTTGATTACAAAAACCTAGATTCCATTATAAGCACATGAAATACATCATACAACTCATTTATTGATTACAAAAACATCACAGTCCAAATAAACACTACTTCATTACCAATACAAACCAAGCGAAAACAATAGATATTATGACATGTGACTTCCAAAAGAAGGTTTTTTTTTTTTTTTTTTTTTTTCAAATTATTCTTGAGTTGTTGGATTTCGACTTGAAGAAGAACAAGCTTTTGTTGGATGCTTATTGCATTTGTAGTTCTTGTCTTTGCGATGGATTAAGCGTATACATCTCAAACAAATGATCTATGTACCTATCATTATCCAACTTGGATCAAACCAATCCCAAACTTGCATTTCTTGATTCCGGTTTTGTATTTGTTAGGACAAACAAGAAATCGTCTACAATGGTTTTCTTTCGTCCAAGAGGTGAGACTCATAAGTGGAATATGGCATTTACATTCAGTTTCAACAAGTTCATTTGGGTTCAAATAGTTTGAAGAAGATGAAGACATGTTTGATAGGGTTTGTATATGGGGACGAAGAGGATGACAACAATGATGGCTAACCAAATTAGGGATTCTTTTTAGGTTCCTACAAAATTTGATAGTAACCATAAAGACATAAGCATATATGTTTCATTTTGTTACATAATAACATCATATTCAAACTAAACTGATACTATTAAACTATATAATCATTCCTTTTTTATAGTTGTCATATGTTTTCCTAATAAAATTCTAAAATCATCAATTGTTTCTTTATTACGTATACATCACACCAAAATAGAGCGAAAAGCATGGTTTTGGTATATTTTTGTTCGATTCAACAATTACAACCTAGCACGAATAAGGATGGCTATTAGTGTGAATATTCCTATTACAACACTAGTGCAATCACCTTTAAACAACAGGTATTTCAAATATGCAATTTTCAACACTAAAATACATATGCATAAAGGCGGAATTGAAGGAACAATATCAAAATTAACAAACATGAAGGCAAACATTTTATTCAACACGCAAGAGTTCTCAACAACATACATTTCATATAGACTCAAACGAAACTACTAGACAAGCAAAGCGAAACGAAACAACTCGACAAGAAAAGCGAAACACACGACATAGACCATAACAAACATCGCGGTTCATCGACTTTTCCTTTGCTAGAACACGCACCACCTTTTACCACTTTGCTAGAACTCGTTTGCTAGAACTCGCACCACCTTTTCCTCCTTGCATTCTTTTGCTTGATAAAATGTTCAAACAAAGCATCAAGATTTGTTATCCTCATTCATGACTCATCGATTTTGCCTCCATTCTTTCACTATCGGCATCGGCCAACATTTATCTGTAGTATGGCTTTTTCCTCAACCATTTTAGAATGACATCTCTCATCCACGGGTTATAAGAACCACATTCCTTAACAATTTCATCGCCATATGTATTAAGAACTTCATCAAAGAGTGGTATGTTCTATAAAACCTTTGACCACTCCTCTTCCGACGAGTAATCAACCATTGTTATATGTGTTTTGTGAGAATTGAAGATTGGGTTATGTGTGCGTTTTGCTGAATTGAAGATGATTGATTATATATAAGTAAAAATTAGCGGGATATAGGTTGCAATAAGGCGGGAAAAAATCCCGACGACATGTCGTCGGTAACAAACTAGCAGGAAAAAATCCGCCCAATTATTCTCTATTATTTACAAGCGGGGGAAGGCCAAATTTGACATAAATACATCCAGACAACATGTAGTCGGGATCTAAACACTAACTACAAGGATTAACGCTAAGCGGGATTATTTTTATATATATGGTCCGACGACATGTCGTCGGTACCAAGTTAGCGGGGTAATTCCTCCCAACTATTCGCAATTATCGAGGCGGGAGAAAAGTCAAATTTGACCAATATGTTGTCGTCGGCATAATTTGGGCATAAAATTCAATGCACGGAGGCTTGGTTAGCTTAATTTTTGTCGTTTAGTGTATATTGCCGGCGATATTGTGTCGTTGGCAATATATCGTAGCATGTTCTACTTATTCTTGTAGTGCAATCTTTGCCTTTGTCAAGTCAACCTAGGTACACTACAAGGAATACTTTTAAAATCTATAATCTCTATGTTTCGGGTTTGTGTAAATGAAATTGATTTCTAATAGTGTCAATGTTCTTTAATCGATTGTTAATCATTTGTTTTAAACATACCAAACTCATTTGTTGGCTATTAGTAAGATATTTCATTACAGAAAATTGACATTTTGGTCATGCTACAAAAATAGTAATTATTAAGAAAGCTTATGCCACAAATATGAAACAACCCCTGGATGAAATTTTGAGGCATAAACATTCCACCACTATAGAAAATTTGTATCACGGTTGGAAACTTTGAAGGTTCATCGGTGGTCATTGATGAATCCAAAGACCTACAAAACCATAGAACCATCTGAAGTCGTGCTCAAAAACAATTGAGACAAGCATTCTTGATACCATAACTCTAGTGGTGGGAAACTTTGCCTCATCTATTATATATGGGCCGTTATCGTAACAAGTTCAAATCTGGCCAAAGTGTATTTCTGAACCTCATACATAACTTTATTCAAATAACTAAAGAAATCGACAAACTAAAGGGCAATTAGTTATAGTAAAATATATTTGACCATAGTGTTTTGGTTCGACCGGATCCAACCCACACATTTTGTCACCAATGTAAAAAATGAGGCCAAATTAAAGCGTAGCTAGAGAACCACCAAAACTTGCGAGTCTACTGCTTCTTAAACACTTTTTGTGATCCACTTGGATGCTGGGAGTCATAAACTTGACATTTAATTACCCCATCATCGGTATCTTGATCACGAGCCTCACAATAAATTGAAAAGCAATAAATATAGTAAGCGTACCACAACTTATGATCCAAAATTGTAGTATAAATGAACAATATAATTGACAATCAGAATCAAAAGTTACCTCAAAACATTAGCAAAAATAGCACAATGATTGGTGATTACCGACAAACCAAGTTTCTCAAAAGTCTCATCGCAACAATGATAGTGATTACTAAACGGCGGAGAGGCGGCAGAACAAAAACAATTCTAAAAAGTCAAAACTACAAAAAGGATGTAGAAATACAAGAAAAAAATTTAAAACTTGATTAATAGTCATAGATCTATTAATCAACAAAAAATTACCTCAAAAAACTTTGATAAACCTTTGTTGGTTGAAATATAGGGTTGTGGCAAGGTCCAGTGGTTGTGAGGCCGAGTGCTAGTGAGATCCGGTCGTGGTGATGGTTGAAGATGACAAATATGAGAGAGTGTTTAGTGTGTGTTTAATTTGAGAGAGTGTGTAGCTTGTGTTTATTTGTTAGCCATTGTACTATATGGTTATTTAATTTGTTAAAAGTCAAAAATAAAATTTTGACAAATACAAGTCGCTCAAAAAGTACCAGTCGCCCTATGCAAAATACCTTACACATACCTTACAAATACATTACGCATACTTACATATAGCTTACAAATACATTCCTCCTTTTTGTCTTTTAATAATAAAAAATGACATGTGTCACATATATGTTAAAGTTGCCCAGTCGTTTAATTTGCTCGATCTAATTTTGAAAAGAGAAAATTTCAAATCTAATAAAGCCCAAAATGAACAGTGCATGGTGCATTTAGAGAATTTCCCCTTGTTAAAATTGTGTAAACCCACTTATTAATCAAACATGCATCTAAAAAAGACACGAAGTAAGCATCAAATAAGAAATAAAAGTAAAATGACACCCTCTTGAATATGAGGAAAGAATATTGGAAAACAAAAAGTGGGGGAGATAAAGACAAAAGATCTATGCGAAACACTATTTTGCTAAATAACAAACCCGTTCATCTCCATCATTCATTTGCTTTAGATCCAACGGTTAGATGCATGCACAGCTTTTCATTTAAGTTTTGCGGGAGGGTAGCTTTGTCATTATTTCACACACACAAAAACACTCGACACCCGCCACTTCTATTATCACTCTTCACACATCACACACACACACACACACACTCTATTAACTCTCACCATCCCCAATATTTGAAACCTAACCCCCAAAATTCGATTAATACTTTTCAATGGATCCATTGGACATACGAAATGAGATAGCAAACGCAAAAGGTGGGCCGTTGCTCCAATCGTCTTCATCGACAGTTGGTGATCAAAATAAACCTCTTCGATTCTGGTACTGATTATTTTCTTTTTGTTTTTTTGTGTGCGTAGGTTTTTATTGTTTTTTGTTTGGTACTAATATTTGTGTAGTTGAGTATATAGTTATTTTTTTATTTTCAAAGAGCACTTGTGATTCTGTAAGTTTATTTTGATGGAAATGGAGTTTATTGTTTTGTAAAACCATATAAATAATTGAGAATATATTTGATGCAAATGGAGTTTAGTTGATTATATGTTTTATTTTGATAAAAATGGAGTTTTGTCGTGTTGTTTAGTTGAGTATATGTTTATTTTGATGAAAGTGGAGTTTATTTATTATTGTTATGAAGGAGCACATGTGATTCTGTATGTTTTTTTAAAGAAAATTGAGTTTATGATTGATTTTATTGTTTGGTAATGGTTATTTGTTTAGTTGAGTATATATTTATTTGATATTGAAGGATCACATGTGATTTTGTATTTTTTTTATTTTGATGAAAATGGAGTACATATTTATTTGGCATTTACAGGAGCACATGTGATTTTGTATTTCTGGTCTTATGTTGTGTATTATTCTGTCCACTTTGGGCACCAGCTAGCAATTCTGTTTTGTTATGTAGATTATGATTTTGTTTGAGTTTGTATATGAGTGGTTCATTAGAGCACATGTGATTTTGTTTGAGTTTGTATATGTAGATTTTGTTTTGTTTGAGTTTGTATATGAGTGGTTCATTAGAGCATATTTATTTGGTATTTTTGTGAGCACATGTGATTTTGTATCATTTATGATCTTTGTTATGTAGTTTTTGATTTGTTTTGAGTCTGTATATTAGTTAGTCTGATTCTATATGTTTTTTATGCTTTTGTTGTTAAGTGCTTCTGTTATACAGTCGGATACTGCAGTTGATGTTGTTAAGTCTGGTTCTCCTTCGTCCAATTCTCCTATTTGGACGACTCGGGCTAGTATAATAAGCCGACTGGTTTTGAATCCTTCCCATGTTTCTTCGTTTAATCCGGCTGCTGCAAATATCAGCATACCTGATCCTGTGTCTTATGTGCCGCATACTGTCTCAAGTGTTGATAATCCCAAGGCTAATCCAAAGGATCATGTGTCGAAATCTAAGTCAGTGTCTAAGCCTAATCCAAAGGATGTTGTGAAGGAGAAGGTGGCTGAGGTTGTGAAGGATAAGGCCACCGGTGATGTTGTGAAGGAGAAGGTGGCTGAGGTTGTGAAGGAGAAGGTGGCTGAGGTTGTGATGGATAAGGTGGCTGAGGTTGTGAAGGATAAGGATAAGGATAAGGTGATTAGTGATCCGAAGGCTAAGGTAGATGTTGTGAAAGATAAGGGTAGTACTGTTGTTTCGGCAGATGTCCAGAAGTCTAATCCGAAGGCGGATGTTGTGAAAGATAAGGAGAAGGTTGCAGATGCTGTGAATGTTGCAGATGTCCCTAATCCGAAGGCTGCGGATGTCCAGAAGACTAATCCGAAGGCGGATGTTGTGAAAGATAAGGAGAAGGTTGTAGATGTCCAGAATTCTAATCCGAAGGCTAAATCGAAGGTTGCGGATGTCCAGAATACTAATCCGAAGGCGGATGTTGTGAAAATAAGGAGAAGGTTGCATATGTCCAGAATTCTAATCCGAAGGCTAAACCGAAGGCTAATCTCAAGCTGAATGTTCCTAGACGCAATACTTGACTAAGCCAAATGTTGATTTTGATTTTCTAGTAGAAAAGGAAGTTGTCTAATAAAGAGGATAGTGGTAAGCATGCTAAGTGGTCAAAGAAGTTGAGGGTCTGTCAAAGAAGTCTTCTTCACTTCACTTGCTCTTGATGAAGTAGGTTCGAATCTGCAGATGAAGGTGTTCTTGTGTCAAAGAAGTTTAAGAGGAAAAGGGTTCGATAAAGGTAATGTCAAGTCATGTTCATTGAAATTTAGTTTATGTTTTATTTTGATGAAAATGGAGTAGATATTTATTTTGTATTTGAAGGATCACATGTGATTTACGAATTATTCTCTTGCAACATATTAAGTCTGATTCAATAATAATAATCACATGTGATTTTGAATACAAATCACATGTGATATTTTAGTTAAATTTTTGATAATCACCTTTGATTCATTTTGAGCTTATGTCACATGTTCTTGTAAGTTTTAGTTTATTTACCCGGATCACATGTGATTTTAGCTAATCACATGTGTTTTTTTGTTCATACTGTTGAAAGCTGTTTTGAAACTCATTTTTGATACAAAGTTTCATCAGTTAGTTTAAGTATGGAAACTTTAACTCCCGGTTTGTGGGTTGATGTCAATGTCGTTGATTGTTGGGGTGCTGTTCTTAACCATGAAGAGACTTTCAAAGAAGTTGGATCCCCGTCGAGGCACATATTTCTGACTAGTTGTATTGTAAGTGCTTTTGTTATTTTTTTTGAATTTTATTGTATAATCATATATTTTTGATTATACATTTTATGTTTGTTATTTTCTATAGACAGAGCAAATGATTGATGGTAGTTTGAATTCTGAGGAGCAATGAAAAAGTTTTGAAGCACAAGTTTTGGGTCATTTTGAAGATAATCCTGCTAGCATTAACCTAAAAGACGTCAATTTGGTAATGTCATTATTCTTTTTTAGATTTATAATTGTTAAATTCATTGTTTCTTCATTTTTATTAAGTTTACCTTTTTTTTTGTTAAATCATGCATTTTTTCCAATTTGCAATGGTGGGCATTTCAATGTTGTTGTCTTCAACCTTTCTAAAACAATCACGATGACAATGCTTGATAACATTGACAGTGGGGAATCTTATGATAAGAAGTATAAAGGATCATGTGATGTTCTTGTAAGTTTGAGTTTATTTTACCCAGATCACATATAATTTTACCCAGATCACATGTGATTTTACACTGATCACATGTGATTTTACCCAGATCACACATGATTTTTACCCAGACCACATGTGATTTTTATTCAATTAACATGTTCATTTATTTATTTGTTTTTTGTATAAAAAAATGTTTTCCCGTCATCTACAGTTGTATGCCAACAAAAGGTATTCTAGCATTATTAAATTGAAGCCAAAGATTCCCAAGCTGAAATGGAGGACAAAGTCAAATTATCGTGATTGTGGTATTTTTGCCATGTTGCATATGGAAAACTATATGGGTGAAGATCCTACAAAGTGGGATTATGGCCTTGTTCCTGAATCAAATATGCAGTTCGACATGTTGAGGAGGCTGAGGTTCAAGTATTCTACCAAGATGTTGTTACATGAGCTTAACGTGTATCGAGAGAGGATGCTTAGGGAGGCAAAGGATTTTGAAAAAATTGATTCTCCACAATGTCTACAAGGCTTCATTTTTTTTCTTTTTAACTTGAAGTGCTTTTTCTCTTTCACTCGTTCGCCTTTTATTGCGTTCTGCTTCTGAAATATTCCCTTTGTTACTTGCTTTTGTTGGATTGTTAACTGTTTTTTTCTTAGGTTTAGAAATAGCAAAATGTTCACCAATCACATCTGTCGTTTTTCCCGAATGGGGATTTGGCACCTCATCCTCCACTTCTTTCTTTAATTTCTTCATCTTTTCAACAAATTCATCCATCTTTCCTACGTTATTACCCAACCGAAATAAACAATCATCTAATAGACAAGTTGCTTCATTTGTAAGTCTATCAACTTCTACATTTTTTCCCCATATCTGTTTCTTTTTCTTCTCAAGTCAGGTGGAATTATATCCTTTGTCCACCGCCTCAAAATATATTGATTTGGAATGACGTCAATATCACGATTCTTGAAGACAATAAATATGTGTCGGCGTAGAAAACCGTATCGAGCAAAATGTCTGCAGGAACATACAACTGAACCATCTTCTATAGTACGAAGTACCTTTCCAAATCAAAATAATACAAGAATTATATTTTGTAAATGTTATTTATATGAGATCACATGTGATTCTTTGTAAGAGATCACATGGGAGTTCTAAGAATCACATGTGATTCTCATAAAAGAAACTAACAAATATTTTTAGAATTCCAGATAGCATACCTTATAGTCTACAACTTTTTGTGCTTCTATTTCACTTTCGTCTTTAATTTCCTTGTTAAGTGTTCTATAAGGCATTGCGTTTTTGTCTCTAACCATGACAATCTCACAACCTTCTTCTATTTTCAAATTCTGTATACTACAAGTCCAGCATGCTTTATTTATTTCCTTTTGAACAAGCAGAAATATTGTCCTAGTATACACTTTTGCTGCATGACGCTCAATTTTTAACCTTGTTTCACACTTTGGGGATGTGTCTAGTGTTTTAAAGTCTAAAGGTTACTGTCTATAACATTACCTTTCCATTTCTGCTTCATAAGACATCATAAAACTAACTAGCATTGCTCCTGGCTTGTGAAACTTTTGAAGAACGAGTTTTCACTCTCGACACTGGGAACTTCATTTCTCGATAGTCAAGGTACCCGGTTAGGCAATCAAAGACGAATTCCTTTAAATGGATCCTCGCTTGAAGTGGGGGTGTTGTCCCTATTGGTGAGCCCTTCCCATAAGGCCCCAGGTCGGGCATATGGTTCTCATCAATCCAAATAATGAGAGTCTATAAAATAATTTGGAATTCACATTTCTCTAAGGTTAAACATCTTTGTCATCCATTTGTGGTTTTTCAAACCAAAATCTTCAATCAACTTGGCCCATTTCTCTTCAAATTCCAAAGGTTCCATGAACATATTCCAAATGATCTTCTTAAAACGCTTCTTGAAATCAGTTTCTTTGTATATTGCTTTACAAATCTATTTTATTGATAAATAGAGTTTTAGTCCCTTATTTTTCAGCATAAATCACATTATATATTCACATGAATCACCACATGTGATTATCATGTGATCCACATTTAAAGTGAATAAAAAAACATATTGTTAAGAGAATACATTTACCTTTGCTGAAATTTTTTGGTCAATATGCCACATGCAAAGTCTGTGTTTTGATTTAGTGAAAACGGCTTCAATAGCTTTCTTCATTGCTCCATCTTGATCTGTTACAACCAAGGCCGGTTCTTTCTTGAAGGCAGTCATAAATGCGTTTAGTAGCCACGTGTACGATTCAGTATCTTCTTTTAAAAGCATTCCAGAACCAAAGGTGACACACCTTCTGTGATTATCTACGCCAGTGAATGGTACAAACATCATGTGGTACCTAAGAACATTAACATATATTTACTGTAACAATATCTTAATGTGATGCAGAAGTAAATCACATGTGATTCCTATTATGATCACATGTGATTCCCAATATGATCACATGTGATACATCTAAATCACATGTGATTTTTGTTATAAATGGAATTTTTTGGTCAATATGCCACATGCAAAGTCTGTGTTTTGATTTAGTGAAAAAGGCTTTAATAGCTTTCTTCATTGCTCCATCTTGATCTGTTACAATCATGGTCGGTTCTTTCTTGAAGGCAGTCAAAAATGCGTTTAGTAGCTACGTGTATGATTTAGTATCCTCTTTTAAAAGCATTCCGAAACCAAAGGTGACACACCTTCTGTGATTATCTACGCCAGTGAATGGTACAAACACCATGCAGTACCTAAGAACATTAACATATATTTACTGTAACAATATCTTAATGTGATGCAGAAGTAAATCACATGTGATTCCTATTACGATCACATGTGATTCCCAATATGATCACATGTGATACATCTAAATCACATGTGATTTTACATAAAATCACATGTGATTTTACATAAAATCACATGTGATTTTTGTCATAATGAAAACATATATATATATATATATATATATATATATATATATATATATATATATATATATATATATATATATATATATATACTTACTTATTGTTATTGAAGGTTGCATCAAAAGATACTATGTCTCCAAACTCTTTGTAGTTGCATTTTGCAACTTCGTCGGCCCAAAATGTTAATACAAATAAACCGTAAAAACGTTTATTTATATTTTACGATCTTCTAATGTTTTGTTGATAACAAACGTAAAATCATTTTAACGAAACAAATAAAATACGTAATTAGTTTGAACTAATAGTTTCTAACACACTTACGTCTTCACATAAAACACTAAAACAAGTATAAGTGATTTTATGATTTAGTATTACATATGTATAACAACTACTGTTTACATATTTGGGTAAAATATACACATAACTAGTATGTAGTATATTGGGTAATATAAATGGGTAGAAACTTAAGTATCATAACCCATTGACCAAATACATTGAATGTAGTTGGGTACAACCCAAAGTCCATGACCCATATCCATGGAGCTTGACCCATAACCCATTGCATGACATCATGCTTATGTCATATATGGATAATATCCATAACCCATGGTATTAACCCATACTCACTTGACTAGGTGCATTGCACTCATAAGATACATTATATCTAGTAAAGACCCATGGATCAACCCATAACCCATGACCCATGATCAAAATACCCATGGGTAAGAGGGTCCCACGGATCCCTAGCTTTACGCTAGACGGATCCTCATGGGAGGATCCGTGGGATCCGGAACAATAGGCTTTTCTCTCTATAAATAGTGAGCCATTTCTTCATTATTTCTCACCCTTTCTCACATACTTTCTCCTTGAGTTTAAAACTCTCTAACCCCGGATCCAAGTGATCTACGTTTGTAGTTTTGTTTTGTGTGATTCTCTAGGTTCCTCTTAAAGGCGAGATCACTACCTTTGAAGTCAAGCAAGCTCAAGTCCATGAGTTGCCATGCTTCCTCATCATCAAGACTACTGAAGTCCTCTTGTTGATGATTCTTTTCTTTCTTCTAAGAAGTGTAGTGTTGAAGATATTAGTGAAAGATGTCTCAAGTGTCAAGACGAAGACATTAGTGAAAGGTGTTGATCGTCCGTATTGTAGGCATTAGCGAAGGGTGCCTAGAAGTCAAGTCACAAGACATTAGTGAAAGTTGTCTTGAAGATCTAGTTAAAGGCATTAGTGAAAGGTGCCTTAGATGTACATTCGATATGGTGTGTTTCGATGTACAAGATAGATTAGTATTGGATCCAAGGATATTGATATCCTTGATGATGTTTTAATAAGGAGTTGGTCTCCTTTGGGATTAGTCGTTGGTGTAGTGTTGGGTAGTAGTTCCTCCATTGTAATGGAACTCGGTACTTAGCCTAGTACCGGATAAAGGGTAGGCGACGTTGTGGTAGGTGTGGTTCACCTTGGTATGAAAGAACCCGGTGGTTAGCCTAGTACCGAAAAAAGAGTAGGCGGCGTTGTGAAGGTTTCTCCGCCATAAGGAGTTGGTGTCATCTAGTGATTACGAACTCTCGAGTAGGTGCTTGGGGAGTGGAGTAGAGCAAGGAAGGTGTCCTTGTAGCCGAACCACTATAAATACTTGCGTTGTGGTTTTGTGCTTCTTACTCTTATCTTTTCATTACATACTTCTATATGTTTGTTTATCAACATCCAACACACATCCAAATAGATTGACATAAGTCGATCTAAATAGTTTAAAA
This sequence comes from Chrysanthemum lavandulifolium, assembly GCA_022545495.1. Taxonomy (NCBI): domain Eukaryota; kingdom Viridiplantae; phylum Streptophyta; class Magnoliopsida; order Asterales; family Asteraceae; genus Chrysanthemum; species Chrysanthemum lavandulifolium. Next base: position 5,821,840 of record CM040245.1, read on the forward strand.
CGAGTTTTAATTGGCAAAAAAATTCAACCGCCTTCTAGTTTTCCACAATTGGCATCAGAGCTTCGTTACCAAGTTTCTTGAAGTATATTGTACTTTAAAAACTTGATATGATCCATGGTTAATTGAAAACTACAAAGAAGGTTTTTCATAAAAACAAACACCATGTCTTTTATAACTCTTTGTTTGGATGTTGATTAGATGACAACATTTTTCTCATTATTTATTTTCTATATAAATGCACTAATCCTATTTGTCATGTTGATTAGTCAAAGCTCATACATACCAAGCCATAGGAATCGCTTGGTAACAAGAATACCTTCCCTAAGAAGGTATCTTAAACACAAAGGAGCCGCAATTGTCTACTGGCATTTGTTGTGTAAAGACATTCCTAAGTGCGTTAGAGGTATAATTTTCTACTTATCTCTAAAATGACATTAGCTTGATAATTGAGTATGCCTAGATAGGTATTTATATGATTATCTTTTGTGCATATACATGTATTACATGAAGCTTCATTAGGAAGACTTTTCTCACATACGTGTTGTTTTTTCGTCTAAAGTGGTGGTATATAAAACTTGTGTTTTATTTCATTTAATCCAAAAATCATATCTTTCTAATAATAAAACAAAACACAAATTTCAAAAATTCCTCCTTCCCCATAAATAAACCATCCGTCGCCCACTTTATCAAATCCTCACTTTTTCAAATCTTTCATTTTCAAAAAATTACCTCTCATTCAAAACTTCATCTTCCTCTCATCTCATCTTAAACCAAAACCAAGAAGGTTCATCATCAACATGGTTTACATCGCTCTCTTGCCCATCGCCTTAACACTCATCGCACTTGTGTTCCCTATGATGAAGTTCACATACGGAGACATATACTTTGTGATATTAATCTACATTGGGGTTATATACCCAATCATTTGCATCATTCTTAGCATTGAAATGAAATATTACTAATAGTCTAGTTATCTAGGTTATTATTATCATAATGTGTTTATCATTTCTTTTTTATTTATTTCATTCTATCGTGATACATTAGAAAGCCATGTATGCATGCTAAAAGAAAATGTAGGCTAAAACAGATATCTTGGTATAAAACTATAAGATCTAAAAACCTATGTTTTTATCAAGAAATCTGTTTATGTTTCTCCAGATCCACGGATCCCGAAAGTTAGACTAGTCGGATCCCTTATGAAAGGGAACCGTACTACTGGAGAACAACTTTTTCATGCAAATTAAAAACCACTTTATTTTTAAAAGTAATATTCCACTAGAATGTCAAAACCTTAGGTGAGTTAAGTATCATTGTTGTTAAAAACCATTGTTAATAAAAAAAATCTAGTAAAAACGTTAGATAATCATTGGTTGACCCCAAAACATCACTTTCTACTATCTCATCTTTTCTATAGGTTCAACTATGACGCATGAATATGAGTTTGATTTTTCACTCACTAGCGTCTACACTCCAAACATCTCCCTTGAGCTCAACACCTGGCAATCATGTCCGTTGGTTCAATAATCTCGAAAACCGTCACTTCCACGAAGGACATATTGTAGACACCTCTCTACAATTCGAAGAATGTATCAATACCTCCTTTCGAGCCATAGGACTTGAATGTCTTCTCAAAATCAACGAGAAGATATATCCAAGGTTCATAATGGAATTCTTCCAAGTTGAACTCGTTCAGAACGAGGATCGTTCTCATCTCTTTGGTTTTGGATCAAAACCAAAAGTTTGTTTTAACTCTTGGAAATTTGCTCACATCCTCCGGATTCCAAGTCATGGACAATGCGCTTCACCAAGATTGGTCTCTTGATTCTCTCTTCAACTTTCATGAAGAAAATAGTCCATATTGTTCACACATACCCTCCCCGGAGGATTTGAATCGCATAATATGCAAACCTCGACCATATTACTCCGATCCAAACATTATCTTTACATGGGACATTCGAGAATATTACAAACCTCTTGCTCTTATTCTACGTGAAAATGTTTGGAGTCTTAGGGGAAATCGAGAAATCCTTCCCGCTTGTTGTGCTCACATAATGTATTGTTTGCTAACACAACAACCATACAATCTCGCCTACTTCTTCGCAAGGCTAATTGTAAATCTTCAAGGCTCCAAGAATAAACTCATCCCTTATAGAATGTTCTTGACGCGCTTCTATCATAACGTCATGCATTTTCATCCTCAATTTCAAAGTCCGTTGTACGTACTTGTGAACAAGATGATGGAACCGCTAAACATATCTCTCATGAAGACTTTCTTCATTCTTGATTCCACCAACACTCATCAACCATTTGATGATCCTTCTAGCAAAAACGCTCAAGGAACTTAGTAGTCTTTCAAATAGGATCAATCCTTTTGTACTCATGCTTTATCAATGTAATCCAATTTCCTTCATGAAATAAAAACATCTTAAATTTGATATCTTAGTATTAGAACCTCTTAAACTAACCTTGGAATATAATGCATTGTCAAAATCATTACATACCTTTAGTAAAGGTTATGCTTAGCAGATAGACGGATCCCAAAGTTTTTGCTAAACGGATCCCTACTCTTAGGGAACCGTGGGATCCGACAAACAGAAAATGCAATTACAATCATTGTATTTCAAACATGTCTTTAGAACACTTCACACCAAGTTAGACATAGTGCCTTAAGGAAAATTGAGCACTTATCAAGCTAAGTAGATCTTTCCTACTCACACATAACTCACCTAGATCACACTCAAGACGCTTGTAGATCTATCATTTCACTTAAATCCATTACTCTTCCACTCTCAAGCTCTCACATCATTTCTCACATGATCCCTCATATCTAACTTTGGAAATCTTTCGATTATGGCAAAATTGATCATAATCATCCTTACCTCAAAATTGGTCAAAATTGATCAAATTCTAGTTTTTCCATCTTAAGCCTTTAGGATATTCTCCAAAACATTATTCTAAGTCACTATCTGATCTCTAGGATCATTTAGCTTCACTTGACACTCTCAAAATCTTTAGTGTTATCTTTGTTCATTCGTTGGTACTCATGAAAGTTCCAATTTCTTCCATAAAAGGCAATCGTTAGCTACATCACTCATTACCCTCAAGTACTTAAGCACCCCTTCATTTAAGACACTTAGATAAACCTGAAACACTCAAGAAGAAATAGGCATTAGACCTTACAAACATCATTACTATCTTTTCTTAGTGGCGATGAGCGGATCCCTAGGATTAGCCTAGACGGATCCCTCAAATAAGTGGAAGTGGGATCCGGATGATGATTATGTCAACTCTAGCTAAAACAATCATTTCAAGCTCATCTTTCTAACTTGAACACTCCATCTCATCTTAAATGAGTTCCTAGATCAAGACAAACTCGAAGTTGACTCTTGTGCATGTTAATCATCACATTCCAATGAATTTTAGTGGCTTAAGTCTTGAATGCACTTGCCAAATCCCTTGCTTTATAAACCACATTGTTAGGACTTCTAAAGTCATCATCTTCATCCATATTTTTAGCACTTAGGAACCTTTGCAAACCACTTGAAATCATCTCATCATAAGGAAAACTCCAAGTAGCAACTTATCCACTAAAGAACCACCCAAGAAAATTGCTCGTGTTGTACACGAAATCTCTTCAACCGAATTATCTCCGGTCAAGTCCACAAATGCAAGGATTCCTCCTCCACCAACTCAACCAATCAAACCAATTCCTAAAAGGATAGTACCCACAAAACTACCTATGCCAAACACCACCATACCTCCTAGGCCAAACAATCCCATCTCCACTAAATTATCACCATTGGTTCCTAGAGCTATCTCATTTACAACTCCACTATCATCACCATACCTCTACAATTTAGAGGATTTGCCTCCTAGGCCGTCTCATCCTCCTCCACCGGCAACATTTTTCTCATTAGGAGGAATAATGGTACATAATCAAGGTGTTGAGTCAACATTAGCCCCGGCTTCCTTTTCGCCATCACCATCATATAATCCTATTTGGATTATGAGAAATCATCAAAGTCAACCACCCGACCATATGGAAGTTGACACTTCTCTACCACCACCATCATTCTTGGTCGAGTCATCTTCAAATGCGCCTCCACAAATCCCTCCGTCGTTTGAGACTCCACAACCCGCCTCATTTGATCCTTCGCATCAAGCAATTTCATTTCTTCCACCACCACTACCTAGCCATGACAAAGATTGTTATCATTGTCAACATGTTGAAAGTTTGATACATGAAGTACGAGAAGATCAACGTTTCATGTTCTATCACCTCCTCGAACGTTTTGACGAGATTAAACCTAAACAAACTTGAGCTAGAGGATTTTAGTGGTGTCCTAGTATCAAGCGTTACTTAAATAAGTCTAGTAATTCCAAAGTCATGTATCGATCATTTTCTTAGTTTTTAGAGTCATGTATATCATATCCCTAGTTTTATTAAATGAAAATACATGCTACTTGCTATATTTCTGAGCATATGATTATGTTGTATAATACATATTTCACTTTGATATTAACATAATGGGTTATATCACATTGCTGAAATTAATAATCATCCAGACGGATCCCTTAAATTTGCTTAGACGGATCCCTACAAGGAGGGAACCGTGGGATCCGTGATACAGAAAACTATTTTTCTACTCACTTGGATCATATTTGCAGGAAATTATGCATTATACTTGTTTTTTAACCTTTGTTTTGTAGTTATTCAATTTACACATGAAGACTTTGACACCCTAAAAGCTAGGGGGAGCTTTGTGTCAAAGCAATACATTGCAAAATTACTTTCAATATTAGGATTACATTTCATGACATCCCTTTGCAAAATTGCAATCATCAAGGGGAGCACACTCGTCAAAATAGACGAAATCTTTTGCAAACTTAGTTGCAAATGAACTAGCTTAGTAGTATTTTATTGACGCCATTACATAGGGATGGACTCGTCAAGGAGGAGTGAAGACGAGATCCTTTCCCGTTACTTGCTCTCTACTTTTTTTTTCTTTCACATGTTTTTCCTAAAACAATGTGTTAGTTTCCTTTCGAAGCTCTTTTTGTCTCGACAAAAAGGGGGAGAAGAGAGTAAAAACTACAAATTCAAACTTTTACGAATTTTAGCTTTTTCTTAAAATAATTTTATGTTTTGTCATCAACAAAAAGGGGAGATTGTTAATACAAATAAACCGTAAAAACTTTTATTTATATTTTACGATCTTTTAATATTTTGTCGATAACAAACGTAAAACCATTTTAACGAAACAAATAAAATACGTAATTAGTTTGAACTAATAGTTTCTAACACACTTACGTTTTCACATAAAACACTAAAACAAGTATAAGTAATTTTATGATTTAGTATTACATATGTACAACAACTAGTGTTTACATATTTGGGTAAAATATACACATAACTAGTATGTAGTATATTGGATAATATAAATGGGTAGAAACTTAAGTATCATAACCCATTGACCAAATACATTGAATGTAGTTGGGTACAACCCAAAGTCCATGACCCATATCCATGGAGCTTGACCCATAACCCATTGCATGACATCATGCATATGTCATATATGGATAATATCTATAACCCATGGTATTGACCCATACCCACTTGACTAGGTGCATTGCACTTATAAGATACATTGTATCTAGTAAAAGACCCATGGATCAACCCATAACCCATGACCCATGACCCATGATCAAAATACCCATGGGTAAGAGGCGTCCACGGATCCCTAGCTTTACGCTAGACGGATCCTTATGGGAGGATCCGTGGGATCCGGAACGATGAGGCTTTTTCTCTATAAATAGTGAGCCATTTCTTCATTATTTCTCACCCTTTCTCACATACTTTCTCCTTCGCTTTAAAACTCTCTAACCTCAAATCCAAGTGATCTATGTTTGTAGTTTTGTTTTTGTGATTCTCTAGGTTCCTCTTAAAGGCAAGATCACCACCTTTGAAGTCAAGCAAGCTCAAGTCCATGAGTTGCCATGCTTCCTCATCATCAAGACCATCAAGTCCTCTTGCCGATGATTCTTTTCTTTCTTCTAAGTGTAATGTTGAAGACATTAGTGAAAGATGTCTCAAGTGTCAAGACGAAGACATTAGTGAAAGGTGTCGATCATCCGTATTGTAGGCATTCGTGAAGGGTGCCTAGAAGTCAAGTCACAAGACATTAGTGAAAGGTATCTTGAAGATCTAGTTAAAGGCATTAGTGTAAGGTGCCTTAGATGTACATTCGATATGGTGTGTTTCGATGTACAAGATAGATTAGTATTGGATCCAAGGATATTGATATCCTTGATGATGTTGTAATAAGGAGTTGGTCTCCTTTGGGATTAGTCGTTGGTGTAGTGTTGGGTAGTAGTTCCTCCATTGTAATGGAACTCGGTACTTAGCCTAGTACCGGATAAAGGGTAGGCGACGTTGTGGTAGGTCTGGTTCACCTTGGTGTGAAAGAACCCGGTGGTTAGCCTAGTACCGAAAAAAGAGTAGGCGACGCCACAAGGCTTCTCAAGGAGTTGGTGTCGTAGTGATTACGAACTCGAGTAGGTGACTCGGGGGTGGAGTAGGCAAGGAGGGCGTCCTTGAAGCCGAACCACTAAAAATATTTGCGTTGTGGTTTTGTGCTTCTTACTCTTATCTTTTCATTACATACTTCTATATGTTGTTTATCAACATCCAACAGACATCCAAATAGATTGACATAAGTCGATCTTAATAGTTTAAAACGAGTTTTAATTGGCAAAACTATTAAACCCTCATTCTAGTTTTTCACACAAAACATTGCCACCAACTCACTGCTTTCTACCTTATATTGAAATTTAAAGTTCGGCACATACATCTTTCTCTTTTCCATTTTATTTATAAGCATTTCTGCATCACTTTCCCCTATGAAAGCATTTATATCCCTTTGGTGATTCTTAAAATCATCAAATGTCTCATGAACTTATTCACACCCACCTTTCAAGCTGGTTAAAAAGTTGTGTGCCCGTGTTGCACCAATCTTGTTTGTTGCCACTTTGACTATAAACATTTTGTCTGCTTAAGTCATTCTTCTTTGTTTTTTTGTAAAATCTTTGTACTCTTTTGGTATTAGCACATGGTTGTGTGTAGCAATAAACTGAATTAACTTGTGTCTTCTAGAAACTTGGTCCAATTCTAGTCTTATACGAGCTTTACAACCTGTTATATGAAGAGTTGTATTTCTCTTTTGCTTATCACTGTTTTGAGGATCCAAAGGGTCGATATTAATACGTCTTGGATTACCTTCTTTGTTACACATGATGTATTTGTGTTGCACCATTCCAGATTTTGTTAATCGTTGCCCTGACTTTTTAATTTGAAAACCTTCTGCTTCAGCATAAGTACTACACATCTCTATAGCTTCCTCTAAAGTATCATAGTATCTTCCCTCAACTGGTATACAAATTCCTTCTACATGAGGCTCCCAATATATCGAGCCATTCGGTGTTTCAGTATGCTCATATAAGGTTGGTCTTGGTGATCTCATAGAATCTGTATATCAAAAACATAATTACTAGGAATCACATGTAATATACTAGGAATCACATGTGATTTAATACACATTTTTTTTAATAAACATTTTATTGTTTTCCTTAATAGTGTTGCAAAAAAAGGTCTACAAGGCCGACTAATCACCGATTAGGTGCTAATGGGCCACCGACCTTTCCGATTTGTGTAAATCGTTCAATTAATTCGGTCAACCATGGTCAACTGCGGTTAACGATGGTCAAACTTGCCGAAAACATGGAAATCTTACCGGAAATACCCTAAACTCGCCGTAAATTAGTATAATCACTTATAGTTACTGTTTATATCTATTACAAGATGTTTTTCAAGAAAAATCTTGCCAAAAATACCAACAGTTGCCATAAATACCTAAAACTTGCCAAAAATGCCGATACAATTAATTACCGATTCGCTATTTTGCAACCCTGAACAAATGTAATCACTTATAGTCGCCGTTTATATCTATTACAGGATGTTTTTAAGGAAAATCTTTTCAGGAATACCCAAATTTGCCAAAAATGTCAATCCGATTAATCACCGATTAATCCCACCTTGACAGATTACAAGCTAAGGGGGGGGGGGGTCGACCGCCTCACTACCGATTCGCGATTTTTGCAACTAAATCACATGTGATTTACATGTGAATCACATGTGATTTATAACAAATTACATGTTTTTAGGCTCTTTTTGTTTTGTCTACATTCAAAACAAAACACTAAAATACTAAAACAGCTGCTTTTGAATATAAATCACATGTGATTTTGAATAAAAATCATATGTGATTTACGAATTATTCAAATCTTTTTTTACCTCATTTGTATGTTTTAGAATAACCTATTGCAAATCACATGTGATTTAATTCAAATCAAAACAATAAAACAACTAACTCACTTTTGATTTACTACATACAAAAAATTTGTTTAATAAATAACAAAGATCAAATCACACGTGATTCACATTCAATTTCTTTTTCAACAAAACCTGTTGTGTCTGCAACTTCTGGTAAATCGTCTTCCATATCTGGTAAATCATCTACAACAGATGTTGTGTTTACAGCATCTAATGGAACTTCGATTAGATTATTTTCATCTATAATGTCGATTAAATTCTGATTTTCATTCATTTTAAATTGACGGCCGTGATACGACGGTTTTATGGTGATTGCGATGAGAGAGAAAGTAGATGAAGATCGGTTTTTATGGTTTTACTGTGATACTGCAGTTTTTATGGCGGTTTTTACGGTTTTATAGGTGGTTTATTGATCGGTTTTTACTTTTCCGGCGGTGGTTAGAGAATTCCGGCGGTGTGTGTACAAGAGGTGCGTGTTTTTATGAAAGTTATGTGCAGTTTTTTTTCTTTTATAGGATAGAGGTGGAATTACAATCATGCCCTTGTTTGTATTTTTTAGATCTCATCTTCACCATTGGATGAAAAAAGGATGGATGAATATGATGTTGTGGTTTGTTCTTTAGCAACTAGTGGGTTGTCGTGGATCTCAGCTCGGGAGATAAAACAGTAATATAAGAAATTAAAAAAGACAAAGATTTAATGATATCACAAACTTCCTAAAATTAATGATATCACAAACTTCCTAAAATCACGAAACTGGTGGTATAAATAAAATTTTTAAGGTTAACATTATTTTCATTGTTGAGAAAACTGGGTTAGGGTTTGAAATCAAAGATTTCATCTTTCTTCAAGTTTAGGGTATAAACATTATCCGAACATTACAAGGCTTATGCATTTGTTAGTAGTTGTTACTGAGGTTTTTTCCATGTTTGATTGTATGTTTCTTGCCAAGTATTTTAAGATTAATGTACTTCATTTGTTGTCTTTGTTGTTCTGCTATATTCCATTATAAAGATTAATATTAGTGTTTTTGTGCTATGTTACATGCTTCGAGTTCCTTAAAAGATTGATGGAAATCCAGCCTTTTAAGGTCTTCCTCACTTTTTGCCAAGTAATTTGACGTTCTAGTTGTCACATGTGCCATTTTGCTTGATTTATATCTTAGAGTAGTTTAATTCATTGATTAGTTGTCTATTCGATTAGCGATTCATGTGAACTTGACCTTTTCAATATAATTTTTGATACACCAGGAATGCAGATAATTAAGAGAATTTGCTAGGTTTGCTAGTTTTTTCGTAAGATTTTCACGATCATTGTATTAACCATAACTAACTGATTACTTATTGGGACCGTTAGATAGAGTATGAGGTGTTATCAAAATCAAAGTTTCAAGTACATGAAAGCTTTGAGATTCATATTTTTTTTCATGTGGGATATTAATGTTGCATTGATAACTTAGAATTACTAATATTATGACATCTTGCAGGGGCATTCATATGGTATAACAAAGATTATCTCAGATGGAACATAAAGAGATATTTTGTGGTTCAATGCCTCCCTTATCTCCTAAACATTCCTGGTGTGTTGCTCAGAACTCGGAAGCCACAGATGATGACAACACACAAGTCCATATTTTCTACAACTTAAATGATCCAATGTGTTATTATCGCTGCCAAATCCCCGAGTTACTTGGAAAACGTATCCGAGGGTGTTTCCATGGCTGTTGGGCGATTCTCTCCTCCAACCATCCACGTGATGTCATGTGGACTCTTTGGAACCCATTCACTTCTCAAATTGTTAATCTCCCTCCGTTGATTCAAAGAGGACCAAAAGAATATTATGATGATATCACATATTGTTGTTTGTCAGCCCCTCCCGATCATCCCAATTCAGTTCTTTTGTTAACGAGAACCAAAAAACCCAACATTGTGTATTGTTGGATTGGGAGCGATTCATATTTCCGGAATGCACATGAAAGAATAAAATTAAGATGGGCTGAAAGGACGTTTTCCAAACAGTTAAAGAGCAAATATGGTTCGTTTTATAATCTTACTTGTTGCAATAGTAAAGTATATGCCTTATATGCCTACACTAACACGAGTATAAGTGATAGTCTACTTCTCGTAGAGTTTGACATTGTGGTTAGTGATCGGAAATACAGGAAGCTAAAAGAAGTTGTGATAACTTTATTGCCAGTTTTGGAATTTCAATGTCCTCGCGAAGTTGATTCTTTCCATGTACCTTTACATGCACTGAAAGGGTCTTGTTCAGAACTGTTTATGATTTGGACAAGTACATCAGTTAGTGCTGTGTATGTATTTAGATTGGATATGAATAATATGAGGTGGCAAGAAATGGAAGACCTCAAAGACACTATATTATCCGTGGAACTTCCAACCGAGTCATCAACATTTTACAGCCCCGCAACTACTTCATCAGAATTAGGAGGTTATATACATATTCTTGCCGATAAGGGAAAAATCATATACTTGTACCACGTCAAGGATAAAACCATCTCCTTATCTTCTATTCCTTGTATAGCAGGAACTAACCACGTGTCAGCGTGGGCAATGCTCGAATGCACCAGGTATTGTAATGCTTCTTTGCTTTCAAATGTATTTATTTGCTGGAAATTGCTTCCTTGAAAATCATATTTTATGTAGGTTAGAGAGTAATTGTTTAGAAAAAGAGGGTGACGAGGAGGATGGGATACTCGTAAGATCAGTAAAGGTTAATCATCAGGTTGAATCCCACCTGCCTAATTTTCCAGTTCATGGTTTGAAAATGAAAGAGTTCTGTATTGGACTCATCGAGAATAATAACAGGTAATTTTTTATGAGATACCATTTAAGTTTTATTATAGATCTATAGATCACTTCAATTATTCATAAGTAGCTTGTGTGACATCGCTCTTAAGCATCACGTCTTTCTTCTTCTATCCGACAACACGAAAAAAGAAATCTGTTTTTCTTTTAATCATATTTTTTTGTAGGTCAGAAAGTGATGATGTTGATTCTAAACAAGAAAATGACAAGGATGCTGATATAATTGAAAGATCAGTCAAGGGTGATGAGGATGAATCGCACCTGCTCAATCTTCCACTTCATGTTTTGGGGATGGTAATGGAATATTGTGTTGGTCTCGATTACCTCAGGTTTCGTTCCACATGCAAAAGTTGTCACTTGGCATCACCTGTGATACCCTGGAATAACGAGAAAGCATCAAAGAGATTGCAAAAGTATTCATTACCTTCACCATGGCTGACTGTGTTTGACAAACATAAAGGCATTATCACTCTTACTGATCCCATGTTTGGTGACAAGTATTTTATAAAAACACCTCAAGAATTGATTTGTGATCTTGAAATAAAGGGTTCGAGGTATGGCTGGTTACTAATTTTAAAATCTAGTGGATCACTGGTGTTTTATAACCCCTTCACAAGTGATATTCGAAAGCTTCCACAGTTACGTGATTCAGAAATTTTCAGTTTCTCAGCACCACCCACTTCTCCCGATTGTATGGTTGTTGGAATTGCATTAGATGAAGATTATAATTATAATGTTTTTATCTACTTTGTAGGCGGGGAACCATCCTGGCGTAGTTTATATATAGATATATATGGCGATGACGACTGTTTCTCGTCTCTAACATTATTTGGCCGCGACCTTTATGCCTTGAGGTATGATAGAGGACTTGCTGTTTTTGAAGAAATGGGCAGAACATATCAATATTCATGGAACCCTAATGTAGCCAAAGCCCCAACAAGTTGCACATCTTTTCCTCAGTCTTTCCTATTGAGTTGTGATCAACATCTTTTACATGTCATTGTGGGGAAATTTGGAGAATCGGTAGAGGTTTTCAAGTTGAAAAAATCTAAGAAATGGGTCAAAATAGACAGTTTAGTGAAACATATGATTTTTATTTGTGGTACGTCATCCTTCTGCATTGATGCCAAAGAACCACACATGGGGAATAAGATCTACTTTCCAAGATTGTTGGCCGACAATGAGAACAGGAATGGTGTATTATTCTATTCACTTGAAACATGCAGGTATCACACTTTCAGTAACAAAAACTTCCAAGAAAGTTTTGGAGATTTCTTCGGAACGATACATCCTCTAGCCCCTCATGCGTGGATTGAACCATCTTGGTCCTAATTTACTTGTATATTATTAAGTACTTTATCTACTTTTGTTTCACTATTTTGTCTGTTGTCTTGTTTACTTGAAAGCCATTAAAAAAATAGCAAGTTCCATGCATACTCTACACAGATGTATTTAGCTATAAATTCGGTGATAGATGAATACAACCAAGTTATCTTAGCAGGTGGTTTGAAGTTAAATCCAGCTCATTAACAGAAAGAGGTTGTGGGTTCAAGTTTCACCGAGACATAGTGTGTATTCAGAATCATTAACTTATTTGATCACATTAAAGAAAAAACATATATTCCATTTAAAACCCATAACCTATTGAACGATGATAAGGAAGTAAGACAACCCTTCTAATGAAATCAGATTACCACAATAACTCATTTCTAATGAAATCAGATTACCACCAATACTAGACAACCCTTCTAATACTATTGAAGAATTCATGAAATCGTTATCAGAGACATGAAGCAACTGAAGAGAAGTCAAGTTATGAAAGGTGGCAACACTACTAGGAATACGCCATGTAAATTACACCCACTTAAATCCAACGAAACCAAACTAGTTATACTGAAGATCCACCTTGGAACAGAGCTATTAAAATTGTTTTTGAAAGATCAAGAAAGGAAAGGGATGTGACATTAAGCCTAGCAACATGAGGATTTATATCCAAGAGTTCACATTCAGACATACCTAACGTGACCAAAGAAGGAAGTGTGTTTATCACTTGAAGCCAAGCGGTTTCTTTGCTAAGGTCCACCCTATTCATTTCCAGGTGATGCAACTGACGAAGACTTGACAACCACTGCATATTCAATATGGTTGGTACGGTATACGTACGTTCAAGAAAACTTCCCAGACAAAGGACTTGCAGATTTGTAAGATTCCCCAATTGAGGAGGAATCGTTCCACCAAAGTGGGATGTCGAGAGGTTAAGATACCTCAAGTTTCCAAGAGAACCAATGAAATTAGGAACTTCCAACCCTTCAAAATCATTACAACTCAAGTCCAAATGCCGTAGTTGCTTCAAATGCAACAACGATGAATTTAAATTCCCTTTCAACCTCTGCCTAGAGCTTTCTTCGTATTCTTTCTCGGTGCCATAATCTGGGATATCACAGTGACCCTCAAGTGCAGCAAGATGTATTCGACTAACATGGCCAGTGTAATTATCACAAACAATCCCCACCCAATTACAGCAGTCGCCTCCTCACCAACCCAAGAAGCAAGTCGACCTGCTTCATCTATGAGCCCATGCTTGAACTCGAGAAGGGCTTGTCTCTCGCTATCCATGCATAATACATCATCATACTTTTGATTAGATGAGCATAAATGAAACAAGGCCGCAACAAAAATAAGCACAAGTAACAACATGAGTAATACGGAAATGAAAACGAGCACTCATATTGGTTGGTTCAAAGAGACTGAGACTTGCTCCTTTAATAATTTAAGTCTACAATAGGTTGTGTAGTTTAAGTTATACCAAGTATTAACGAAACCAAGTAAGATAATATTAGACTTCTATAATCGATTTTAAATTTTCTTGGATCCAACAAAGTCATTGTCTAATAAGTCCAAGTAAACGAAAAAGGCATCAACCAATTGCGAATGCGTTAAAAGTCAAATATGGTGCAAGTCAAGATCTAATAAGTTACAAAAATGATCCCTCACTCTCCCAGCTTTTCCCAAATTTCATCTTCTGTCCCTACAAATCTGAAATTACATCCAAACCTTCCTAGTTTGTATTTTAAAACATTCATTAAAATTTGTATCATAGCCTTTTAGTGTTGCAATTAAACCTTTAGGGTGTGTTTGGTAGCGGGAATTGAGGCAAGAGAGTTAGAAATGGTTTCACTTTCCTTTTTTGGTAAGCTAAAGAAAGAAAAAAAGCGGAGAAACCGTGTCTATTATTGAGAATTGCCTTTTTGTATTTTGATTTCCATTTCATTTAGTGTGAAAATGAGTTTTCTTCACAAACCACTCCTCCGCCCATTTCTCTACCAGACCAGGCCAACCAAAAGATAGGATCAGATGAAGGAGAGAGAGAACTACTATTGAAAGAATGCGAATCACTACTTCTTGTTGCTATAAAATGGTAAAATACTACTTCTTGGACTGTGCCGACACCCGAGAAGACTAATTAGAGATTTGCTAAGCGAACGAGCCTGAAAGCGCTTCTTCTAGCTTGATCTTAAGTCTTAGTAATTAAGCAATCTGACTTATATGCTCCTCTCCCCTTGCTTTATTACACCGGTAACTGCAGATGAAGCAAAGGACATCGATTATCTATTTAGACGAACGAAGAATAAGATAAAGGAATCTAATTCACCCGCATCTGTCGGAGGATTCATTTTTTTCACTAAAATTCTCTCTACTAATTGTGCCCTTAAAGTTCTCATAATCAAACCAAAGCCTTATAGCAAGAGCATACATACTAATAGCTTATAGGAGTTTTATAAATTTCTAAAAGATAGTTTTGAGTTTTGACATCTGATAATTTAAGCTTTTTATTAAAAAATATATATTGTCATAAACCAACTACAAAAAATAATTCAATTTTTCACACTTATTTCTTTACGTTATGGTCAATTGTGAACTTTTTTTTATACGGATCATAATTTTACTATATTTATAGGTGTCACAAATATTTAAAAAAATAATTCATATACATAAATGTGTGCAATTACAATAAAGCTACAGTTATAAGTGTCACAAATGTTTTCACACTTCTTTTTAAACATTTTTTGCAACTTTGTCACACTTTTAGGTGTGGACATTCAAATAATGTTTCCACACTTTTAACCATAGATATTTGGATAATATCTTCACACTTATATGTGTGAAAATTTGTCACACCCATTATTATCACAAATGAGCAAGTGTAGACTTTATAATTTTACAGATTTTTAACCATGACCATTTGAAAATGTGAAGAATTTAACTTAGATTATTAAGTTATTCACAATAATACATGTTGACACATGTCATATAGAATCACACCATGTTTAAAGAGACTTGGGATGTGGCACATGTTTTTAAATCCAGCATATGTGACAACTTCATTTGCATAACAACCTTCTAATCTTGTTATGCAACCTGAAGTTGTCACCTATATTGATTTAATCTTTTTTTAATCCTATTAATTCAACCTTTTAATCTTACTGATCCACAGGGTCTTAATAATTTGGACTCAAATGTTACTCCTAGCAATTCAAAAATAAATCACAAACTAAAAAGTGTTATAACATTGTTGTAATCTAAATTACGGGCAACTTTTATATTACTTGTATACAGAACAAAACACCAGCATTTCATAACAATAAAACAACAACATTATTTATAGGTACTTTTGAAATGAATAAGTAATAGCACAACAAAATAGAATCAAAAGCTTTTAATAACCTGTTTTCTAAAGAAATATTTTATCAAAGCTAGACATTCATACATTAGTATAAACTACTGAGAATTCTAACCTTGAAAGCCCAAGCGAACCCGTATAGATTGTATGTGGCACTAAACTTTAGGTTCTTTTTCAATTTTAACAGATGATCTTTTATGTGTATATGAACATTATTGACAGTCATTTGATAAAATTTATGCCACATATATTCACCCCAAGGAAATACATTCCAGGCTTCAAAATCGTCAACCAAGGTCAATATGTGTTTATGGATGCAATTCCTCTTCTTTTCCCATAAACACCGTGTCTCCAGCCTACCAACAGACACACCCTAACAAAGATCCTTATCGAAAGAGATAACCACCTTTTCTCATCCTTTTTCCGTCATTAACAATTTCCAAAAGGTCAATTGCATGTACATTTGTTATACTATTACTCTTTTTCGTGAAATACACGATCGAAAATGCGCTAGATCATTTAATCGGTTTTGAAACTTTGCCAAATCGAAACCCGTTATCGACAAAATTCTTTCCTACCAAACCTTAACGAATGATCCCAATTTGGAATGTTAGTGGAGGGAATCGAGGAGATGTTAGAAACATATACCCGTGTTGTAAAACATAATGCATCGAAGGCGCTCATTCTCGCATCGACTTTATATCCAACCATGGACCAAATATCGTTGCCCGAACAACCTTTCATGGTTTTCATTCTTTGACAAAGCGAGTTTAATATCCGCAAGAACTTCAATGTAGAACGAACTGCGATTTTACAATTGTACAACTTTAATTTTGTCATACGGAGTTATACAGTAAAATTAATTAGGGGTTAGAGGGTTCTGTGAATAAGATGGGGTTTTTGAGTGTGTGCGCGTGATGTAGAAGACGATGTTTAATTGTAGAAGCTGTTAAAAATTATACAAGAAGATGTTTGATTGTGTGTGTGTGCGCGTGATGTTGTGTGAGTACGTGTTGAGTTATTATTATTAGTTTTATAATACAACCAGTGTAAAATGACCATATTATCCTCGAGTATAAATACAAGTTGCCCAACAATATATAGTTGCCCGAAAAAATATTTTGGTTGCCCAAAAAACAATACCTTACAATACATGACAAATACTCTCAAAATATGTACTCCTGTCATACCTTTGTCGGACACGTGGCACCCCATGGTTGGCTACAAGAAAATCGTTGGGCAACTGTTCCATTTTCATAACGCAAAAAAGCGTGGTCCGGAAAGTGATAAGCCTCAGGGCGCGCGATCTAGTTGCATCATTTTCCCAACACATGCTTTAAAACCATTAAACTTGTAAATATGAAATTATAAAGTTTCTTTTAAGTATATATGTAATTTCCCCCCCATTTTTTATGTTTGGTTCCATGGTCTGTGGTCTGACATGTGAGTCGTGGGTTTATAACTTGTGGGTTTTGGTCTATGACGAGAGATAATGGTTCACGCGTCAACACCTTTACATCCTTTTTTTTTCTCTCACGCCTCCAAGTTCTTTTGGATCTCGGGGATCATGTTTGCCAGCATAAGACATGCAACTTCTTGTTGTTCGTTAAACCTACGAGTATGCGATACGGGAGCCCCACCAACTTGGTCTTTTATGCGCGTAATTTTTGATTGCCATATGTTCCTGTCTATATGCACAAGTTTCATGAATGCAGTAACCATAAACGACTTGCAATTTTGTTTATATTTTGTCTTTGTGGTGTATGTTTTGTATAAAATGAATTATTTTATGTGTTTGGTTCGATGGTAACCACTACAACTGTTTGGTGGTGAAAGTGGTGATGTGACACTGACGTGAAGGCTAAGAAGCAACCACTACACCAAATTTGGTGATCATTACAACTAGTTTAATGATAATGGCTAAGAGCAAAATCCTCCCTGATTGGGCTTGGCTTTGCTCGGCTTGAGTGTTGTCGGGTGATCGACATTAGTTTGGGTCATGGTGCCCGTGAAATGTGATAATGAAACCATTGACGACTATTAGTAGGATATGTTGCGATTTTATACTCATAAAAATTATATAAAACAAATAACATCATCAAAGCATGCAGCGAAAGTAAATAGGAATAATATATGTAAGTAATTAACCAAACAAGAAAGAGCGTACCTTTTAGCAATTCAAGTAAACCAAACGAACTTTGAACAAGAACAAAACCCAAAACCCTAACTTTAGGGTTTATTAAATTCGACACAACCAAAAGTCGACCACCAAGATTACAAGCTCAAGTGTGCTTGTCATTCGTTCTTGTACACACGTACTATTAGCGATTTGATGTGAAAAGCTAGTTCCTTGAATCACAAATAAAACCCAACACTTGTTTCTTTGAGTTAAGCAAAATCGAAAACCCTTGGGGTTTGGGAGTTCGACCGGCACACAAAGAGGAGAGAGGAGAGAGAAATTAGGTTATTGGTGATCCAAAATTGTTGTGAATGAATACAAGGGATTGTATTTATAGGTAATTTAACTTGGTGACCAAGTTTGAGTGGTATTGGGTTTAGAACCCAACCGATCGGCCAAAGGCAATCCCAAGGGGATTCTAGAACTTTCCCGACTTGTAATTTCATCCCTAGTCCTTATAGTTTATATTTAACGACCGTTAACCAAACCTCGTTAATTATTTAACTATCGTTATGTTTTATTTCGTGACTAATAATTAATAATAACATTTTATGTACTAATTATTAACATCAACTCTCATACGTAATGTGTGCAATCTCGAAGTCTCGAGTTCGAATCCGGACATACATATATTTAAATATCCATAAAACCTTTCAGCTCCCACTTAGATATTACTAAATATAGTAATGACATTGGTTAGTCTAGCTTTCACACGCCAACGCCCCCAGATCAAATCGAGTATGGTCTCCGGAAAAAACCATTTAATGATTCATCATTTTACTTATCCTTTGTTACTAATACTACATTAACTATGAATATGGATCAAGTCATTTCATAAGTTAACATTCTTTCTCGTTGTATATGATTGAACAAGATTACCAAATCTTTCGAACGTATTCCGATAGAACTTGGGTATGGCCATACAAACATCTTGTCAACCCTACGAGGGCCCAAATATAGTATTATGCTTTGAAACAAATTCAAAGGAACAAATTCTCTTGACTACAAACATAACTCATGAACTTTGCAACACTTATGAAAATAGCCCTTATAACTACCGCCACGGATAGCGTTAGACTATCTTACACAAATGCACTACATTCATATCGCTTATCCGGTATCTCAAGTCCGAGGATAAACACTTCATGATATACTTAATGACGAGATCCATAAAGTATCATCATGTAAAGTCGATAAGTCCTATATTCAATTCATTGAATATCATGTGAACTGTATGTCCCACGCATCAATATACTTTAAAAGCATATTCTACCAAAACTCGATTTGTCTTAATTCAATGACATTCCACATCATTGATTGACAACGGACTATTTAGAATAACATAAGTTATTCACGGATAAACATGCAAATATAGGATATAATATTAAGAAAATGAAAATAAACATAAACAACTATTTTATTTCATTAAAGTAATATTTGTTCATAACATCCTTTATCCAAATACTAATCACAGATCCGCATGAAACTACTAGCTAAACGTAAGTCCCATCCCATCGGCATGGTCAAGAAGTTTTCTTTGGCAAAGGCTTCAGAAGGGATCACCTAGATTATCATCCGTATGAACTTTGAGTAGATTGATTTCACCTATGTCGACTTGTTCTCGAACATAGTGATATCGACGAGGAAAATGTCCGCGCCTTCATGACTCTGTGCTCATTGGCAAATGTTATTGCAGCAGAGTTGTCAACATACACATTTAAAGGCAATTCGATTGAGGGCATTACTCGAGTCCGAAATGAATTTCCTAATCCAAACACTTCCATCGCAGCTCAAGCATTTATGTACTCACCTTGTAATAGACATCATAACCGTTGTTTGCTTCTTGCTCTTCCAGTCAACTCGCTCCTCCATTAATGACAAAGACATAACCATTTGAGACTTCAGATCATCTTTATCGCTTGGAATGACGATCGCAAAAACCTATAACATCAAGTTTCAGATCCGATTTCCTCCATACACTAGAAACATTTCTTTAGTAGCCCTTAGATACTTAAGAATGTTCTTAATACTGCCGTTGTTTCACACCGGTTCTCATTGATACCGATCGGTGATGTTCGTGCAAACGCCACATCGGGCCTTGTACATCTCACAACATACATGATAGATCCTACAACAAGCATAAGGAACTTTCTTCATGTAAGCCACCTCTTCGTGTTGACGCAAGATAGTTTATTACTTAAGCCATGTTCAACTTGCATCGGCAAATATCCCTTCTTGGAATTTTGCATACTGAATCTCTTCAATATTTTATCAATGTAAGCACTTTGGCTTAGTCCAATTAACCGCCTTGATCTATCTCGGTAGATCTTGATTCCCAGAATAAATGCTGCTTCCCCTAAGTCCTTCATATAAAAGCACTTTCCAAGATAAGACTTTACATCTTGTATACTTGGAATGTCTTTTCCCATGATCAATATGTCATCGACATATAAGACAAGGAAAATAACATTACTCCCACTAGCTTTGTGATACACACATGGCTCATCAAGATTTTGAGTGAAACCAAATTTCTTGATTTCTTCATCAAACTTCTTGTTCCATTGCCTTGATGCTTGCTTCAACCCATAAATGGATCTTTGAAGTTTGCATACACGCTTCGAAACTTTGGATTCATTAAACCCTTCAGTCGCGCCATATAGATGTCCTCATCTAGGCGACCGCTTAAGAAGGCATTTTGACATCCATTTGCCATATCTCATAGTCATAGTACGCAGCCTATGGCTATAAGAATCCTAATAGCTCTAATGTCCACAGGAGAAAATGTCTCCTCGTAGTCTACCCCATAGGTTTGAGTATAACCTTGAGCCACAAGACGAGCTTTATAGGTGTGTGCATTGCCATCCATGTCGGCCTTTATCTTAAAGATCCACTTACTTCCAACTAACTTAGCATTTGGAGGTAAGTCAACCTCTATCCGCACTTCGTTATCTTCATGGATTGCATTTCCCATTCATTGCAACTCGCCATTTTTCTTTTCGTGACTCATCATGGCGCCTTTATAGTTAGCGTGTTCACCAAGATCCCTAACATATTTTCCTCGCCTTCTAAGTCGAGACATAGACGCCAGTGCACGCAGAGCCCTTGCGAATCTACGAATGGGAGCCACTTCAACTTTCGTGGAACGCCTGACTTTCGTGTTCTACTTGAGGTTGGCTAGTGTTCTCGTAAGGTGTTGTATCTTCTGATCATATTCCGCATCATAAACTCTCCCATCGAATTCATGAGATATGAGATCCTTTTCAAGAAAGTCTCCATAACTAGCAACAATTACTTTGTTTTCGTGTGGAAAGTAAGTAGTAACCCATCGCTTCCTTTGGGTATCCTACGAAGATACACTTAATGATCTTTGTTGCGACTTATCGCCAGAGTCACGCTTAACAAACGCCTCACACCCTGCACCTTTAAGTAAGACAAGTTGGGAGGTTTCCCATACCACACTTCATCGAGTCTTATCAACCTTCTTAGTTGGAACCATATTCAATATGCGAATGCTAGTTTCTAAAGCATAATCCCAAAAGGATAAGTGGAAGAGTTGTAAGATTAAACATCGATCGCACCATGTCTAGTAATGTACGATTCCTTCTCTCGATACACCATTTTGTTGTGGAGTATATGGAGATGTGAGTTGTTGGACGATACTACACTCACCTAGATAATCTTTAAACTCTTGGCTTAAATATTCACCACCTCTATCGGATCAAGAGCTTTAATCTTCTTTCCTAGTTGCGTTCTACTTCACTCTTAAAACCTTAAATGTTTCAAAGACTTCATGTTTATGATTAAGTAAATAAACATAACCATAACGATCGAAATCATCAAGAAGGTTAAGAAGTAGCTAGCACCCTTTCTGACACATGTCTTAGTGGTCCACATACGTCAAGATGTATCACACCAAGAAGATCGAAGCCCTTTCTAAACTATTTGTAAAGGTTTCTTGGTCATCTTCCCGATATGCAAGATTCGCATTTATCAAATGATTCATCATTGATGTCTTGCAAAAGCCCATCGTGTTGCAAATTGTTGCATGCGTTTCTTGCCTATATGAGCAAGTCTACAATGCTAAAGAAATGAAGAATCCAAATCACCTTTGATTCTTTTATTATTGATGCTAAAGATGTAATTATTTTATCAATAACATTATCATGCAAATCAATTTCAAACACACCATTTATTGGAATAACATTAAAGTAAAAACACCATTTAAAGAAACATAAATTCCATAATCAAGAAATGTATGAACGAAACCAATATCTTTTAACAAGGAAACGTAAACGACACGCCTAACAATGGAAGGTGCGAATGACAATCGTTTAATGACAAGATTAAACCCAAGGTAAAACTAAATCAAACGTGTTTATAGCTTCAACGATCGCATGTGCTCCATTACCCACGCGGTATTATTTGTCCATAGGCAAGCTTCCTTGCTCCTCTAAGTCCCTGCAGATGTATTACAAATGTGAATACCACATCCAAGATCATATACCCAGAATTTATTTTATGAGAAAAGAAAATAATTCTATCATCAAAAGAGTATCAAGCATCGCCATGCGGATTTTATACCTCTTATTGCAAGAACTCATCAAGTGGGTGGACAATTCCTCTTCCAAAGGTCCAACCCGGTGCGTTGATGACAAGCCATATCCTTCTTCGATTCTCACGCTTGAAGGGTACTTGGGTTCTTGTTGATAAGTCATAACTTGTTTTCCTTATCAACTTTACCCTTACCTTTCCTTTCTTGTTCGCTAGCGGCTTATTAGGCTTAGAAATTCTACCCTTCCGGATGGTCAAAACCGCAGTGTAGAGGCCTTCTTAGGCAAACCTTCTCGTAATCAATGAGCATTGCATGTACCTCATCGATCGCCTTCCCTGCAATGCATATTATAATCGCATGTTAAACCATCAAACTCCTTGTTAAGGGATCCGTTGATAAGGCCAACTTGTATGTCATTGGGGTAGACATAGTTAAGACGCCCACTGGTCCATGTAACTCATCATTTCCGTGCAAAGGGCGCCATGTTTCCTTCTCCTTGCTTGCAACTATGAAGAGCATCTATCAAATCATACATTTCTACAACACAAGCTTTTCAAACAACCTTTGCAATTCTTCAAGCATGAGATTAGGGAAGTAATTTTCAAACTGCTTTTGCAAGTTTGATTCATACTCCCGAGCATAATGCAAAGCGACCTCATTATACTTGTCATACTCGATTGCCATGCAACTCGTGCTTCAAAGAAGAGAGCATCACCGCAGTTCGGGAGGACAAGGCGAGTCAATAATTGAGTCTTTTGGCAACCTCAAGACAATTTAGCTATAGCTTCCTCTAAAGTATCATAGTATCTTCCTCAACTCGGTATACAAATTCCTTCTACACGAGGCTCCCAATATATCGAAGCCATTCGGTGTTTCAAGATGCTCATAAGGTTGGTCTGTGATCCTCATAGAATCAGATATCAAAACATAATTACTAGGAATCACATGTAATATACTAGAATCACATGTGATTTAATACATTTTTTAATAAACATTTTATTGTTTTCCTTATCACAGGTAAAAAAAGGTTCACAAGGCCGACTAATCACCCAGTGCTAATGGGCTGACCGACCTTCCGATTTGTGTAAATCGCCAATTAATTCGGCCAACCATGGTCAATCGCGTTAACGATGGTCAAACTGCCGAAACATGGAAATCTTACTGAAATTCTAAACTCAACAGAATTAGTATAATCACTTATAGTTATCGCTTATATCTATTATACAAGATGTTTCAAAAAATCTTGCCAAAAAATACCAACAAGCATATAAATACCTAAACCAAAAATGCCGATACAATTAATTACTCTATCGCTATTTTGCAACCCCGAACAAATGTAATCACTTATAGTCGCCATTATATCTATTATGCGATGTTTAAGGAAAATCTTTCGAATACCCAATTTGCTAAAATGTCAATCCGATTAATCACCGATTAATCCCACTCGATGATTACAAGCTAAGGGAAGTCGATCACCACTACCGGGATGATGTAGAACTAAATCACATGTGATTTATACGTGAATCACATGTGATTTATAACAAATTACATGTTTTAGGCTCTTTTGTTTTGTCTACATTCAAAACAAAACACTAAAAATACCAAACAAATGCTTTTGAATATAAATCACATGATTTTGAATAAAAATCATATGTGATTTACGAATTATTCAAATCTTTTTTACCTCATTTGTATGTTTTAGAATAACTATTTAAATCACATGATTTAATTCAAATCAAAACAATAAAACAACTAACTCACTTTTGATTTACTACATACAAAAATTTGTTTAATAAATAACAAAGATCAAATCACACGGATTCACATTCAATCTTTTTCAACAAAACCCTCGTTGTGTTCGTGAACTTCGTAAATCGCCTTCCATATCCGGTAAATCATCACAACAGATGTTGTGTTTACAAGATCTAATGGAACTTCGATTAGATTATTTTCATCTATAATGTCGATTAAATTTCGATTTTCATTCATTTTAAATTGACGGCCCGGATACTACTTGTTTTACGGTGATTGGGCAGAGAGAAAGTAGATGAAGATCGGTTTTATGGTTTTACGTGATACGCAGCTTTTATGGTTTTACGGTTTTATAGTGGTTTATTGATCGGTTTTACTTTTCCTACGGTGGTTGAGAATCTACAAGGCAGACAAGAGGAAGTGTTTTTATGAAAGTTATGCGCTTTTTTCTTTTTATGGATAGAGGTGGAATTACAATCATGCCCTCGTTTGTATTTTTTAGATCTCATCTTCACCATCGACGAAAAAGGATGGATGAATACGACGCTGTTGTTTGTTAAGAATTGTTGGGTTGTCGCGATCTCACGGGAGATAAAACAAGAATATAAGAAATTAAAGATAAAGATTTAATGATATCACAAACTTCCTAAAATTAATGATATCACAAACTTCCTAAAATCACGAAACTGGTATAAATAAAATTTTAAGGTTAACATTATTTTCATTGTTGAGAAAACTGTTAGGTTTGAAATCAAAGATTTCATCTTTCTTCAAGTTTAGGGTATAAACATTATCCGAATATAAGGCTTATGCATTTGTTAGTAGTTGTTACTGAGGTTTTTTCCATGTTTGATTGTATGTTTCTTTGCCAAGTATTTTAAGATTAATGTACTTCATTTGTTGTCTTTGTTGTTCTGCTATATTCCATTATAAAGATTAATATTAGTGTTTTTGTGCTATGTTACATGCTTCGAGTTCCTTAAAGATTGATGGAAATCAGCCTTTAAGGTCTTCCTCACTTTTGCCAAGTAATTTGACGTTCTAGTTGTCACATGTGCCATTTTGCTTGATTTATATCTTAGAGTAGTTTAATTCATTGATTAGTTGTCTATTCGATTAGTATTCATGTGAACTTGACCTTTCAATATAATTTTGATACACCAGGAATGCAGATAATTAAGAGAATTTGCTAGGTTTGCTAGTTTTTCGTAAGATTTTCACGATCATTGTATTAACCATAACTAACTGATTACTTATTGGGACCGTTAGATAGAGTATGAGGTGTTATAAAATCAAAGTTTCAAGTACATGAAAGCTTTGAGATTCATATTTTTTCATGTGGGATATTAATGTTGCATTGATAACTTAGAATTACTAATATTATGACATCTTGCAGGGCATTCATATGGTATAACAAAGATTATCTCAGATGGAACATAAAGAGATATTTTGTGGTTCAATGCCCTTATCTCCAAACATTCCTGGTGTGTTGCTCAGAACTCGGAAGCCACAGATGATGACAACACACAAGTCCATATTTTCTACAACTTAAATGATCCAATGTGTTATTATCGCCAAATCCCCGAGTTACTTGGAAAACGTATCCGAGGGTGTTTCATGGCTGTTGGGCCATTCTCCTCCAACCATCCACGTGATGTCATGTGGACCTTTGGAACCCATTCACTTTCAAATTGTTAATCTCCCTCCGTTGATTCAAAGAGGACCAAAAGAATATTATGATGATATCACATATTGTTGTTTGTCAGCCCTCCCGATCATCCCAATTCAGTTCTTTTGTTAACGAGAACCAAAACCCAACATTGTGTATTGTTGATTGGGAGCTCATATTTCCGGAATGCACATGAAAGAATAAAATTAAGATGGGCTGAAAGGACGCTTCCAAACAGTTAAAGAGCAAATATGGTCTGCTTTATAATCTTACTTGTTGCAATAGTAAAGTATATGCCTTATATGCCTACACTAACACTAGTATAAGTGATAGTCTACTTCGAGAGTTTGACATTGTGGTTAGTGATCGGAAATACAGGAAGCTAAAAGAAGTTGTGATAACTTTATTGCCAGTTTTGGAATTTCAATGTCCTCGCCGGTTGATTCTTTCCATGTACCTTTACATGCACTGAAAGGGTCTTGTTCAGAACTGTTTATGATTTGGACAAGTACATCAGTTAGTGTATGTATTTAGATTGATATGAATAATATGAGGTGGCAAGAAATGGAAGACCAAAGACACTATATTATCCGTGGAACTTCCAACCAGTCATCAACATTTTACAGCCCCGCAACTACTTCATCAGAATTAGGAGGTTATATATATATTCTTGCCGATAAGGAAAAATCATATACTTGTACCACGCCAGGATAAAACCATCTCCTTATCTTCTATTCCTTGTATAGCAGGAACTAACCACGGTCACGCGGCAATGCTCGAATGCACCAGGTATTGTAATGCTTCTTTGCTTTCAAATGTATTTATTTGCTGGAAATTGCTTCCTTGAAAATCATATTTTATGTAGGTGAGAGTAATTGTTTAGAAAAAGAGGGTGACGAGGAGGATGGGATACTGTAAGATCAGTAAAGGTTAATCATCAGGTTGAATCTTACCTGCCTAATTTTCCAGTTCATGGTTTGAAAATGAAAGAGTTCTGTATTGACCCATCGAGAATAATAACAGGTAATTTTTATGAGATACCATTTAAGTTTTATTATAGATCTATAGATCACTTCAATTATTCATAAGTAGCTTGTGACATCTTCAAGCATCACGCCTTTCTTCTTCTATCCGACAACACTAAAAAGAAATCTGTTTTTCTTTTAATCATATTTTTTTGTAGGTCAGAAAGTGATGATGTTGATTCTAAACAAGAAATGACAAGGATGCTGATATAATTGAAAGATCAGTCAAGGGTGATGAGGATGAATCGCACCTGCTCAATCTTCCACTTCATGTTTTGGGGATGGTAATGGAATATTGTGTTGGTCTCGACACCCTCAGGTTCGCTCACATGCAAAGTTGTCACTTGGCATCACCTGTGATACCCTGGAATAACGAGAAAGCATCAAAGAGATTGCAAAAGTATTCATTACCTTCACCATGGCTGACTGTGTTTGACAAACATAAAGGCATTATCACTCTTACTGATCCCATGTTTGGTGACAAGTATTTTATAAAACACCTCAAGAATTGATTTGTGATCTTGAAACAAGGGTTCGAGGTATGGCTGGTTACTAATTTTAAAATCTAGTGGATCACTGGTGTTTTATAACCCTTCACAAGTGATATTCAAAGCTTCCACAGTTACGTGATTCAGAAATTTTCAGTTTCTCAGCACCACCCACCTCCCGATTGTATGGTTGTTGGAATTGCATTAGATGAAGATTATAATTATAATGTTTTATCTACTTTGTAGGCGGGAACCATCCATGGCGTTTATATATAGATATATGGCGATGACGACTGTTTCTCGCCTCTAACATTATGGCCGCGACCTTTATGCCTTGAGGTATGATAGAGGACTTGCTGTTTTTGAAGAAATGGGCAGAACATATCAATATTCATGGAACCCTAATGTAGCCAAAGCCCCAACAAGTTGCACATCTTTTCCTCAGTCTTCCTATTGAGTTGTGATCAACATCTTTACATGTCATTGTGGGGAAATTTGGAGAATCGGTAGAGGTTTTCAAGTTGAAAAATCTAAGAAATGGGTCAAAATAGACAGTTTAGTGAAACATATGATTTTTATTTGTGGTACGTCATCCTTCTGCATTGATGCCAAAGAACCACACATGGGGAATAAGATCTACTTTCCAAGATTGTTGGCCGACAATGAGAACAGGAATGGTGTATTATTCTATTCACTTGAAACATGCAGGTATCACACTTTCAGTAAACAAAACTTCCAAGAAAGTTTTGGAGATTTCTTCGAACGATACATCCTCTAGCCCTCATGCGTGGATTGAACCATCTTGGTCCTAATTTACTTGTATATTATTAAGTACTTTATCTACTTTTGTTTCACTATTTTGTCTGTTGTCTTGTTTACTTGAAAGCCATTAAAAAATAGCAAGTTCCATGCATACTCTACACAGATGTATTTAGCTATAAATTCGGTGATAGATGAATACAACCAAGTTATCTTAGCAGGTGGTTTGAAGTTAAATCCAGCTCATTAACAGAAAGAGGTTGTGGGTTCAAGTTTCGACCGAGACATAGTGTGTATTCAGAATCATTAACTTATTTGATCACATTAAAGAAAAAACATATATTCCATTTAAAAACCCATAACCTATTGAACGATGATAAGGAAGTAAGACAACCCTTCTAATGAAATCAGATTACCACAATAACTCATTTCTAATGAAATCAGATTACCACCAATACTAGACAACCCTTCTAATACTATTGAAGAATTCATGAAATCGTTATCAGAGACATGAAGCAACTGAAGAGAAGTCAAGTTATGAAAGGTGGCAACACTACTAGGAATACGGCCATGTAAATTACACCCACTTAAATCCAACGAAACCAAACTAGTTATACTGAAGATCCACCTTGGAACAGAGCTATTAAAATTGTTTTTTGAAAGATCAAGAAAGGAAAGGGATGTGACATTAAGCCTAGCAACATGAGGATTTATATCCAAGAGTTCACATTCAGACATACCTAACGTGACCAAAGAAGGAAGTGTGTTTATCACTTGAAGCCAAGCGGTTTCTTTGCTAAGGTCCACCCTATTCATTTCCAGGTGATGCAACTGACGAAAACTTGACAACCACTGCATATTCAATATGGTTGGTACGGTATACGTACGTTCAAGAAAACTTCCCAGACAAAGGACTTGCAGATTTGTAAGATTCCCCAATTGAGGAGGAATCGTTCCACCAAAGTGGGATGTCGAGAGGTTAAGATACCTCAAGTTTCCAAGAGAACCAATGAAATTAGGAACTTCCAACCCTTCAAAATCATTACAACTCAAGTCCAAATGCCGTAGTTGCTTCAAATGCAACAACGATGAATTTAAATTCCCTTTCAACCTCTGCCTAGAGCTTTCTTCGTATTCTTTCTCGGTGCCATAATCTGGGATATCACAGTGACCCTCAAGTGCAGCAAGATGTATTCGACTAACATGGCCAGTGTAATTATCACAAACAATCCCCACCCAATTACAGCAGTCGCTTCCTCACCAACCCAAGAAGCAAGTCGACCTGCTTCATCTATGAGCCCATGCTTGAACTCGAGAAGGGCTTGTCTCTCGCTATCCATGCATAATACATCATCATACTTTTGATTAGATGAGCATAAATGAAACAAGGCCGCAACAAAAAATAAGCACAAGTAACAACATGAGTAATACGGAAATGAAAAACGAGCACTCATATTGGTTGGTTCAAAGAGACTGAGACTTGCTCCTTTAATAATTTAAGTCTACAATAGGTTGTGTAGTTTAAGTTATACCAAGTATTAACGAAACCAAGTAAGATAATATTAGACTTCTATAATCGATTTTAAATTTTTCTTGGATCCAACAAAGTCATTGTCTAATAAGTCCAAGTAAACGAAAAAAGGCATCAACCAATTGCGAATGCGTTAAAAGTCAAATATGGTGCAAGTCAAGATCTAATAAGTTACAAAAATGATCCCTCACTCTCCCAGCTTTTCCCAAATTTCATCTTCTGTCCCTACAAATCTGAAATTACATCCAAACCTTCCTAGTTTGTATTTTAAAACATTCATTAAAATTTGTATCATAGCCTTTTAGTGTTGCAAATTAAACCTTTAGGGTGTGTTTGGTAGCGGGAATTGAGGCAAGAGAGTTAGGAATGGTTTCACTTTCCTTTTTTGGTAAGCTAAAGAAAGAAAAAAAGCGGAAAAACCGTGTCTATTATTGAGAATTGCCTTTTTGTATTTTGATTTCCATTTCATTTAGTGTGAAAATGAGTTTTCTTCACAAACCACTCCTCCGCCCATTTCTCTACCAGACCAGGCCAACCAAAAGATAGGATCAGATGAAGGAGAGAGAGAACTACTATTGAAAGAATGCGAATCACTACTTCTTGTTGCTATAAAATGGTAAAATACTACTTCTTGGACTGTGCCGACACCCGAGAAGACTAATTAGAGATTTGCTAAGCGAACGAGCACGAAAGCGCTTTCTTCTAGCTTGATCTTAAGTCTTAGTACATTGCTAATCGACTTATATGCTTCTCTCCCTTGCTTTATTACACTGTAATCGCAGATGAAGCGAAGGACATCGATTATCTATTTAGACGAACGAAGAATAAGATTAAGGAATCTAATTCACCCGCATCTGTTAGAGGATTCATTTTTTTCACTAAAATTCTCTCTACTAAGTGTGCCCTTAAAGTTCTCATAATCAAACCAAAGCCTTATAGCAAGAGCATACATACTAATAGCTTATAGGAGTTTTATAAATTTCTAAAAGATAGTTTTGAGTTTTGACATCTGATAATTTAAGCTTTTTATTAAAAAATATATATTGTCATAAACCCACTACAAAAAATAATTCAATTTTTCACACTTATTTCTTTACGTTATGGTCAATTGTGAACTTTTTTTATACGGATCATAATTTTACTATATTTATAGGTGTCACAAATATTTAAAAAAATAATTCATATACATAAATGTGTGCAATTACAATAAAGCTACAGTTTATAAGTGTCACAAATGTTTTCACACTTCTTTTAAACATTTTTGCAACTTTGTCACACTTTTTAGTGTGGACATTCAAATAATGTTTCCACACTTTTAACCATAGATATTTGGATAATATCTTCACACTTATATGTGTGAAAATTTGTCACACCCATTATTATCACAAATGAGCAAGTGTAGACTTTATAATTTTACGTTTTTAACCATGACCATTTGAAAATGTGAAGAATTTAACTTAGATTATTAAGTTATTCACAATAATATGTTGACACATGTCATATAGAATCACACCATGTTTAAAGAGACTTGGGATGTGGCACATGTTTTAACTAGATATGTGACAACTTCATTTGCATAACAACCTTCTAATCTTGTTATGCAACCGTTGTCACCTATATTGATTTAATCTTTTTTTAATCCTATTAATTCAACCTTTTAATCTTACTGATCAACAGGGTCTTAATAATTTGGACTCAAATGTTACTCCTAGCAATTCAAAAATAAATCACAAACTAAAAAGTGTTATAACATTGTTGTAATCTAAATTACGGGCAACTTTTATATTACTTGTATACAGAACAAAACACCAGCATTTCATAACAATAAAACAACAACATTATTTATAGGTACTTTTGAAATGAATAAGTAATAGCATAACAAAATAGAATCAAAAGCTTTTAATAACCTGTTTTCTAAAGAAATATTTTATCAAAGCTAGACATTCATACATTAGTATAAACTACTGAGAATTCTAACCTTGAAAGCCCAAGCGAACCAGATAGATTGTATGTGGCACTAAACTTTAGGTTCTTATTCAATTTTAATGTGATGATCTTTTACTGTATATGAACATTATTGTGATCCTTTGATAAAATTTATGCCACATATATTCACCCCAAGGAAATACATTCCGTGCTTCAAAATCGTCAACCAAGGTCAATATGTGTTTATGGATGCAATTCCGCTCTTCTCCCATAAACACGCAGTCTCGGCACCAGCAGACACACCTAACAAAGATCCTTATCGTAAAGAGATAACCACCTTTTCTCATCCTTTTTTCCGTCACTAACAATTTCCAAAAGGTCAATTGCATGTACATTTGTTATACTATTACTCTTTTTTCGTGAAATACACGATCGAAAATGCGCTAGATCGTTTAATCGGTTTTGAAACTTTGCCAAATCGAAACCCCATTATCGGACAAAATTCTTTCCACAACCTTAACGAATGATCCCCAATTTGGAATGTTAGTGGAGGGAATCAGAGGAGATGTTAGAAACATATACTTGGTGTTGCAAAACATAATGCATCGGCGCAGTCATTCTCGCACGACTTTATATCCAACCATGGACCAAATATCGTTTGCCTAAACAACCTTCATCGTTTTCATTCTTTGACAAATGAGTTTAATATCCGGTAGAACTTCAATGTAGAATCGAATCTGCAATTTTACAATTGTACAACTTTAATTTTGTCATACTGAGTTATACAAGAAAATTAATTAGGGGTTGAGAGTTACGTGAATAAGATGGGTTTTTGTGTGTGTGATGGTGTGAAGAAGATGTTTAATTGTAAGTCAAGTTAAAAATTATACAAGAAGATGTTTGATTGTTGCTGCGCGTGATGTTGTGTGAGTACGTGTTGAGTTATTATTATTAGTTTTATAATACAACCAAGGTAAAATGACCATATTATCCTAGTATAAATACAAGTTGCCCAACAATATATATAGTTGCCCGAAAAATATTTTGGTTGCCCAAAACAATACTTACAATACATGACAAATACTCTCAAAATATGTACCCACATACCTTTGTTCGGACACGTGGCACCCCATGGTTGGCTACAAGAAAATCGTTGGGCAACTGCTCCATTTTCATAACGCAAAAAGCGTGGTCCCAAAGTTATAAGCCCTGTATGCCATGATCTAGTTGCATCATTTTCCCAACACATGCTTTAAAACCATTAAACTTGTAAATATGAAATTATAAAGTTTCTTTTAAGTATATATGTAATTTAACCCTTTATGTTTGGTTCCATGGTCTCCGGTCCGATACGTGAGTCGTGGGTTTATAACTTGGGGTTTTGGTCTACGAGAGATAATGGTTCACGCACAACACCTTTACATCCTTTTTTTCTCTCACGCCCAAGTTCTTTTGGATCTCGGGGATCATGTTTGCAAAGATAAGACATGCAACTTCTTGTTGTTCGTTAAACCACGAGTATGTATACGGGAGCCCCACCAACTTGGTCTTTTATGCGTGTAATTTTTGATTGCCATATGTTCCTGTCTATATGCACAAGTTTCATGAATGCAGTAACCATAAACGACTTGCAATTTTGTTTATATTTTGTCTTTGTGGTGTATGTTTTGTATAAAATGAATTATTTTATGTGTTTGGTTCGATGGTAACCACTACAACTGTTTGGTGGTGAAAGTGGTGATGTGACATCGACGCCAAGGCGAAGCAACCACTACACCAAATTTGGTGATCATTACAACTAGTTTAATGATAATGGCTAAGAGCAAAATCCTCCCCGATTGGGCTTGGCTTTGCTCGGCTTGAGTGTTGCGGGTGATCGACATTAGTTTGGGTCATGGTGCCCGTGAAATGTGATAATGAAACCATTGACGACTATTAGTAGGATATGTTGCGATTTTATACTCATAACAATTATATAAAACAAATAACATCATCAAAGCATGCAATGTAGTAATAGGAATAATATATGTAAGTAATTAACCAAACAAGAAAGTGCGCACTTTTAGCAATTCAAGTAAACCAAACGAACTTTGAACAAGAACAAAACCCAAAACCCTAACTTTAGGGTTTATTAAATTCGACCCAACCAAAAGTCGACCACCAAGATTACAAGCTCAAGTGTGCTTGTCATTCGCTTTTGTACACGCACTATTAGCGATTTGATGTGAAAAGCTAGTTCCTTGAATCACAATAAAACCCAACACTTGTTTCTTTGAGTTAAGTAAATCGAAAACCCTTGGGGTTTGGGAGTTCGACCTACCATACAAAGAGGAGAGAGGAGAGGAGAAATTAGGTTATTGGTGATCCAAGATTAAGTTGTGAATGAATACAAGGGATTGTATTTATAGGTAACTTAACTTGGTGACCAAGTTTGAGTGGTATTGGGTTTGGAACCCAACCGATCGGCCAAAGGCAATCCCAAGGGGATTCTAGAACTTTCCCGACTTGTAATTTCATCCCTAGTCCTTATAGTTTATATTTAACGATCGTTAACCAAACCTCGTTAATTATTTAACTATCGTTATGTTTTATTTCGTGACTAATAATTAATAATAACATTTTATGTACTAATTATTAACATCAACTCTCATACGTAATGTGCAATCCGAAGTCTCGAAGTTCGAATCGGACATACATATATTTAAATATCCATAAAACCTTTCAGCTCCCACTTAGATATTACTAAATATAGTAATGACATTGGTTAGTCTAGCTTACACGCCAACGCCCCCGGATCAAATCGAGTATGGTCTCCGAAAAACCATTTAATGATTCATCATTTTACTTATCCTTTGTTACTAATACTACATTAACTATGAATATGGATCAAGTCATTTCATAAGTTAACATTCTTCTTGTAGTATATGATTGAACAAGATTACCAAATCTTCGAACGTATTCCGATAGAACTTGGGTATGGCCATACAAACATCTTGTCAACCCTACGAGGGCCCAAATATAGTATTATGCTTTGAAACAAATTCAAAGGAACAAATTCTCTTGACTACAAACATAACTCATGAACTTTGCAACACTTATGAAAATAGCCCTTATAACTACCAGTTACGGATAGCGTAGACTATCTTACACAAATGCACTACATTCATATCAGCTTATCTGGTATCTCAAGTCCGAGGATAAACACTTCATGATATACTTAATGACGTAGATCCAAAGTATCATCATGTAAAGTTGGATAAGTCCTATATTCAATTCATTGAATATCATGTGAATCTGTATGTCCCACGCATCAATATACTTTTAAAAGCATATTCTACCAAAACTCGATTTGTCTTAATTCAATGACATTCCACATCATTGATTGACAATGGACTATTTAGAATAACATAAGTTATTCACGGATTAAACATGCAAATATAGGATATAATATTAAGAAAATGAAAAATAAACATAAACAACTATTTTATTTCATTAAAGTAATATTTGTTCATAACATCCTTTATCCAAATACTAATCACAGACCGCATGAAACTACTAGCTAAATGAAGTCCTATCCCATCGCAAGATGGTCAAGAAGTTTTTCTTTTGGCAAAGGCTCAGAAAGGGATCACCTAGATTATCATCTCAGATGAACTTTGAGTAGATTGATTTCACCTATGTCGACTTGTTCTCGAACATAGTGATATCGACGAGGAAATGTCCGCCCTTCATGACCTGGGCTCATTGGCAAATGTTATTGCAAGAGAGTTGCCACAATACACATTTAAAGGAAATTGACTGGGGCATTACTCCGAGTCCCGAAATGAATTTCCTAATCCAAACGATTCATCGCATCAAGCGAGCGCTTATGTACTCAACAGAATAGACATCGAATCGTTGTTTGCTTCTTGCTCTTCCAAATAACTGCTCCTCCATTAATGACAAAGACATAACCGTTTGAGACTTCAGATCATCTTTATCGCTTGGAATGACGCATCGCAAAACCTATAACATCAAGTTCAGATCCGATTTCCTCCATACACTAGAAACATTTCTTTAGTAGCCCTTAGATACTTAAGAATGTTCTATACTGCCGCTTGTTTCACACCGGGTCTGTTGATACCGATCGGTGATGTTCGTGCAAATGCCACATCAGCCTTGTACATCTCACAACATACATGATAGATCCCACAACCAAGCATAAGGAACTTTCTTCATGTAAGCCACCCTTCGTGTGTTGACGCCGATAGTTTATTACTTAAGCCATGTTCAACTTGCATTGGCAATATCCTTCTTGGAATTTTGCATATCGAATCTCTTCAATATTTTATCAATGTAAGCACTTTGGCTTAGTCCAATTAACCGCCTTGATCTATCTCTTGAGATCTTGATTCCCGCAATAAATGTCGCTTCTCTAAGTCCTTCATATAAAAGCACTTTCCAAGATAAGACTTTACATCTTGTATACTTGGAATGTCTTTTCCCATGATCAATATGTCATCGACATATAAGACAAGGAAAATAACATTACTCCCACTAGCTTTGTGATACACACATGGCTCATCAAGATTTGGAGTGAAACCAAATTTCTTGATTTCTTCATCAAACTTCTTGTTCCATTGCCTTGATGCTTGCTTCAACCCATAAATGGATCTTTGAAGTTTGCATACACGCCGGAAACTTTGGATTCATTAAACCCTTCAGCCGCGCCATATAGATGTCCTCATCTAGGCGACCGCTTAAGAAGGCATTTTGACATCCATTTGCCATATCTCATAGTCATAGTGCGCAGCTATGGCTATAAGAATCCTAATAGCTCTAATGTTCCATCTACGTGAGAAAATGTCTCCTCGTAGTCTACCCCATAGGTTTGAGTATAACCTTGAGCTACAAGATGAGCTTTATAGGGTGTGCATTGCCATCCATGTCGCCTTTATCTTAAAGATCCACTTACTTCCAACTACCTTAGCATTTGGAGGTAAGTCAACCTCTATCCGCACTTTCGTTATCTTCATGGATTGCATTTCCCATTCATTGCAACCGCCATTTTCCTTTTCGGGACTCATCATGGCGCCTTTATAGTTAGCTAGTGTTCACCAAGATCCTTTAACATATTTTCCTCGCCTTCTACGTTGAGACATAGACGCCAGTGCAACGCCGTAGCCCCTGCGGATCTACGAATGGGAACCACTTCAACTTCGGTGGAACGCCTGGATTTCTTCGTGTTCTACTTGAGGTTAGAGTGTTCTCGAAGTTGTATCTATCTTCGATCATATTCCGGATCATAAACTCTCCCATCGAATTCATGAGATATGAGATCCTTTTCAAGAAAGTCTCCATACCTAGCAACAATTACTTTGTTTTCGTGTGGAAGAGTAGTAGTAACCCATCGCTTCCTTTGGGTATCCTACGAAGATATACTTACTGATCTTTGTTGCAGCTTATCGCAGTCACGAGTAACAAACGCCAACGCCTCACAACCTTTAAGTAAGACAAGTTGGGAGGTTTCCCATACCACACTTCATCATCGAGTCTTATCAACCTTCTTAGTTGGAACCATATTCAATATGCGAACAAATAGCTTCTAAAGCATAATCCCAAAAGGATAAGTGGAAGAGTTGTAAGATTAAACATCGACACCATGTCTAGTAATGTACGATTCTTCTCTCGTGATACACCATTTTGTTGTGGAGTATATGGAGATGTGAGTTGTCGGACGATACTACACACCTACTAGATAATCTTTAAACTCTTGGCTTAAATATTCACCACCCTATCGGATCGAAGAGCTTTAATCTTCTTTCCTAGTTGCGTTCTACTTCACTCTTAAAAACCTTAAATGTTTCAAAGACTTCATGTTTATGTTTAAGTAAATAAACATAACCATAACGATTGAAATCATCAAGTAAAGTTAGTAGCTAGCACCCTTCTGACACATGTCTTAGTGGTCCACATACGCCAAGATGTATCACACCAAGAAGATCAAGCCCTTTCTAAACTATTTGTAAAGGTTTCTTGGTCATCTTCCCGGATATGCAAGATTCGTGATTTATCAAATGATTCATCATTGATGTCTTGCAAAAGCCCATCGTGTTGCAACAAGTCATGCGTTTTCTGCCTATATGAGCAAGTCTACAATGCCAAAGAAATGAAGAATCCAAATCACCTTTGATTCTTTTATTATTGATGCTAAAGATGTAATTATTTTTATCAATAACATTATCATGCAAATCAATTTCAAACACACCATTTCTTCGAATAACATTAAAGTAAAAACACCATTTAAAGAAACATAAATTCCATAATCAAGAAATGTATGAACGAAACCAATATCTTTTAACAAGGAAATGTAACGACATCCCTAACAATGGAAGGTGCGAATGACAATCATTAATGACAAGATTAAACCCGAAGGTAAAACTAAATCAAACGCGTTTATATCAACGACCGATGTGCTCCATTACCCACGCAGTGTATTATCATTCCATAGGCAAGCTTCCTTGCTTCTAAGTCCCTCGCATAGTATTACAAATGTGAATACCACATCCAAAGATTATATACCAGAATTTATTTTATGAGGAAAAGAAAATAATTCTATCATCAAAAGAGTACTGGCACCGCCACAAGCCAAGATTTTTATA
This sequence comes from Chrysanthemum lavandulifolium, assembly GCA_022545495.1. NCBI lineage: Eukaryota > Viridiplantae > Streptophyta > Magnoliopsida > Asterales > Asteraceae > Chrysanthemum > Chrysanthemum lavandulifolium. The sequence goes on from CM040245.1 coordinate 5,860,257, forward strand.
CCCTTATGATATTACTAAATATAGTAATGACATTGGTTAGTCTAGCTTTCACGCCAACGCCCCGGATCGAATCGAGCATGGTCTCCTGAAAACCATTTAATGATTCATCATTTTACTTATCCTTTGTTACTAATACTACATTAACTATGAATATGGATCAAGTCATTTCATAAGTTAATATTCTGCTTTCGTTGTATATGATTGAACAAGATTACCAAATCATCTCGAACGTATTCGAGATAGATCTTGGGTATGGCCATACAAACATCTTGTCAACCCTACGAGGGGCCCAAATATAGTATTATGCTTTGAAACAAATTCAAAGGAACAAATTCTCTTGACTACAAACATAACTCATGAATTTTGCAACACTTATGAAAATAGCCCTTATAACTACCGATTCACGGATAGCGTTAGACTATCTTACACAAATGCACTACATCCATATCGCTTATCCGGTATCTCAAGTCCGAGGATAAACACTTCATGATATACTTAATGATAAAATCCAAAAGTATCATCATGTAAAGTTGGGATGAGTCCTATATTCAATTCATTGAATATCATGTGAATCTGTATGTCCCACGCATCAATATACTTTAAAAGTATATTCTACAAAACTCGATTTGTCTTAATTCAATGACATTCCCACATCATTGATCGACAACGGACTATTTAGAATAACATAAGTTACTCACGGATTAAACATGCAAATATAGGATATAATATTAAGAAAATGAAAATAAACATAACAACTATTTTATTTCATTAAAGTAATATTTGTTCATAACATCCTTTATCCAAATACTAATCACAGATCGCATGAAACTACTAGCTAAATGAAGTCCTATCCCATCGACATGGTCAAGTAAGTTTATCTTTTGGCAAAGGCTTCGTAAAGGGATCACCTAGATTTTCATCCGTATGAACTTTGAGTAGATTGATTTCACCTATGTCGACTTGTTCTCTAACATAGTGATATCGACGAGGAAAATGTTTGGCGCCTTCATGACTCCGGGCTCATTGGCAAATGTTATTGCAGCGAGTTGTCACAATACACATTTAAAGGTAATTCGATTGAGGGCATTACTCCGAGTCCCGAAATGAATTTCCTAATCCAAACGACTTCCATCGCAGCTCAAGCGGCTATGTACTCACACGTAATAGACATCACAATCGTTGTTTGCTTCTTGCTCTTCCAATCATTGCTCCTCCATTAATGACAAAGACATAACCCGTTTGAGACTTCAGATCATCTTTATCGATTTGGAATGACGATCGCAAAAACCTGTAACATCAAGTTACGCATCCGATTTCCTCCATACACTAGAAACATTTCTTTAGTAGCCCTTAGATACTTAAGAATGTTCTTAATGACTGCCGATGTTTCACACATGGGTTCATTGATACCGACTAGTAATGTTCGTGCAAACGCCACATCGTGCCTTGTACATCTCACAACATACATGATAGATCCCACACCAAGCATAAGGAACTTTCTCATGTATTCCACCTCTTCAGTGTTGACGCGATAGTTTATTACTTAAGCCATGTTCAACTTGCATTGGCAAATATCCCTTCTTGGAATTTTGCATACTAAATCTCTTCAATATTTTATCAATGTAAGCACTTTGGCTTAGTCCAATTAACCGCCTTGATCTATCTCGGTAGATCTTGATTCCCATAATAAATCTTGCTTCCCTAAGTCCTTCATAGAAAAGCACTTTCCAAGATAAGACTTTACATCTTGTATACTTGGAATGTCTTTTCCCATGATCAATATGTCATCGACATATAAGACAAGGAAAATAACATTACTCCCACTAGCTTTGTGATACACATGGCTCATCAAGATTTTGAGTGAAACCAAATTTCTTGATTTCTTCATCAAACTTCTTGTTCCATTGCCTTGATGCTTGCTTCAACCCATAAATGGATCTTTGAAGTTTGCATACACGCCGGATACTTTGGATTCACAAACCCTTCAGTGCGCCATATAGATGTCCTCATCTAGGCGACCGCTTAAGAAGGCATTTTTGACATCCATTTGCCATATCTCATAGTCATAGTATGCAGCTATGGCTATAAGAATCTAATAGCTCTAATGTGCTCTACGGGAGAAAATGTCTCCTCGTAGTCTACCCCATAGGTTTGAGTATAACCTTGAGCTACAAGACGAGCTTTATAGGTGTGTGCATTGCCATCCATGTAGGTCTTTATCTTAAAGAGCCACTTACTTCCAACTACCTTAGCATTTGGAGGTAAGTCAACCTCTATCCGAGACTTCGTTATCTTTCATGGATTGCATTTCATTCATTGCAACTTGCCATTTTTCCTTTTCGGGACTCATCATGGCGCCTTTATAGTTAGCAGTTCACCAAGATCCTTTAACATATTTTCCCCGCCTTCTACGTTGAGACATAGACGCCAGTGCACGCGTAGTCCTTGCAGATCTACGAATGGGAATCACTTCAACTCGTGCCCAACGCCTGGACTTTCGTGTTCTACTTGAGGTTGGCTAGTGTTCTCGAAGGTGTTGTATCTTCTTGATCATCTTCCGGATCATATACTCTCCCACCGAATTCATGAGATATGAGATCCTTTTCAAGAAAGTCTCCATACCTAGCAACAATTACTTTGTTTTCGTGTGGAAAGTAGAAGTAGTAACCCATAGTTTCCTTTGGGTATCCTACGAAGACACACTTAACAGATCTTTGTTGCGACTTATCGCCAGAGTCACGCTTAACAAACGCCTCACAACCCTGCACCTTTAAGTAAGACAAGTTGGGAGGTTTCCATACCACACTTCATAAGGAGTCTTATCAACCTTCTTAGTTGGAACCATATTCAATATGCTAACAAATAGCTTCAAAGCATAATCCCAAAAGGATAAGTGGAAGAGTAGTAAGATTAAACATCGATCGCACCATATCTAGCAATGTACGATTCCTTCTCTCAAATACACCATTTTGTTGTGGAGTATAAGGAGATGTGAGTTCTTTGGACAATACCACACTCACTAGATAATCTTTAAACTCTTGGCTTAAATATTCACCACCTCTATCGGATCGAAGAGCTTTAATCTTCTTTCCTAGTTGCGGTTCTACTTCACTCTTAAAAACCTTAAATGTTTCAAAGACTTCATGTTTATGTTTAAGTAAATAAACATAACCATAACGATTGAAATCATTAGTAAAGGTTAAGAAGTAGCTAGCACCCTTTCTTGACACATGTCTTAGTGGTCCACATACGCCAAGATGTATCACACCAAGAAGATCAAGCTCTTCAAACTATTTGTAAAGGTTTCTTGGTCATCTTCCCGGATATGCAAGATTCGCATTTATCAAATGATTCATCATTGATGTCTTGCAAAAGCCCATCGTGTTGCAATTTGTTGCATGCGTTTCTTGCCTATATGAGCAAGTCTACAATGCCAAAGAAATGAAGAATCCAAATCACCTTTGATTCTTTTATTATTGATGCTAAAGATGTAATTATTTTATCAACAACATTATCATGCAAATCAATTTCAAACACACCATTTATTGGAATAACATTAAAGTAAAAACATCATTTAAAGAAACATAAATTCCATTATCAATAAATGTATGAACGAAACCAATATCTTTTAACAAGGACACCTAACAATGGAACCGATAAGGTTTTAAAAAGGTAAAACTAAATTTAAGGGGTCATTTAAGCCCTTATTCGATCACTTTTGTATCCGTTATTGCTTAATATCGTTCCTTTTCACTTTTTAGGTCTCTTGAAGGCAAAATCTTGGAATGATGCTTATTTGGACGAAAAGGCGCGAATATATGAAGAAAATGGCCAAAGTAAAATCGAGACACTCAAAGTCATTGAACATAAGGCGACGGCATCATTATATCTCGCGCCGTCCGAAGGAATTTTGTGACGACGGGTCGAACCCAAAATTCATGTTTTCAAGTGACGACGCCGTTCTAAAGAGTAGGCGTCGTTACTCGGACGGCTTAGATGCGCCGCAAGACGGCGCCTGAGTGGAGGGCGGCGTCACGGACATAAGGTGACGCCGTCGCAAGGTTTACGTGGCCAAGACGAAACCCTAATGGCGGCGACACGACGGCGTCACAAAACATAAGGTGACGCCGTCATAAATGTAATCTTATATATAGAATCCGAATTTTTCGGTTTTAGAGAGTCTTTGGAGTAAAACCTAAAACCGAACCTAAGGTGTCTTGTACAAGATTTTAGGTTCTAAACCTATTATACATCAAGATAAGTATTTACTTCATTAATTTAATTATGTCTTTGATTATTTGTGTGTATGCTTGCATGTTCTCCATGTCCGGCTAATTTATTTGTGTGTTTGCTTGGAATATGAAACTTAATTATTGATTATTGATTGGTTGATACTTATCTTAGTTGACTAATGATCTAGGAGTGCGCTAGATTATTCGTTGTGTACTTAATGCTTGATAAATCTTTGTGAACTTTAGAATATAATTATCTAGGTAATTGTAGGATAAAGTATTCAAGGACAACCTCAGAATAGGCGTTTATAAATCACTAGAGGATTTGTAAACAAGACCCTTTGGTAATTTCAAAGATTTAGGAAACAAGCACACCTTATAGCCTTAGAATCACAACGCAACTAGGAATAAGGACGTGACAATTCAACCATCAATAGGAGATAATTAAGGAGTAGTAAAACCTAAGTAAACACATCTTTAAACTATCATATGAGTACACATCAATTAGACATAGACTATCACAACCTTAGCTTAGATAATTAGATAATAGTAGAGTAATCGGTAGCAATACCAACCCCCAAATCCAATACCCGAGATTCGTACCTTTCCATTTCTACAAAAATATAAAAATACAAAATAATCTTCCTCAACCTCAACCTTAGCGTAGTAACTTCTCACTAGCATTCCTATTCCCTAGAGAACGATATCAATACCGTGGCTTACCCTAATTACTACACTACAACGATTAGGTTCATCGCCTAGGGTGTTATAAAACTTGCTCAAGAAAAGGAAGTTTCCTTGACCCGAACGACGGCGTGTAGCGTTATCAAGTTTTGGCGCGTCACGGGAATAGAATAGCTAGTTAGTAGTCCACCTCGCTTAGGTTCTTTGCTTGATTCCTATCAAGTAAATTTTTCTCATTTTTAGCTTTCTTAGTCTATCCCCTTCTTCGTGACCTTTGTTCGTAATCCCATCACTTTTCACCATGGAAGGTGACAACCAACCACCACTCATCAACCCACCACCAAACGACCCGCCAAGAGCCCGTACTCTTGGTGAATACTCGAGACCAAACCACCTAGGTTATAGGAACACCATTGAGCTTCCCGACCAAGCCCAAACTACGGCCCTGCGATCCGACACCATCCGGTTGGTGCAAAACGGATGTGCATTCCATGGACTTCGTTCAAGATCCAAATCACATCGAGGATTTCTCAAAATTGTCGATTCCATCGACCTTGATGCTACTACCGGGAGACCACGCGCTGCGCTCTTCCAATTCTCTCTACGGGACCAAGATAGTAATTGGCTCGAGCGACTTCCCGGCTCCATCTCAAGTTGGGATGGTCTTACTCGCTTCCTTGCTCAATTTTTCCCACCGGGAGAACCACTAAACTTAGGCGAGAAATCTTAACATTTCAGCAGACTCCAAGGTGAATCACTTTACAAAGCATGGACTCGATTCAAGGATCTACTCCGTAGACTTCCCCATCATGGCATCGATCTTTGGCTTCAAATCCAAATCTTCATGATCATACCGACTTCATCACTCGACGATCCATTGATCGGGCACGGTGGAAGGCTCAACAACTTCAATGCAGAGAAATCATGGGATATTATGAGGAGCTTGTCGATCAAAGCTACGAAGATTGGAATGAATCTCCGAGACCGATTAACATGGTCAATGCCATATCAACCCCGTCCGAATCCTCCGACACACTCGAGAAACAAATGAGTGCCATTGAGAAAGTGGATTGATTATCTTATGGAAAGGCGAAAAGAGCCCCGTACAAATTCCTCGAGAGGTCGTCAAATCCGCCCACTCTACCTACCGCTCCACACCTCTTTCTGAGTCTCCAAGTCGTGATCAAAACCCAACTTCGAAAGGCGCTCTGTTCTACTTCCCAATACCACTCTCACCAAGCTTCAAGGAACAAATGAGGAGTACATGGCTCATACGGAAAGATTAGCTGTGTTGAAGAGGAGGTTTATAGCAGAGAGGAAATGCAAGCAAAGATGAAAGAAATGATGAATTTGGTAATTGAATTTACCAAAACAAAGGTTCCCGAAAAGGTGCTCGTAGAAGCAACGATTGCCTCCCACTTCATTTGTCAACGCCGTTTCCATTATGCCCGAGAATGCAAAGGTTGAGACGTGGAAAAGCGAGGAAAGTAATAAGGAGGAGTCTGTGCATGATGACGAGCCCGAGACCATTGAGTACTACCTTAAGTACGAAATCAACAAGAAAACCATTGCAAACCAAGTAAACAACTTTAGGTACAATGAAGTTCTCAGGGAAGCTCTTGAAGGAAAAATGACGGAAGAAGAGTATGACGCCTTACCTATGGAACCTCCGTATGAGTTAGTTATAAAAACCTCTAACAAGGAAACGAATACCACTGTGGAATTTCGAATACCGTTAGCATCGGTGACATTGATAATATTAATGCCTTGGCCGATCGGGGACCGATGTGAACATAATGCCATTATCAATCTATAATAAGTTAACTAAGGAGAAACCACCAAGACCGACCTTAGACTCTCCTTAGCTAATCACACTTATGTTCACCCGTAGGAGTCGCAATGATGTTCTAATTGAGGTGGCTAACATTGTTTATCCGGTAGATTTCGTGATCATTGATTTTGAAGAAGATAAAAACATACCCTCATTCTTGGAACACCGCTTCAGCTACCGCCAAGGCAACCATCAAATGCGGAGAAGGCATCATGATACTCAAAAGCGGAAAGGGTATGCTAGGATACCCATCATCCCAAGGTATCCTCTCAAAATCATGGAAATGATTACGAAAGGAATCGGAAAACCCTAGCCATACAATGTTAAGAAAAGATGAATGATCGGGAAAAGGGCTTAGAGACTTCATGGTCCAAGGATTGTATGCAACATTGTGGAAACCCGATAATAAGTTAGAAGCAACCCCACCTCGGTACCTAAAGCAAAAAGGACCCTAAGAAATTTCTAAAAGGAGAAAAGTACTTATATAATCAAGGAAAAGGGCAATGCAAGGAAAAAACAAACCAAGATGGTTTGGGCTTTTCCTGATTAAGGAAACCAACTTAAATGAAACCGTCACCATAATTGACAAAGAATGGCTCGAATCCACGGTGAACATACAACGCCTACGCCGCTAGATGAAGAGAAAATGAATGACTAAGAGGCGGTGATGAAAAACGTAGGAGCAGGACTACGAGTCTAGCTACAAGACTCTTTAATAAAGAAAAGCGCTTAGGGAGGCAACCCATGCTTAATTGTTTGCTTGTTAGTGTCATATATCTTTATTAATTGTTTGTCCTCATGTTTGAATTTGTAAAATGCTTTATTTTGTTTTTAACCTCGTCTTAATTACATATAAAGGTATTTTACATAAAGGATAAGTGTAGGGAGGATTACACACGTTTTCATAAGAAACGTAAACATGAGAATAACAATTAACTAAAAGATATATATGTTTGTTTGTTCGAGTCAAATGCTTGTATCGAGTCATAATGGATGTTTTGCGAAGTTTTTCCAGATTCTAAAGATGTAAATTTTCCGAATTTTTTTCCGTAAAATCGCACCGCTTTTTGTCGGGATAACTGACGGCGTCAGATTGCAACTGACGGCGTCGGGAAGGAATAAAACATCGCCTTACTTTTTCTCGTTTTCGAGCTACTTGTAAAATTTTGGAATTTTCGATCTTAACTTTCAAAACAAATTCAGTAAACATCCATTCCACAAGCATTATATCCTAGTTTAAATCGAGTCTTATGTATATTATTACCGATTTTACGCCGAAGGTTTCGTTTGTTTTCTTCAAGTGTGTGTTTAGTTTGTCGGGAAGAAGTTACACAAGTTTGGAAGGAGCTTTTCACGCAAAAACTCTTCTTGAAAAGATTTAACCACCACTTTTTACGGATCCTACCGAGCTAATCGTGGAGTATTAGTTTTTTCGTTTTAATTACCTTCTATTATCATAACTTTGATACTTTCGGGGAACATTGGGGACAATGTTCGGTTTAAGTGTAGGAGGAAAATAAAGCGGAACTTTGAAACTATGCTTATCCTTGACTATTTGCTTTGTCCAAGTGTGATTGTGTAATAAACCATGAGAAAATGTAGGTTAGGGTAATTTAGCCAAATTTAAAATTTTCATGACATATAGAGTGGGCCATTAGTCTTAACAAAAGCGTCTCATGGATAGGAAGTTGCATGACTAGCACAAAACCCTTTACCACCTAAATTCCACCCAAAATGTGAGGATCGCCCTTAGATTAGTAGGAATTAAAGCATTCATCTTTAATGCTTAGAAGTGTGAACCGGTAGTATATTAGATTCTAGAACTTGTTTTGTGATGCATTCCGAGATCGCTAGTAAGACTACACTTGTGTAGTTAGGAATAACTAAATGATAAGAGGCATTAGAATAACCCTTGTTTGATACCGTAATATAATTACTTCTTCCATATCGGTTGAGTAATTCCCCACACCCTTTGCGTTGTACTCATCTTTAGTACACGATACCCTAGTTAACCCCTCGAGCCTATCCTTTTCGCGGTTCTCGTGATGTTTGGTTTTCCGGATATCAATGAAGAGCATTGTTTACACCCCACCCCAAATATACACCCAAATCGCCTTAGCCTACCCTTATTGCACTCACTTTTAGTGCAAATGTTTGTTATCACCCTAAACCCTTAGTTCAATTATCTAGTTGCTTGCATAAGTTGCTAAGTCGAGTCATATCCTTTGTATACAGCTTTTGGGACGATTGGGATTCATGGGAAAAGTTAAAGTTTATGAAATGACGGGAGAGAACGTTAAATTCAAATTCCCTTTGTTTGCATAATAATGTACCCCAAGTGTTTTGATCTTTTCAATTGGGTCAAATTAGTGTTAGAGTAATAAAACTCAAGTGTAGGGATATGTCTATAAATCCCTAGTATTTTGATGTTATCGTAGAGGATGGTAGAGTAAAAGTGTATGAAAAAAATAAAATAAATAAATAAATAAAATAAAGTCGAAAAAAAGAAAAGAGAAAAAAAAAATAAAAAAAAAATACGGGCTACCATCCTACATCTATCCTTTAAATTTATCTTTGTTTATTTCCGTTACCTAGAGTTTTAGAGTGTCGAGTCTTGGCTTAGCAACACCATTCTTCATATACATGCAACATAGAGATTTTTGACTTGCCACCACTAAATAGCCTATCCCACCAAACCCTTCATTTCCTACCATAAGCCTAACATTACAACCCTTTAAAAGACCTCTTTGATAGTCTTTCCTAGGTGCTTACGCCAAAGCGATGGAGGTTTGATCTATTCTCAAGCCTATGGTAATCTATGTACTAGGACCTGGTTAATGAGTGTTTATCTTCCATTTCCTATTTGTTATATTTCATATATACACCCGAGAGATGCGAGTATCCAAACACCCCATGTGAGGTGCTAGTATGTAATTTCCGTGCTTGTTATGACTTTTATGGGCTTATATGTGTTGTGGACCGTTTTGAATTAATGCTTCATGACCCCTAACTTATAAATTAATTGGCTAAAGCACATTTGCTTGAGGACAAGCAAATAACAAGTGTATGGATATTTGATAAGGTTTTAAAAGGTACCATTTTAAGGGTCGTTTTAGCCCTTATTTGATCACTTTTGTATCCGTTATTGCTTAATATCGTTCCTTTTCACTTTTAGGTCTCTTGAAGGCAAAATGCTGGAATGGCACTTATTTGGACGAAAAGCGCGAATATATGAAGAAAATGGCCAAAGTCAAAATCGAGACACTCAAAGTCTTTGAAACATAAGAAACGCAGCGTCGGTGTTATCTGCGCGCCGTCCGGAAGGAATTTTATGACGGGACATAACCCAAAACTCTTATTTTCAAGTGACAACGTCCGGTTGTAAAGAGTAGGCCGTCGCTACTCGAGACGGCTTAGATGCAATCCAAGACGACGTCGAGTCGAAGGACGGCGTCACGGACATAAGGTGACGCCGCCGCAAGGTTAACGTGGCCAAGACGAAACCCTAATGGCGGCGACACGACGGCGCCACGAAACATAAGGTGACGCCGTCGCAGATGTAATCTTATATAGAATCCGAATTTTTCGGTTTTAGAGAGTCTTTTGAGTAAAACCTAAACCGAACCTAAGGTGTCTTACAGTATTTTAGGGTTTTAAACCCTATCTTACATCAAGATAAGTATTTACTTCATCAATTCAATTATGTCTTTGATTGATTGTGTGTATGCTTGCATGTTTACCATGTCCGGCTAAATTACTTGTGTGTTTGCTTAGATGTATGAAACCTAGTTGTTAATTATTGTTAGGTTGTCTCTTATCTTAATTGTAATTGGCTTAGAGTGCGACTAGGCTATCGTTGTGTTTAATACTTGATAAATCTTTGATAGTTTATGAATGACATAGTGGATTTCGTTTACTTCAAAGATAACCTCAAAGTTAGTTTATGAATGACTTAGTGGATTTTGTTTACAACACTTAAAGGTGAATTCAAAGAGTTAGGAATGCACACGCTTCGACCTTAGAAAACACAACGCAACTAAGAATAAGGACGTGACAATTCAACCATCAATAGGAGATAACTAAGGAGTAGTAGCATCTAGGTAAACACATCTTTAAACTATCATACGAGTACACAACAATAGACTTAGACTATCACAACCTTAGCTTAGTTAATTAGAATAGAATAGTAGAGTAATCGGTAGAAATACCAAACCCCCAAATCCAATACCCGAGATTCGTACTTTCCATTTCATAAAATATAAAAATACAAAAATAATCTTCCTCAACCTTAACCTTAGCGTAGTAACTTCTTACTAGCATTCCTATTCCCAGAGAACGATATCAATACCATTGGCTTACCATAATTACTACACTACAACGATTAGGTTCATCGCCTAGGGTGTTATAAAACTTCTTGTGAAGAAAAGGAAGTTTCCTTGACCAACGACGCGACGCGTGTGGCGTTATCATAAATGACAATCGTTTAATGACGTAAACGAAGGTAAAACTAAATCAAACTATAGCTTCAACGATCGCATGTGCTCCATTACCCACGTGCGGTATTGTCGTCCATAGGCAAGCTTCCTTGCTCCTCTAAGTCCTGCGGTGTATTACATATGTGAATACCACATCCGATATCATATACCCGAGAATTTATTTTATGAGGAAAAGAAAATAATTCTATCATCAAAAGAGTACACAAATGCGCCACGGTGCGGTATTTTATACCTCTTATTGCGCAACTCATCAAGGTACAGTGGACAATTCCTCTTCCAGTGTCCAACCTCGGTGCAGTGATGACAAGCCATATCCTTCTTCGGATTCTCACGCTTCTTGGAAGGGTACTTCTTGGGTTCTTGTTGATAAGTCATAACTTGTTTTCCCTTATCAACTTTACCCTTACCTTTCCCTTTCTTGTTCGCTAGCGGCTTATTAGGCTTAGAAATTCTACCCTTCCGGATGGTCAAAACCGCAGGTGTAGAGGCCTTCATGGGCAAACCTTTCTCGTAATCAATGAGCATTGCATGTACCTCATCGATTGTCTTCCCGTGCAATGCATATTATAATTGCGCACGAAACCATCAAACTCCTTGTTAAGGGATGCATTGATAAGGCCAACTTGTATGTCATTGGGGTAGACATAGTTAACGCCCGGTGGTCCATGTAACTCATCATTTCCAGCGTTGGGCGCATAGTTTCCCTTCTCCTTGCTTGCAACTATGAAGAGCATCTATCAAATCATACTGACTCTACGATCACGGGCTTTTCAAACAACCTTTGCAATTCTTCAAGCATGAGATTAGGAAGTAATTTTCAAGCTGTTTTGCAAGTTTGGATTCATACTCCCGAGCATAATGCAAAGCGACCTCATTATACTTGTCATACTCAGATTGCCATGCGGCTCGTGCTTGAGTAGCATCATTGCGAGTTCGGGAGGACAAGGCGTAGTCAAATAATTGAGTCTTTTGGCAACCTCAAGACAATTCTTAGTTGCCGATACCAATCATTGAAATTCACGCTACCAATCAATTCTCTCGATCAAACATAGATTTGAATGACGAGGCTAGTGCGAGAGATTCGACTTGAGCCATTTCTCTGAAATAAAAGTTCAAAAGTTAGTACTTTCGATAAGTAAACATTCAAGAAAATAAAATACCCTTTGGTCAATATTCATATTAACCATAGAATTTTCCTTGAATTTTGGATCCTCATTATCATAGTTCCACCACATCAGTTGATCTGCTAGTGGTGAAAGTATAGAATAGGTAATCGTTGAAGAACGATAATTGACAAACAAGTTTTCAATTCCAAAAGTTATGGGATTTACAATTTTTCCAAAACAATTAATGCAAAACGTAAGCATGTTTCATCCCATCTCATGCCTTAAGTCATAGGTCTCACTAACTAACTTAATTAAGTTGTCTAATTTAGAAACTGCAAATCATAAAGCTGAGGTCTCACACAACAAAATAATTCACCTTGTTATTGTAATCTAGATCAAGGTCTCACATAACTAAATTACAACTTCAAGTGTTTCATATCATTAGATGGCATAAACTTAAATTTAAAGGGTACAATTTTTGACGTGTAATCAAAACTTATGTATAAAGAAGCATGCATACAACTTTATAACATAATATTTTCGAAAAAACTTACATTAGATTTTAATTGCTAAGATTGAATTCTACAAAGTTTTAATCGATGCGTTGAGAAACTTACAACTTTGCACTAAGATGCTTCGTACATAGAATGGTTATACTAGGTAGCTCAATCGAACTCACAGGGGAGAGGACCGGTAAGCGCAAAAGCATAACCTTAGACATCCATTTAGTGCGACTATGCACTTCTTAATTAACCCCTTTATAGTTTGTTCTAGTGGGTGAGCCGTTCTAACCATTTAGTACATCGCATCAATCGATTAAAAGTTCAAGAATAATTCTTAGTTAACAAATCGGTTTCGCCATTATTTAGTCCATTTAATTTTCTATTCAAAAAACCCTTTTGCTTACTAACATGTCAAACAATTTATAAACAAAAAGCACTTTAATAAAAATTAAACACACTCAAATAATATAAACATATAACTAAACAATTTAACATATGTAAAAACAATTAGCCACATGCATAATTATTTCAATAAACTCTAATAACAATTCTAGTCGTAAATAAATGCATACATTAACTAGGGCTTTCATCTCATGAGAAGATGAGCCACATACATCGACAAGTCGATTCGTAAGCCAAAGTTAATAGTATACCAATTAGCACATAACAATTTTATTAGTTATAATTGAGGTCTTCCCAATTTGATAATTATTAAATAAATAAAACATGTGTGTATCACTTAACAATTAATCAATAAACAAAACAATACTCCATGGCAAAACATGCATGTTCCACCATGGATTCCCATAACAATTATCACCCAAGATACGCATATTACATGACACATAACAATTATTCATTAATTAACCACATAAAATTAGCATGCAATCCTAGGGTTTCTACAAGTTTTACAAAATTAAAACCTAATTAAATAAATAAAGGGTAATCGACCCATATATTAAAAAATTAGGGTTTCGAATTCAAAACCCTAGAAACCATAAAAAGCATGCATATAATCATAAAGATCCAATTTTTATGTGTTTCGGTAATTAATTACATCATATTAACGGCTCGTGATGCTACTGTTGCGATTTTATACTCATAACAATTATATAAAACAAATAACATCATCAAAGCATGCAACGGAAGTAAATAGGAATAATATATGTAAGTAATTAACCAAACAAGAAAGTGCGTACCTTTTAGCAATTCAAGTAAACCAAACGAACTTTGAACAAGAACAAAACCCAAAACCCTAACTTTAGGGTTTATTAAATTCGACCCAACCAAAAGTCGACCACCAAGATTACAAGCTCAAGTGTGCTTGTCCTTCGTTCTTGTACACACGTACTATTAGCGATTTGATGTGAAAAGCTAGTTCCTTGAATCACAAATAAAACCCAACACTTGTTTCTTTGAGTTAAGCAAAATCGAAAACCCTTGGGGTTTGGGAGTTCGACCGGCCACACAAAGAGGGAGAGAGGAGAGGAGAAATTAGGTTATTGGTGATCCAAGATTAAGTTGTGAATGAATACAAAGGATTGTATTTATAGGTAACTTAACTTGGTGACCAAGTTTGAGTGGTATTGGGTTTGGAACCCAACCGATCGGCCAAAGGCAATCCCAAGGGGATTCTAGAACTTTCCCGACTTGTAATTTCATCCCTAGTCCTTATAGTTTATATTTAACAACCGTTAACCAAACCTCGTTAATTATTTAACTATCGTTGTGTTTTATTTCGTGACTAATAATTAATAATAACATTTTATGTATTAATTATTAACATCAACTCTCATACGTAATGTGTGCAATCCCGAAGTCTCGAGTTCGAATCCGGACATACATATATTTAAATATCCATAAAACCTTTCAGGATAGTGGTTGAGAAGGAAGGTTGATGTGACATTAGTGTTCTAGAGAATATTGTGAATGCTCTAAATATAAAAACAAATATATTTTGTGTTACCATGAGGTTGTGAGATATAAGTTTTGACGTAAATACAGTTGAGTGTGTTCATACATTACATGTTACGCCTCATTTATGTTAGAGTTTGAAAAATATATATTTTTCGCACTTAGGTCTGAGCTTAATCTCATATGTTATACACATGCATTTTGTATATCACGACATGTGACATGTTGTGGTTGCTTCTACGTTCTTGACATGTATAGGTAGTTTTACTCCACTTAACTAACATTACACATTACTTTATTTGTTTCGCTTGTTATGCCTTTTGTTTATCTTATTGAATAAAATAAAGACTATTACAATAAATTTAAAAAAAATGCAATATTCTTATTGCTTTTGACCACCTAAATTATGGAAATGCGATTATTTAATGTATCTTATATTCCAGTTTTAAGTCATTTGTGTGTTGTGTCTTTATGCTATTTTGCGTCTTTGTGCGATCACGTGTAAACATGGAAATGTAGTCCATGTACATTATCATACAAATACTTTATTGATTAACAAATGAAATATTATTATTTTTCTCTCAAATGGTGATATGACATTTATGGTGAATCGACAATTTACAAGAATTCAACGGCTAAATGGACATATACATAAAGCCATATCACAACAAACATTCGAGTCTAAATCAAATGTAGCATATGCATAAACAAATGCAACATATGCATATGCATAAATAAGTTACAAGAATTCAACGACTAAATCCATATCACAACAAACATTCGGTCTAAACAAATGCAAACATATGCATAAACAAATGGAGCATACGCATAACACGTACAACCGTTTCTTGATTACAAAACCTAGATTCAATTATCGCACATGAAATACATCATACAACTCATTTCTTGATTACAAAACATCACAATCCAAATAAACACTACTTCATTACCAATACAAACCAAGCGAAAAAAATATTATGACGGATGACTTCCAAAAGAAGGATTTTTTTTTTTTTTTTTTTTCAATCATTCTTGAGTTCTTTGGATTTGACGAAGAAGAACAAGCTTTTGTTGGATGCTTATTGCATTTTGTAGTTCTTGTCTTTGCGATGGATTAAGAAGCGTATACATCTCAAACAAATGATCTATGTACCTATCATTATCCAACTCGGATCAAACCAATCCCAAAATTTGTATATCTTGATTCCATTTTGTATCATTAGGACAAACAAGAAATCGTCTACAATGGTTTTCTTTCGTCCAAGAGGTGAGGCTCATAAGTGGAAGATGGCATTTACATTCGGTTTCAACAAGTTCATTTGGGTTCAAATAGTTTGACTAAGATGAAGACATGTTTGTGAGGTTTGTATCACGGGAAGAAAAGGATGACAACGATGGTGGCTAACCAAAATTAGAGATTCTTTTAGGTTCCTACAAAATTTGATAGTAACAAGAAAGACATAAGCATACATGTTTTATTTTGTTACATAATAACATCATATTCAAACTAAACTTATACTATTAAACTACATAATCATTCCTTTTTTATAGTTGTCATATGTTTTCCGATAAAATTCTAAAAGCATCAATTGTTTCGTATACATCACACCAAAATAGAGCGAAAAGCATGGCTTTGGTATATTTTGGTTCAGTTCAACAATTACAACCTAGCACGAATAAGGATGGCTATTAGTGTGAATGTTCCTATTACAAGACTAGTACAATCGCCTTTAAACAACGGGTGTTTCAAAATGCAATTTTCAACACTAAAAACATATGCATAAAGGCGGAATTGAAGGAACAATATCACAATTAACAAACATGAAGGCAAACATTTTATTCAACACGCAAGAGTTCTCAACCACATACATTTCATACAGACTTAAGCGAAACTACTAGACAAGCAAAGCGAAACAACCCGACAAGCAAGCGAAGCAGGTCAAACAAAACAACTCGACAAGCAAAGCGAAACACACGACATAGACCATAACAAACATCGCGGTTCATCGACTTTTCCCTTTGCTAGAACGCACCACGTTTTCCCACTTTGCTAGAACCGCTTTGCTAGAACCTACACCACCTTTTCTCTCCTTTGCATTCTTTTGCTTGATAAAATGTTCAAACAAAGCATCAAGATTTGTTATCCTCATTCTCGGTTCATCGACTTTTGCCTCCATTCTTTCAATATCGACATCGGCCAACATCGCGGTAGTTTGGCTTTTCCTCAACCATTTTAGAATGACATCTCTCATCCACGGGCTAGTGTTTTATAAGAACCCCATTCCTCAATAATTTCATCGCCATATGTATTAAGAACTTCATCAAAGAGTGGTATGTTCGATAAAACCTTTGACCACTCCTCTTCCGAAGAGTAATCAACCATTGTTATATGTGTTTTGTGAGAATTGATGATTGAGTTATGTGTCCGTTTTGCAGAATTGAGGATGATTGATTATATATAAGTAAAAAATTAGCGGGATAAAGTTGCAATAAGGTGGGAAAAAATCCCGACGACATGTCGTCGGTAACAAACTAGCGGGAAAAAATCCCGCCCAATTATTCTCTATTATTTACAAGCGGAGGAAGGCCAAATTTGACATAAATACATCCCGACGACATGTCACGGGATCTAAACACTAATTACAAGGATTAACGCTAATCAAGCGTTAAGCGGGATTATTTTTATTATATATGGTCCGACGACATGTCGTCGACATGGCGGTAATTCCTTCCCAACTATTCACAATTATTGAGGCGGAGGAAAAGTCAAATTTGACCTATTATAATTTGGGCATTAAAATTCAACGCACCGATTGTTAATCGTGTCAATGTTCTTTAATCGATTGTGTAAATGAAATTGATTCCTAATAGTGTCAATGTTCTTTAATCGATTGTTAATCATTTGTTTTAAACATTTTGGCTATTAGTAAGATATTTCATTACGAAAATTGACATTTTGGTCATACTACAAAAGTAGTAATTATTAAGAAAGCTTATGCCACAAATATGACAACAACCCATGGATGAAATTTTGAGGCATAAGCAGTCCACCACTATAGAAATTTTGTATCTGGTGGACACTTTGAAGGTTCATCGGTGGTCATGATGAATCCAAAGACCTACAAAACCATAGAACCTGAAGTGTGCTCCAAGAACCATAACTCTAGTGGTGGGAAAATTTTCCTCATATAGTAATATGGGCGTTATCTAAGTTAAAATTCGCCAAAGTGTATTTCGAACCTCATTAACTTTATTCAAATAACTAAAGAAATTGACAAACTAAAGGGCAATTAGTTATAGTAAAATATATTTGACCATAGTGTTTTGTTGGGAATTCAGTGAAACCACGATCTTCTTGACGAGAAATAATGGATTCTGAAGAAGAGTTTCTTGTAATATAAACGTACTAAGTAGGAATTATGAAAGTAGTGGAATCTGCAAGCGGTGTGTCTCTTTGAAATAATGAATCGATGTAGGCGTGCTTGAGTTTAATTATTTATATGTTAGCCCATATTTATTATTGTCTTGCCCAAGGTTAGCATGGGCATGTGTAGGGTTTTACATTTATTTATTTGCATGCTTGTCGTTTCCCAAGAAATGTATTAGGGTTCCTTGTTTATAAAAGGAACATAGGCCTTATGTATTAGACATCTTTTGGAGAAAACAAAGAAAAACCTCGATAGAGAGGTGTAAAGATCCATAGAGGATCATTAGTTTTAATAGAAAAACCTTGGTGGTAACTTTGATTGTGTCGTTATTATTCCACATGCAATCATTCAATCAATATTGCTTATACCCTAGTTGAGTCGGATCTAAGGATTTACAATTGGTTTGAGCGGGTGGCTCTCGATCTAGGGTTTATAAGGTTTTCCATAGCATCGTTTTGAAAGGAGGGCAGACAAAGAGGAGTTGTGTTGGCATGAAGCGGATCTCGGTTTTGAGCGGTCAAAAAGCAGTTTTGGAGAAGAGGCGACTCGGTTTGAGGTAATCGTTATACTAATTCTGCATGCGTGTGTGATAACGTAATGTTATCAATTCAATATTCAATTGATCTTGATTTGATGATTCATGTGAGGCTAATCTCATTGGTCTATTAATTTCACTGGTCTCAATTGTTTGATGTGAGATATCATACGTTGGTCCCCACTTGATTGCTCCACACGAATATTAGACTTGTATTATGTGGTACTTTCTTCCTTTAATATTCAGGCGGCACATGTTTCAAGGTGAGGCTCACAATTCGGTTCATATTCATGCAATTGTCTCCTCGTATTAACCTTTAACACAGTTGGATTTGTGTTTAATTTTATGTTGGGACCCACGAGTTTATTTGCTTGGAAGTTTATTGTGAAGCATTTTTGATTGGTCGATATTTGTGTGATCACGTGGATAGTCAGTAAATTGTTTTTGAGGTCAAAAATTACGGCGCATGGTTGCTGCTGAAATGTCGAATTTCAAGTGGGACGAATTCAGTGGTATCGGTATATGATTGTTATTGTGGTCGTGTCTTATGATTGGTCGAGAGACAAAGTCAAAACAATTTATAACTCATCACGTAGGGTACTGTTTTAATATTTCAACATTTTTGGGATTAATTTTCATTGCTACGAATATTTTCAGTTGCTGTTGGCGTAGGGTTATATTCAAAGTGAGGTCGACATAATTTTGTTTGATCTGATCTTGAACTCATACTGGTCCTCGTTGTTTTATTGGTTTATATCTTGGTACCTTTATAATGGCAAAATTTGTTAATGAAAAGGATGATGTTATGTTTCCTTATTTGATGGATGATGAGTACAGTGCAGGCTAAGAAGATGGAAACGGATCATGAATAATGATATGACTATCTGGAAGGTGATTCAAAATGGCAGCAGTTTGAAAAGGATTAGAAGTGATCGTGATGGAAACATCATTATTCTTCCTCCAACGACTGCAGATGAGCAGTTGTTGTACAAAGAGAGTCAAAGGCGAAATATCTTGCTTAAATCTATTCCTGCTGATCATGTAGCAGATTTTCGCTATATGGATGATGCAAGTCTTATATGGAATGCTCTCAAAGCAAGGTATGGAGGAAAGGCAGAATTCAAGAAGATGAGCAAGGAAGTTGATGCTAAAGGTTATGCTGAAGAATTTGCCATTCCGCAAATTGCTCTCATGGGCATCTCTCAGGTACATACTTGTGTTTTTGGTTGTAAGAAGAGATATAATGAACTTAAGGAAGCCTATGATGAAATGAAACCTAAATATAATGCATGCTATATTGACAATGAAGCTTATAAACATGCTTTAAAAACATTAGAAAGACAAAAAGTTTGGTTTCAAAAGAATCAAGTGGCTTATGATGAAAAGATTAGGGTGCTAGAAAGTGATCTAGAATTTGCTAGAATTGATTTAAAGCGCTTGAGAAAGAAAAAGCTCTTGTGAGTGTGCGAAACAAAGTGCTAAAAGAGAAACTAGATGAGGAAATTGCTAGGCATAAGGAATGGTTATTGAATGGAAATAAGTTAGCTAGTCACATCTATGCTAGTCAAAATCCTAATACTCCTATAGGTTTAGGCTTTAAGAAGTATGTAGGAATAGAAGCTAGGGATGACACTCGTAAATCTACACCAGCAGGATTAGCTAATTTTGTTAAAGAAGGTGACTTACATGATGTACGTGGACCTATTAGAGGTGAACACATGCCCATTGACCTGTCCATTCCAGTTGACTTTGATGGATCACACCATTTATATGGCAAAAAGTCAAGTGACTTGCCAGACCTTAGTGGCCAAACTAATGACTCTGTCTCTTGCTCTAAAAGTGACAAGTCGTCAGACCTAAAGTCCGCTGTCTATGCCTCATGTGATTCAAGTGAAAAGTCTGACTCACCTAGGCACACACCCAAGACTACACCCAAGCCCAAAGTAGGCGATGATGAGCCCAAAACAAAGGCAGTTTCTTACTCTGTTAAACACAATTTTGCTTCTAGTTTTGTTCACGATAAGTTTAAATGTACTCAACAAAGTTGTGTTAAGAATAAGCCTTTTAAGAAGAAATCTTGTTTTGTGTGGTAGTAAACTCCATCTTATTATAGATTTGTGATTATCATGAGAAAAGATGGGTGTTTCCTCCGGCCATAAGACTTCTAGACCCACATGGACTAATGTTGCTAGTATTCCTCCATTCGTTCCCAAAGTTGCTCATGTGAAAGCGGTAATCGGTTCATACGGTAAACCAAAGGTGTATGCATCATTTACGGCAGCGAGGCTTAATAGGCCTTTTCGGTTCCTACGGTGGAGGATATTCTTCACCGATTACTCTTGGATGGTGGAGCAGATAAGGCTAGGCTTATGCCCTATAGACCTAAAAGTTCTTATTTTCGGTCATATACACCTTATGTATCTCATATGAATAAGGCACATGGTGGAGTTAGTGTGGCAAGCTGTTGTTAAGCCCTCAACATGTTATTCTTGGAAAACTCAAAGGAAAGGTTCATTCGGGTACCCAAGAACAATAATATTTGTCAGTGCATTGATTGAGGGAGGCATAAGCCTAAGGGAGGCTTATTGTTGTATTTTGTTTTCTAACCATTTTGCGACTTGTTGGATCCTCATACGCCTAAGGGAGGCTTAGTGTTTCTCACGACACTACAACTGTCTTTGGTTTCTGTTGTTGCTTGGTGGTATCTTGTACATGTTTTGGTTATTTCTATTTCTTCTTAGTTTTATTTTAAAAAAAAAAAAAAAAAAAAAAAAAAAAAAAAACTCTAACTTCGTCGTGTTCGGTTCTACTCTCTCTTGCTTGAGGTTTTGGTGTTGGTTCATTACTACACCACTCATGGTTTTCATCTCACCATGTCTTTCGACACAAGAGTTGAATAGCCCACAAGATTATGGCTTGTGGTAAAGGGCTGGAAATCCATAAATGGTAATCAACTCACCATGATGATGGCGCATTCCATCAAAGAGTTGGCTAGTCCCGAGCAAACGGCTCCGGTAAAGACATGTCAAATCCGTTTATGGTTCTTGGTTTGCCAATAAATAAGATGGTTATCGATGTACCATAGTTTTCGAACTTAAACATTTGGCTACTCCGGTAGTGATGGCTATTGGTAAAGAGACATCAAATCCATTATTTTCAATGATTCACCTCTCGGGAGTTAACACACCGGATGTGATGAGAATAGTATGAAACTAATATGTTTTGATGTACATGTTGTCATTTGTTCTTTGCAAAGATCGGTGTTTCATGATTTGTCATCATAGAGATGTTCGTGTTCGATTTTTGTGGCTAATATTCGAGTACAATCCTCGGTTCGAAGTGTTAAAGATCTGAAGCGGAACTTAACCCAAGGTCAAATTCCGGTTTAGGGGAGGATTGTTGGAATTACGTGAAACCGTGATCTTTGAGCGAAATAATGGATTCTGCGAAGAAGAGTTTCTCTCAAGTAATATAAGCGTACTAAGTAGGAATTATCTTTGAAGTTAATCTGCTGAAGCGATGAGCCGTGGAATCTCTTTGAGCGGTGAAGTGTGTCTCTCTTGAAATAATGAATCGATGTAGAGCGTGCTTGAGTTTAATTATTTATATGTTAGCCCATATTTATTATTGTCTTGCCCAAGGTTAACATGGGCATGTGTAGGGGTTTTACATTTATTTATTTGCATGCTTGTACGTTTTCCAAAAAATGTATTAGGGTTCCTTGTCTATAAAAGGAACATAGGCCTTATGTATTAGACAGCTTTTTGGAGAAAAACAAAAGAAAAACCTCGATAGAGAGGGTGTTGTTTTGGTTCGACCGGATCCAACCCACACATTTTGTCACCAATGTAAAAAATGCAGCCAAATTAAAGCGTAGCTAGAAAACCACCAAAACTCGCCAGTCTACTGTTTCTTAAACACTTTTGTGATCCACTTGGATGCTGGAAGTCAAAAACTTGACATTTAATTACCCCACCAAAACTCGCCAGTCTACTGTTTCTTAAACACTTTTTGTGATCCATTTAGATGCTGGAAGTCAGAAACTTGACATTTAATTACCCATCATCGGTATCTTGATGCGAGCCTCACGATGGCGAAAAGCAATAAATATAGTAAGCGTACCACAACTTATGATCCAAAATTTTAATATAAATGAACAATATAATTGACAATCAGAATCATAAGTTACCTCAAAACATTAGCAAAAATAGCACAACGATTGGTGATTACCGACAAACCAAGTTTCTCAAAAGTCTCATCGCAACAATGATTGTGATTACTGAACAGCGGAGAGGGGGCTGTAACAAAAACAATTCTAAAAAGTCAAAACTACAAAAAGGATGTAGAAATACAAGAAAAAAACTTCAAAACTTGATTAATAGTCATAGATCTATTAATCAACAAAAAACATTACCTCAAAACTTTGATAAACCTTTGTTGGTTGAAATATAGGGTTGTAGCAAGGTCTAGTGGTTGTGAGGCTGGGTGGTGGTGAGGCCGAGTGCTAGTGAGATCCGGTCGTGGTGATGGTTGAAGATGACAAATATGAGAGAGTATTTAGTGCGTGTTTAATTTGAGAGAGTGTGTAGTGTGAGTTTATTTGTTAGTCATTGCACTATATGGTTATTTAATTTGTTAAAAGTCAAAAATAAAAAGTTAACAAATACAAGTCGCTCAAAAAGTACCAGTCGCCCTATGCAAAATACCTTACACATATCTTACATATTCATTACACATACCTTACAAATACATTCCTCCTTTTTGTCTTTTAATAATAAAAAATGACATGTGTCAAATATATGTTAAAGTTGCCCAGTCGTTTAATTTGCTCGATCTAATTTTGAAAAGAGAAAATTTCAAATCTAATAAAGGCCAAAATGAACAGTGCATGGTGCATCTAGAGAATTTCCCTTTGTAAAAATTGTGTAAACCCACTTATTAATCAAACATGCATCTAAAAAAGACATGAACTAAGGATCAAATAATAAATAAAAGTAAAATGACACCCTCTTGAATATGAGGAAAGAATATTGGAAAACAAAAAGTGATGGAGATAAAACCGTAATATAAGAAATTAAAAAAGACAAAGATTTAATGATATCACAAACTTCCTAAAATCACGAAACTGGTGATATAAATAAAAATTTTAAGGTTAACATTATTTTCATTGTTGAAAACTGGGTTAGGGTTTGAAATCAAAGATTCGATCTTTCTTCAAGTTTAGGGTATAAACATTATCCGAACATTACAAGGCTTATGCACTTGTTAGTAGTTGTTAATGAGGTTTTTACATATTAGTTTGATAAATTTTGTTGTCACTTTTGTCCATTTCATGTTTGATTGTATGTTTCTTGCCAAGTATTTTAAGATTAATGTACTTCATTTGTTGTCTATGTTGTTCTGCTATATTCCATTATAGATTAATATTAGTGTTTTTGTGTTATGTTACATGCTTCGAGTTCCTTAAAAGATTGATGGAAATCCAGCCTTTTAAGGTCTTCCTCACTTTTTGCCAAGTAATTTGACGTTCTAGTTGTCACATGTGCCCTTTTGCTTGATTTATATCTAAGAGTAGTTTAATTCATTGATTAGTTGTCTATTCGATTAGCGATTCATGTGAACTTGACCTTTTCAATATGATTTTTGATACACCAGGAATGCAGATAATTAAGAGAATTTGCTAGGTTTGCTAGTTTTTTCGTAAGATTTTCACGATCATTGTATTAACCATAACTAACTGATTACTTATTGGGACCGTTAGATAGAGTATGAGGTGTTATCAAAAACAAAGTTTCAAGTACATGAAAGCTTTGAGATTCGTATTTTTTTTCATGTGGGATATTAATGTTGCATTGATAAGTTAGAATTACTAATATTATGACATCTTGCAGGGGCATTCATATGGTATAACAAAGATTATCTTAGATGGAACATAAACAGATATTTTGTGGTTCAGTGCCTCCCTTATCTCCTAAACATTCCTGGTGTGTTGCTCAGAACTCGGAAGCCACAGATGATGACGACACACAAGTCCATATTTTCTACAACTTAAATGATCCAATGTGTTATTATTGCTGCCAAATCCTCGAGTTACTTGGAAAACGTATCCGAGGGTGTTTCCATGGCTGTTGGGCGATTCTCTCCTCCAACTATCCACGTGATGTCATGTGGACTCTTTGGAACCCATTCACTTCTCAAATCATTAATCTCCCTCCGTTGATTCAAAGAGGACCAAAAGAATATTATGATGATATCACATATTGTTGTTTGTCAGCCCCTCCCGATCATCCCAATTCAGTTCTTTTGTTAACGAGAACCAAAAAACCCAACATTGTGTATTGTTGGATTGGGAGCGATTCATATTTCCGGAATGCATGCACATGAAAGAATAAAATTAAGATGGGCTGAAAGGACGTTTTCCAAACAGTTGAGGAGCAAATATGGTTCGTTTTACAATCTAACTTGTTGCAATAGTAAAGTATATGCCTTATATGCCTACTTTACGAACACTAACACGAGTATAAGTGATAGTCTACTTCTCGTAGAGTTTGACATTGTGGTTAGTGATCGGAAATACAGGAAGCTAAAAGAAGTTGTGATAACTTTATTGCCAGTTTTGGAATTTCAATGTCCTCGCGAAGTTGATTCTTTCCATGTACCTTTACATGCACTGAAAGGGTCTTGTTCAGAACTGTTTATGATTTGGACAAGTACATCAGTTAGTGCTGTGTATGTGTTTAGATTGGATATGAATAATATGAGGTGGCAAGAAATGGAAGACCTCAAAGACACTATATTATCCGTGGAACTTCCAACCGAGTCATCAACATTTTACAGCCCAGCAACTACTTCATCAGAATTAGGAGGTTATATACATATTCTTGCCGATAAGGGAAAAATCATATACTCGTACCACGTCAAAGATAAAACCATCTCCTTATCTTCTATTCCTTGTATAGCAGGCACAAACCACGTGTCAGCGTGGACAATGCTCGAATGCACCAGGTATTGTAATGCTTCTTTGCTTTAAAATGTATTTATTTGCTGGAAATTGCTTCCTTGAAATCATACTTATGTAGGTTAGAGAGTAATTGTGTAGAAAAAGAGGGTGACGAGGAGGATGGGATACTCGTAAGATCAGTAAAGGGTAATCATCAGGTTGAATCCCACCTGCCTAATTTTCCAGTTCAAGGTTTGAAAATGAAAGAGTTTTGTGTTGGACTCGTCGAGAATAATAACAGGTAATTTTCTTGGAATTTATGAGATACGTAGTACCATTTAAGTTTTATTATAGATCTATAGATCACTTCAATTATTCATAAGTAGCTTGTGTGACATCCCTCTTAAGCATCACGTCTTTCTTCTTCTATCCGACAACACGAAAAGAGAAATCTGTTTTTTTTTAATCATATTTTTTTGTAGGTCAAAAAGTGATGATGTTGATTCTAAACAAGAAAATGACAAGGATGTTGATATAATTGTAAGATCAGTCAAGGGTGACGAGGATGAATCGCACCTGCTCAATCTTCCACTTCATGTTTTGGGGATGGTAATGGAATATTGTGTTGGTCTCGATTACCTCAGGTTTCGTTCCGCATGCAAAAGTTGTCACTTGGCATCACCTGTGATACCATGGAATAACGAGAAAGCATCAAAGAGATTGCAAAAGTATTCATTACCTTCACCATGGCTGATTGTGTTTGACAAACATAAAGGCATTATCACTCTTACTGATCCCATGTTTGGTGACAAGTATTTTATAAAAACACCTCAAAAATTGATTTGTGATCTTGAAATAAAGGGGTCGAGGTATGGCTGGTTGCTAATTTTAAAATCTAGTGGATCATTGGTGTTTTATAACCCGTTCACAAGTGATATTCGCAAGCTTCCACAGTTACGTGATTCAGAAATATTCTGTTTCTCAGCACCACCCACTTCTCCCGATTGTATGGTTGTTGGAATTGCAGAAGATCAGGATTATTATAACTTTTTTATCCACTTTGTAGACGGGGAACCATCCTGGCGTAGAATTCTTTTACATATGGATATATATTCCGATATGTATTGCAATGGCTGTTTCTTGTCTCTAACATTATATGATCGCGATCTTTATGCCTTGAGGTATGATAGAGGACTTGCTGTTTTTGAAGAAACGGGCAGAAAAGATCAATATTCATGGAACCTAATGTAGCCAAAGCCCCAACAAGTTGCACATCTTTTACTCAGTCTTTCCTATTGAGTTGTGATCAACATCTTTTACATGTCATTGTGGGGAAATTTGGAGAATCGGTAGATGTTTTCAAGTTGAAAAAATCTAAGAAATGGGTCAAAATAGATAGTTTAGTGAAACATATGATTTTTATTTGTGGTACGTCATCCTTCTGCATTGATGCCAAAGAACCACGCATGGGGAATAAGATCTACTTTCCAAGATTGTTGGCCGATAATGAGAACAGGAATGGTGTATTATTCTATTCACTTGAAACATGCAGGTATCACACTTTCAGTAACAAAAACTTCCAAGAAAGTTTTGGAGATTTCTTCGGAACGAAACATCCTCTAGCCCCTCATGCGTGGATTGAACCATCTTGGTCCTAATTTACTTGTATATTATTAAGGACTTTATCTACTTTTGTTTCACTATTTTGTCTGTTGTCTTGTTTACTTGAAAGCCATTAAAAAAATAGCAAGTTCCATACATAAATCCTACAAATTTTGTCAATTTGTCAAGTCATTTATCTCTGTCAAAAACACATTGATTTTGAGCAGAATGTAGAAGAATACTCTGTGCTCCATGCTCAAGGATATACAGTGACAACCTCCACATCATCCATACCTGGGCTTCTCACCGAGTACTGGAACGTCCATCCATAGCATGCACCAGCACGTGTGCCATTCTTGTTTACTGCAAAGAGAACGCCAACAAAGTTTGGATACTTTTTTGCTATTCGTGATATTGCATCTTTGGCAGCAAGATTTGGCTCCATTCCTAATCGCATACTCTCCATGCATACTCTACACAGATCTATTTAGCTATAAATTCGGTGATAGATGAATACAACCAAGTTATCTTAACAGGGCTTTGAAGTTAAATCCAACTCATTAACCAGAAGAGGTTGTGGGTTCAAGTTTCGACCGAGACATAGTGTGGTATTCAGAATCATTAACTTATTTGATCACATTAAAGAAAAAACATATATTCCATTTAAAACCCATAACCTATTGAACGATGATAAGGAAGTAAGACAACACTCGTCATTTTCGCTGCTGGATTGAAGCGTTGACTTATCAACTTAGTTCAGTTCTTTTGTTAATATAAGATTACATTCTTGGTCCCTGTACTTGTAAACAGTTTGCGATCCTAGTTTATATGTATATTTAGTTTTGTAAATTTAAAACCAAATCTTGAACACAAGCTAGACTGTAACTTTATTACATACTGTAAGTAGTTTCGATATCAAAGTAAAAAATTAAAAGCATATTACAGAATTGTTCATCACTTCGAAAACATGTTGAAACAATACTTATGCATAACATCGTAAATCATCTACCTGAATTTGCTCATGAAACGAAAATATGTAATCCTCCACGATCGGCTGAGTAACAAAGGAGCCACAATCACCCAAAACCCAACAACGAATCCAAGCACAATGCTTATAATCAACGCCCAATCTGCTCCATTGGATCTATCGTCTTCTTCATGGTCTTTTGTATCAGTTACTTCAACACTTGTACAGCGACTAGTGAGTGGATCTCCACAAAGATTGTTGCCAAAGAAGCTTGACTCATTGAAGCTCTGAAGCTGAGTACTTGATGGGATTCTTCCCATCAAACTGTTGCAGGACACGTTGAAGTTGCTCAAGAAATTCAAGGTTGACAAGCTCATGGGAAGTTCCCCTGAAAGCTTGTTCACTGATAAATCTAAGGATTCAAGAGCTTTCATGCCTCCAATCTTCTCCGGGATCCTTCCTGTCAATTGATTTCTTGACAAATTCAATGATTGTAACGCTGTAAGGGCCGTTAGCTCACTTGGGATGTTGCCAGATAAATTGTTATTTGAGAAGTCCAACAACAGCACTTGTGGAAGAATACTGCTATATGTGTCCTCTCGTCCCTTCATCACCAATGAATCACTAGCAATAACTTCTGTTGAAAAGTCAAATGAATACGTCCTGTATAGAGCATTTACAACAGTTTCTTTCCCAGAAAGAACAGTAAAGTTGTTTAAGCATCTTGGTATAGGTCCCGACAGGTTGTTATCAGAAAGCTCCAAGATCTGAATATGAGTAAGATGACAAATCTCGTGAGGAATATTTCCATCAAAATTGTTGGATTTAAGATTGACAAGTCTCAAAAAAGAGAGTTTTCTCCCAAGCCATGTTGGAATGCTTCCAGTAAGCTCATTGCCACCAAGTTGAATGATCTGCAAGTTTGTTAAGTTCGCTAACGAAGCAGGTAATCTTCCCGAGAGCTTGTTTCCATGCATGTTCAACGACCGTAGGTAAGATAAATCCCCCAAAGTTCTTGGAATACCACCAGACAGATTGTTGTTCTCCAAGTTCAAGAATTTCAATGTTGGCCACTTCTCCCAACACTCAGGAATGACACCTGATAAATGATTATTTCCCAAATTAAGAACTTTTATATCTTTCTCTCCATATGAACACAATACATGATGCAATGATCCCTCAAAGGAATTATTTGATAGATCAAACGTTGGTTGAAACGAACCATTTGGGAAATGAGGTAATTTTCCTGAAAATTCATTAGAACTTATGTCGAGTAAAGACAGTGTTGCAGGGATACTCGACAACGTTCCTTGGATATGATTATGTGACATGACCAAAGTCGTTAAATATGGTAATAATCTCCAAAATGATTCAGGAGGCATGGGTGAATAAATGCCGGTATTGCTTATGTCCAATAAACCTAAATCCTTTTGTGATTGCAACCAAAATGGAAATTGAGGCCCTAAACCCCAAGAGTTCAAATTCAATCTCCGCAACTGGAAAGGGGGAATCCAGTTTGCAAGTCGCGGTCTTAAGGTTAGTTTGTTTCCTCCTCCAAACAAGTCCTTCAAGCTCACTAATTTGACAAAGTGAGTTTCTGTCACAGTACCTGACAGAAAATTGGAAGAAATTCTTACTTCTTCCAACTTCGAAAGTTGACCGAGGCTATTAGGAAGGCTGCCACTTAATTTGTTATATGAAAGATCCATCCTTTGCAATAATGATAATCTTCCAATCCATTCGGGAAGGCTGCCTACCAAACGGTTATAAGAAATATCCAACTCTTTCAAGGGAGATAATTTTACAACCGAGTCAGGAAGGCTGTCATTCAATAGGTTATAGTTTAGACGTAACACCTCTAACGATGATAATTGTCCAATCGAGTATGGAATAGGACCAAAAATTAGATTACCAGAAAGATCCAGTGTCCTTAGACGAGATAACCGTCCTATTGAATCTGGAATTGTACCAGCAATGTAATTACCCAACAGCTCCAGGTGCTCCAGATGTTCCAGTTGTCCTAATTGACTCGGTAGATGACCAGAAATTCCTGAGGTGCTCAATACTAATGACTCCAAGACAGGTTTTTTGCACTTAAAAAGGCTTTCTAGAAGGTATGTTAAACTCATGTTACGGAAATCGTTTCTTGACAAATCAATCTGCTTCATATTGCAAATGTTTAACAATAATTTTGTTATTCTCTTGGTGAGTTGATTTCCTGACAGGTCCAGTCTAGTAACAGATGTCAAGTTGTGAAGGGAATTAAGAGCTAAACTCGAAACACCACAACTACTCATATCTAATGAAATCAGATTACCACCAATACTAGACAACCCTTCTAATACTATTGAAGAATTCATGAAATCGTTATCAGAGACATGAAGCGACTGAAGAGAAGTCAAGTTATGAAAGGTGGCAACACTACTAGGAATACGGCCATGTAAATTACACCCACTTAAATCCAACGAAACCAAACTAGTTATACTGAATATCCACCTTGGAACAGAGCTATTAAAATTGTTTTTTGAAAGATCAAGAAAGGAAAGGGATGTGACATTAAGCCTAGCAACATGAGGATTTATATACAAGAGTTGACATTCAGACATACCTAACGTGACCAAAGAAGGAAGTGTGTTTATCACTTGAAGCCAAGCGGTTTCTTTGCTGAGGTCCAACCTACTCATTTCCAGGTGATGCAACCGACGAAGACTTGACAACCACTGCATATTCAATATGGTTGATTCGTAATAACTAGATTCAAGAAAACTTCCCAGACAAAGGACTTGCAGATTTGTAAGATTCCCCAGTTGAGGAGGAATCGTTCCACTAAATCTGGATGTCGAGAGGTTAAGATACCTCAGGTTTCCAAGAGAACCAATGAATGTAGGAACTTTGATCCCTCCAAAATCATTACAACTCAAGTCCAAATGCCGGAGTTGCTTTAAATGCAACAACGATGAACTTAAATTTCCTTTCAACCTCTGCCTAGAGCCTTCTTCGTATTCTTTCTCGGTGCCATAATCTATCATATCACAGTGACCATCAAGTGCAGCAAGATGAATTCGACTAACATGACCAGTGTAATTATCACAAACAATCCCAACCCAATTACAACAATCGCTCACCTCACCAACCCAAGAAGCAAGTCGATCTGCTTCATCTATGAGACTATGCTTGAACTCGAGAAGGGCTTGTCTCTCGCCATCCATGCATAATACATCATCATACTTTTGATTAGATGAGCATAAATGAAACAAGGCCGCAACAAAAAATAAGCACAAGTAACAACATGAGTAATACGAAAATGAAAATCGAGCAGTCATATTGGTTAGTTCACAGAGAATAGAGACTTGCTCTTTAGGTTGTGGAGTTTAAGTTATACTAAAGTATTAACAAAACCAAGTAAGATAATATGAGACTTCTATAGTCAATTTTTTTTGTCCAACAAAGTCATTGTCTAATAAGTTCAAGTAAACCCAAAAAAGACGTCAACCAGTTGAAAATGCGTTATAAGCCAGCCAATGTGGACGATTGTTGCATGAATAGATATACCTATCATATATAGTGCAAGTCAAAGATGAAATGTCCTCTAAAATAGCTAAGTTACAAGAATGATCCCTACTCTATCAGCTTTTCCCAGATTTCATCTTTTGTCTTTACAAATATTAAATTAGATCCACCTTCTTTGTATTTTAAAACATTCATTAAAAATTGTATCATAGGCTCATAGCCTTTTAGTGGTACATTAAACCTTTAAAGTTTTCATAATCAAAACAAAGCCTTATAACAAGGTCATATGCATATAGGAGTTTTAGTCCAAATGGCTAAAGCTTATATAGCCATAATCGGCCCACAAGCATGGATGACAAAAGAACCCAAACCCAATGGGGAAACCCGAAGTTTTTGAGGCGGGGCAGGCATGCTTATCGGGTTTTGGGGCATTAATGTGGATTTTTACCAGGTTCGGGGCAGGGATCGGAGAACAACAGCCCCAACCCGCTCCGCACCGAAATATAACGTAAGATAGTTGCTTAATGTAGGAAGCGTAGGAAGTCACCTAAGCGCGACATGTGTCACTTTTTGGCTGAAATATTAGAGTGGCATTTTAGTAAATAACTAGATATTAGGTGGCATTTTTGTCAAAACATTATTAGATAGCATTTACGAAACTGTATATTCGTTAAACAGGGAATGACATTGTTGTAAATAGAATCTTTCGTGTACCATTTTTCAATTGAGCCACCTTTTACGTCATTTTGATCATTTTAATAATAGACACATTATAGTAACAAATTAAAATATGACCATTTTAATAATAGACACACAATATAATAACAAAATTGAAGCACGGTGAACTAAAATAGTATTACATGTATTCAAAAAACATAATAGAGTTTTTTATAATATTGCTACACAATCACTAATACTATTACGCGAATGAAACCAGAAACATGCAAATTATCACATCCTTTCATTGATACATGTGGGTTAGTTCACGTTAATCTACACCAAACATTGATTCAGTATAACACTTAATAAATTGATAAGAAACCGAAACATGAATATTAATTGATGCATAGGCTCTTGATGTATAACTTCATCATACATAACACTCGTATACAATTTAATAGCAGTGATACATGAACGTACAGAACTTGATGCACAACTACCATGTGCAGATAAAAACACTAAATATATCTGACAATACTCGAGAGGATGGTCCTTGTTAGGTTTTCGACGATAAGCATGTGCACGAAGATGGAGGACGTCGGTGTATCTGAAAAGCCGATAACGGTTGTGGGTTTATGATGGGACGCAGATGGTGGTAAATTTAATGACGGTTGTACTGTTGGTGGTTCTCGGTGCACATGTTTCAAAACTTCACACCGATCATTTAGGATAGTAATGTGATATGATACAGACGACTGTAGACGTCGTCTAGGATAGATTGTGGCAGCAATCACCGGCTTCATTGATGGTTGTTGGTAGAAACCGATCATCCTCACGCTAAGGCGACGCTATAATGAATGAACAAAAAGAGGGAGGTGATTGGGCGGTCACATGGCAATTTTGTTTTGATAAATGATATGTCGGCAGCTTCTTTTATTAATTGGAGTGAGACTTGTAGGTGACATTTTATTACTATTATCTATATTAACTAAAAAGCGGGGAACACATGTGCTTTCATGCCATGTGTCCCAAAGATTTATTGCTTAAGTTTAGCAACTTGGCAAGAATGGCCCTCGGGTTTAGGTGTCAGCAAACTAAGTCCAAACATTAAATGCAAAGTTTCACAACTTGGCAAAACAGTCCCCGAGGTTTAAGTGTCGTTGCAAAGTAAGTCAGAACATTAAATGCAAAGTTTCAAAACTTGGCAAAACACCCATTGAAGTTTAAGTGTCGCTACAAAATAAGTCCTGAGAGCTAATCCGCATGCGCATCGCGGGTTTCTACTCGTATATAACTAAAAGCGGGAATCGATCTCCACACGACACGTGTCCAAGAATTAATTGCAAACTTCCGAGTTGGCAAGAATGGTCCTTGAGGTTCGTGTGGCGTTGCAAGTTAAGTCCTCAACATTAATTGCTAACTTTTGCAACTTGGCAAAAATGGTCCCTAAGGTTTGTGTTCGTTGCAAAGTTAGTCCAACAGTGTTTGCAACATTTTCGTAACTTGGCAAGAATGGTCCCTCAAGTTTAAGTGTCGCTGCAAAGTAAGTCCAAACATTAAATGCAAAGTTAATATTCGTAACTTGGCAAGAATGGTCCCTCAGGTTTAAGTGTCGCTGCAAAGTAAGTCCAAGCATTAAATGCAAAGTTTCACAACTTGGCAAGAATGGTTCCTGAGGTTTAACTGTCGTTGAAAAGTAAGTCCGAACATTAAATGCGAGTTTCCCAACTTGGCAAAAACAGTCCTTAAGGTTTACGTGTCGTTGCAAAGTAAGTCCAAACATCAAATGCAAGTGTCGCTACAAAATAAGTCCTTTGAAACCAATCCACATTGCGTCGCGAGGTTTCACACTCGTTACAACTAAAATGGTGGGATATTCCCATTGAAATGGTCAAAACACATATCAAAAGCTCAAACGTATTTTCAAGGGTTAACATAAGATTACCATTTTACCCTTTTATGTATTTAATTTAGTTTTTCTAATTAAATAAATTGAACATCCACTGGCACTATTTCATTGGCTTTCTACATGATCCTACTTTAAATATTATCTCACATGAACCTCATTCTATATATATATATATATATATATATATATATATATATATATATATATATATATATATATATATATATATATATATATATATGGGTGAAGTTAAAATAAAAAGACAAATATCCGTAAAAAGAATAAAAGATTTTTTTTCAAAAAGTTCACGAAAAATTCCCAAAAAATCCCACAAGATCGTGTATGTTGGTGCATAAAACTTTTGTGAAAACATTTTTATAATTTTGAGTTTGATACGCTTTTTTAATGCACAAAAGCAATTTTGATCATAAAAAAATTTTGATGCACAAAATTTTAACTTGTTTTAGTTTGATCGCAATATTATTTTGATGAAAAAAGTCAAAAGAAGTTGGGTGCAAAACCAATTTTGATGCACAAAAAAAGATTTAATCTTGAAACGTATATTTTCATAATTTTTTCGGAAAAATATCCACTTTTAGAAAAAGTTTTCACAACTTTTCATGCACCATCATACCCGATCTTGTGGGATTTTTTTAATTTTTCGTGAACTTTTTGAAAAAAATCTTTTATCTTTTACGGATATTTGTCTTTTATTTGATCTTTATATGTATATATATATATATATGTATATATATATATATATGTATATATATATATATATATATATATATATATATATATATATATATATATATATATATATATGTATATATAAAATTGAGATCAAATGAGAACTTTCTTAAAATTGTAAAAGTAAGAACCCAATTAGTGATTGACAAGTGGAATTTGATTATTAAAAACTGAAAATTATATATGTATATATGTATATGTATATATATATATATATATATATATATATATATATATATGTATATGTATATGTATATGTATATGTATATATATATATATATGATACATATACATATACATATATATACATATACATATACATATACATATACATATACATATACATATACATATACATATACATATACATATACATATACATATATATATATATATATATATATATATATATATATATATATATATATATATATATATATATATATAGTAAACTTTATTTTAACCCACTTTAAATGCGAGAATCTGAGAGCTTTTTTTCACCCATTAGATTAGTTGATCAAAGGTCAAAATTGAATGTGCCATTTATGTAAATAACCGAAAATCTTGTTGGTTAATGTAATTAGTGTAAGGGTAATTAAGGGAAATCACACCTATATTTTTTTTAAAAACCGTCATGGATTTTAATATTTGATTTGAACTAAAAAACCTGTACCCCTTCCTCTAAAAACTCTGCCGCCTCCTCCCTACAAAAATCCATCACCCCTTTTTCAAGTTTTGATTCTTCAAAAACGTAAGTTGCTATCATGTTTCTGATCATATCGAAAACTTTGTTTAAATTTCTACAACCTTTTAACCGCTGAATCGATCCAATTCATAGGGTTTCGCATGATATAAAACTTAGGGTTTTTGATTTATTGTGTTATTGGTTATGATTATGAGGGCGTTTTGATCGGAAATGTGTATACAACGATTAGATGATAGTGCCGTTACACAGGAACAACTTCTTGGTCATGATTTATGATTAGTTAGGGTTTCAATCGATGATCATCGTTTGCCTTCAAAGGTAGGAAAAATATTTGTTAGAAACATATTTTATTTAATCACATGCTATGATATGTTTTAGTTCGATCTGTTTTTGTAGTTTGGTGATTTATTTTTCTGTTGATTAGTTGCATAACTGATCATATATCGTCAATTTATTTGAGTAAACATATTGTGTTTTAAGGACTTCATTTAGTAACTAGATGTATGTATGTTGGTTGTATCATATATACTTATGATTTACTAAGAAGATATAACAATAAAATTTTATATATGTTTTGAGATAATTGATCAAAAGAGGTTCTCAATGATCCTTATCATGTTCTCTGTAAGTTCGTTTTGTAATTTATCATAACTTCATGTGATACATATATATAAACATCTTCTCCTAACAATAATCATGGAACCTTCAAGTTTTTGTATTTTAATACTTAATTCTTATTGAAGAAATATCATCACCACATCGTTTTTGGCAAATTGATTTCTATAATGCATTTGACTTGCCATTAAGAGTCTTCTGTTTGGTTTTGTTTTTCACTTTGCAAATTTTCCTTAGTTTTTTTATATGCTATATTTTGTTGCTTTTATATATTATTTAATTGAGGGTAATTTTTAATGTTGGTATGTTTGTTTCGTACAGTACATATGTGTTTTCATGTTGATGTAAATTAAAACAAGTGTGTGCATATATGTTTTAGGGTGCATACGTGTTTTTTGCATCATAATAGTTTGTTATTTAGGAGGATAAAAAAATTCGTTTAATCTTTTAGATTGTTTCATGTTTAAATTCGATATTATGGATTGTAGTATTTTTAAATTGTTTCATGTAGTTCTTTATTTTTTAACTTTGATATTATTTTGTCAATAAACCAGTTTGAGTTTCATTCTGTAACATTTTAGTGTTCTTATGGTCATATGATGAGACTTTGTTGGTGTTGACGAGGCAAAGTACGTGGGTCATTATCTTTTTATATTAATAACCCATTTCATTTTGCCATGTTGAGTAGAGAGTAGTACGAAAGAGAGCCCATTATGTCCATTTCGTTTGAGCTAAATGAATATGAGTTATATGGTGACTCGCGACTAGGGGAAAGATGTATGAAAGAGAGCCCAAGATGTACGAAAGCAAATTCTTTCTTTAATGGACAAGTATGTTCTCTTTTACTTTGTCTTTTTTTTTTCTGTTGCTAATCTACGTACTGTTAAGTGTTATTAATTGACATAACTGTCAAATAAGCTCCACTGTCTTGGCGCCTCAAAGTTCTATTTTAAAAATATGGATTAATGGTTAAGTTACTTTAGTGGCAACCTCTCTTTAATCTTTGATCATTTAAATTTACCAGTATCTGGTATTAACTAAAGAAATGTCTCATTCTTATTGATGATACGTTATGGTTATACGCATATAGTTAAATACTACTACACTTGCATGTGAATGATTGGTTTGCTAAAAGGTTGTGCCTTATAATAATTAATAGTTTGGTTTGTGAAAATAACAATGCTAATTCTATAGTCTCTGTATCAACATTTTTAGAACTTGGTATATATGGACTTATTCTGCATATGGAGTTCTTAATTTATTATTATTTTTAAGTTAGAACGTGAAATATATGAAACTGCATATTGGATCACATAAATCACGAGTTTATTAGAGTATTAGATGCGATATGTGTTTATTAGTTAACTTTAAAATATGTGAAAAAGAATGTGCATATGTGCATATGTGTTGGTAGTTGTGGGTTTGGTTCAAAATTGGATTTTTATAGCTTACAATTAGTTGTGGGTTTAATCTATACAGGTAGTTGTGGGTTTGGTTCAAAAAAACATATATGTTTTGTGTTTGGATTATAAAACATATATGTTTTGGAAATATACATATATGTTTACGTATAAAACATATATGTTTTGTGTTTATGATTAAAAAACATGTTTACATCATCAGTTTAATATACACAAGATTGTGCATATGCGTTATCTAGTTGTTGTGATTAATTTTCGTTTTTTATTTGTTTGTGGTTTAATTGTTTCCGTGCATCCTTATTTCAGATTGATTGATGAAGATGATGATATCATTTAAGATCGGGAAGTGGATGAACACAATTATACATGAAGATAATTTGCGTCTTTTGGAGATTTATGATTATTGCATGTGTTTTTGTGCTTGTAATCAAGCGAAATGTAACATTTAAGTATATCAATCTTGTTTTTCTTTTTATAATGATTTATCTTCTTTAATTTGTGTTTTAAACTTTCAAAAAAAATAGTAATTATGTAAAAATATTGGTAGGTTGATAAAAAAATAATGTATTAGATAATTAAAAAAAAAAAAAAAAAAAAAAACATTTATGCACTTTGACTAATTAAAAACATGTATGCATCTTGACTATTTGGGAAAAAAACATGTATGCACATTTGCCTATTTTAAAAAGAAAAAAATGCATGCTTGAGACTTAAAAATAATAATGATTAGGTATAAAAACATGTATGCATCCATGACTATTTAAATACATCTTAGCATTAAAAAAAAAAAAAAAAAAAAAAAAAAAAATCCGAATTTTAATATTTATAAAAATGGAAATTATAAAAAACAAAAATATAATGAAAATGTCTTTACTATTATACCCTTTTAAATTAAATAAAAATAACAAAATGCTATGGAGCGTTAAATGATGTACATTATGCATTATTAGTTGTAAAAATGTGGTTCTCATGTTACTCGTGACTTAAAGTGGGTTACGAAAATAAAGTCATCATATATATATATATATATACATATATATATATATATATATATATATATATATATATATATATATATATATATATATATATATATATATATATATAGTTAGGATCAATAGGAAGAATAATAAAAATAAGAAGGGTAAGAAAAGCTACAACCAAGACATTTCGGATGCTACACAAAATAGATCGTCTCCCTTAAAAATCTCCCTCATTTGAAATGTGTGTTAAAATCTTCTTATTCTTCTTATTTTATCTTTTCTTCTTTGGATCCCTTCCATATATATATATATATATATATATATATATATATATATAATAGCTAAAAGACCCGTGAAATTCACGGGTATTTTAAAATAACGTTGAGAAAAGTAGTAAATGACATTGTGTAATATAAAGTTAAGTTATAAGTTAGAAAGAATCAAGTCTAAATAAACAAAGTAAAGTATACAATTGGTAATAATCAAACATATGTTATATGAAACACATTAGTCAAGAAATCCAAAAAATAAAATAAAAATCTTTAATCCTTTGTTTCTACTAATGCGAGATACATGTACATGTAAATGCGATTATAAATTGTGTATCACTTCTTTGTAGACCACGTTGGTGGTGGTATTATTCAGATTTCCGTTTGCATTACGAATAACCATCTTCAATCTTGTTTTGCTCTAACGGTGAGACGGCCACATGTAATTGGCCATGTGTAAAAACAGTCGGGCAAATACAAACCGACTTGCCAAGAGATTGTCCTTACTTTTTGCTTGTCATCGCAAAGAGACGGACATGGAAGCGCTTTCTACAATCTTTAATGGCAAGCGTTTATCAAAAGTTCATATTTCTTCCTTTCAATACGAACTTTTACCAATATGGCTTCCGTTGATAATAGTGGCGTCAATGCAACTTTTATCGGTGATCCACACGAAGTATTTTTTTCCGTTACACAAACCACTTAATCAAGGTTCCGTAACAACACCCACTTTCAATTTAAGGTTCGTGGTTGGGAACATCATAGAATTTCTGACCATTAACGAACTCCGTAGATAACACGTCTTCGTTTATACTTATACTTTTTTTCTGACTTGTAAACATTGTTGCAACTGAAGTAGGTGACTTGTTTACAAAGCTAAATTGAAATTCACAAGTACGTTATTGACACCATTTGTATCTTCGAAATAAGTTAGTGAGTTGTAAAAATATCATGCATTGTAAAGATTCATCTCCAACCTACACTGCAAAAGTATCATGCATTGTAATTACTAGTCGGATACCCGCGCACAGTAGCGGCGATAAGTATAGTTATATGTGTTTGCTTACCCGTTTAGTGAATTCGTTTCACAACACTTCGAATGTATATGTGTTACTTGTATGTGTTTGTTTAGGTTACCCGTAGCTTTCCCGTTACATCATTATTCCTGCATATAAAAATACTCTCGCAATCTCTTACATCTCAAACACTCCCCCAAAAATATATTTGACGAATCAAGATTGTATTGATTGAAATAAAGGTTAAAGTTGTAGAATTTGAATTAAAATAAAATAAACCCACTAAAAATATAAAAACTAAAAACTCATAAAAATATATCAAAATGGATGTTAAATTAAAGAGCATAAAATTTTAGAAAATATGGTGAAATTAGATTATAACAAAAATAAATAGATAAAAAGATATTTCAATTTGAAAATAAAGATGAATTTTTAATTGAGAAGTGACACATGTCACTTTATAATTGGAGCTCCTTATCTTACTTTTTAATGGTTAGGAGTTAGGCTTGGAGTTTGTTAATAATTGACACATGTCATCTCATGATTGGAGCTCCTTATTTTAATTTTTGGTTAGGAGTTAGGCTTGGAATGAGGTTTGGCTTTTAAATGCATTATATAGTAGTATAGATATAGAAGTATAGATAAACATATATATTACAAAAGAAGATGAAAAAGACATACATTTGGAAGGATGATACCATTTACAGTACATTGTCTTAAAAATTGTTACCATTTGGAACTTGAAGAACAGTTTCAAAGGGAAAGCTTGCGAACATATACCAAAATACACACAAGATTTCGAGTAAGATTATCCAAATCAAAGCAACCTATGCATGAAATAGACATCCTAAGCATGCAATATCACTCTCTAAATGTATTAAAACAACCAAATTAGATAAACACTCAAAAAGCTCTAAGAAATTCAACCAACTAAAAAAACACGATAAAATTATCTATAATACATGAAGCAAAGATTTACATCTAATAAAAAATATGCGTATAGCCCCAACTTCTCATCTAGTTAACACTAAACTACATGTGTGACTTCTAGTTAGAGAATAAGCGTTACACGTCACATACTTACTACAGTAGAATCGTGTGGAACAGAGACCACACCCGGTCACAGTGATTCGAACAATGTCAAACCATATAGTCATGTTCCAAAATTCAAAACTCAGCATAGTGGTCTGAGGTCCCTTTATGTCAAACAAATGAGGATGTCCTTCTTCGGCTTCCAAACCATGTATAGAACCATCAAGAACCACCAAAGAATCTAATAGCTTAGAATAGGTTGCAAGCGCTCTAACGGTCCGGCCGAATGATCAAGATGAAGCTGTAGCTCCCTTCATTTCGTCTTGTGGCTTGATATACGTTGTGACATAACGGATCGCTTCACTTCGCTTCTTGACTCGCACCATTTGATGTAGATGCATCTTTGTTAAAAAACCATGCTCATACACAAGTTCTGTATTTTTTAAGATTCGCATGGCCATCCTAACTAACATAGAAAATGTTGGAGATAAAACATGTTATCTTGTGAATCGCTCTGCACAAATAAAGGAGCCAAGAAACAGTTTAAAAATTAAATAATACCCCCAACAAATTAATTGTGTCGACTGATGGAATAGTATGTAAGAAGTTCTTCTCTGAATGAGCTACTTCTCAAGGACTGATTTTGGAACCCCAAACCAACTGCAAATGTTTGGTTACTCATATTAGAAATCAAACTATATAATCATACTCATAAACCCATTCTAGGGAAGAGAGGCACGTATAATTACTCATTCCTGTCGGCCCTCTTAGACTATTTTTAATCTCCACCACAAATTTAATATCTTCTTCTTCCTTTATTTTTGTTTAGCAATTTTCCCATGGGTTTTTCTTCTCCAAATCAAGTATATCAAGAAGTTTTGTTCTTTTTGTTCTAGCAGATCAAAAGATCTTGTAAAGTGATAAAACCCAAAAGTTATGTTGTTGCTGACCATAATTAGATTACATTGATGCTTAGTCTATGGCTAGTAGACTATAACAAATTCGGTTTTTGTGTCTACTGGGTAATTATAATAAATAAGGTTGTTCTATGATTTTGGCTTTTAATGTTGCTCGTATTTTTGAAGTTGAGGTTGAACATGATCGACAATGAATTTCGTGGGGTTTTTCAATCGTAGTTTTGAAGTTGAAGATGAACAACCTCTTAGATTGCATAAACAATTAAACTTACCATAAACTAAACCTGTTGGACCAATTTCCATTTGATTTTGAAATCGTGTTTATACCAAGCAGAAACCTCCATAATTATTATTAGAAGTTAATTCAAACATTAATAACACTAAAAAATGAAAAATTTGAGGAACAGGAGATGTTTTGCGAAATTATAACGAATATTACAATAAAGACTTGAGCACACAATAAAGGCTAGAGCCTCTTGTACAAAATAGTGCTTTAGCTTGAAAAATATAGAATTATCTCTATAATAATTGTCTAGCTTTATAACAACTCTACTAACTGAAAGTGCTAATTGTGAATTGGTAGACATGTAAGATGGAAAAGTTTGATATTTCAAAAGTATCTAAAAAAACAATATCGAATAATCAATAATGTAAAAGTTGAAAGCCATACCTGAATTATTTCTTCAATTTCATTTGTCATTCTCTCAAGTTTGATCCTTTCCTAATAGACAAATATGAGTCTGGTTGACTTTTTCATTTCATATATCACGATGCACCACCCTTTTGAATCATACATAATTTTATGTGCAAATACTATGACTTTTGTTGTGTGACATTGGCTTAGGTGTAGTTCTAAGTATCCTCGTTATTACATATATGTTCCATCAGTCTTGCATCGATTAGTTAAAAAGACATTATATACAGAAGTGGCAAAAAAGTGACTACAACTCTCAGTTATACCACCAGTCTAGCTATGACAATGATTCGGTCATCTATATCAGCTATTTTTTCAGGAGCTTTGATGTCACATTATTGAATTTTATTATCTATATATAATTAGAATTACAAAGTTTGAATCTTTGAACCGTTATAGAGCCTCTAGCATTGAGAAAGAGTTGAAGAATTGGTGACAGAACTTAAATTATTAATATTACATGCATCTATAAATCCACAAACATACTAACCGTTATCTTTTTACAGACTAATTGAGATGTCACATGGATTTTATTTCATTGTAAGATAGAAGAGTCATCCAGTGACTTAGTATGATTATTAATATCATGTAGCTTTAGCATTATCATATAAATGAAATTGAATTGTTAACTTTGTAACTTCATTGGCGAGCACACACAATGAACTTATATTACAACACTATATTCTAATGAATATCAACCAAGGCTTTAAGTTTATTAATTTTCACATACAATTTGTTTTTCCCCCTGTTATTTGAAGCTATAGGTATTCGACATAATCCAAATATCAAAACTAAATACTATTGATGTACCTGAAAATTCAGCATTCTTCTGTAAAATGCTCCATGACAGACCGACGACCGCAATCCATAAACTACAAAAAACTACATACATGCTTGATCAGTAAAATTAGTATAATCTTTTTAGCTCGAATAAAATTAGTTGGACAAAGGAAACAAATGAAACATTTTCTTTCTCATAAAAGAATGCAATTTACCTGAGTGTTGTCTCCTCTAGGATGCTTTCTTGTACCTTTTTTGGGGATATTGATAATCTGAAATACATGATGTCATGAAGACATATTTTATTTTTTAGTTTTGACATTGACACGGTTATAAAAAAAGAGCTGAATTATTTTAACATACAAAAGCGTAAGAACTTACACGCCTACAAGCATCTTTAGTAATACATTGCACACCCTCACATGATACACCTTTGCTAATGTTAAGACTCTCACCTATGGATATGAGGAAATAAACAAAACTTAGCTGTTGGTACATGAAAGGTGAATACATGTTACTCGAAAGTGAACAAAATTTAAGCAAAACCTTCTTTGTAATC
The DNA here is from genome assembly GCA_022545495.1 of Chrysanthemum lavandulifolium. Lineage (NCBI taxonomy): Eukaryota > Viridiplantae > Streptophyta > Magnoliopsida > Asterales > Asteraceae > Chrysanthemum > Chrysanthemum lavandulifolium. The sequence goes on from CM040245.1 coordinate 5,904,316, forward strand.
TTGTGAACTTCATCTATATAACGATACCTATTTGCGCATGACTACATTATAGTCGATAACATGCATTAAAAATGAATGCACCGACTTGTAGACTTTTGTACATAATAAACAACACCATCCTCAGTTGTACGTAACTAAAACTCACAGCACTATGTAACTAAATTGATGGCAGTTGTGACTAAGTCTTTCGGTTTTGTAATTCAACTAAAGCAATCACATAAAACCAAATTGCACTACCTTACGCCCGCAGCAACATAACACCGATGAATACATAAAAAATCGCAGATGCCACAAACCTTGTTCACTAACATAACACACTATTACTCATTAATATAAGGTGTGTGTTTGTAAGCTTATACTTTCATAACAACTACCAACACAATATACTAACCACAGTCCCATTAACTACTACTAACCAATAATATGTATTCTTATCTATCATAAACCAACTTGAACAATCCAAAAATTAAAAAATTGTAAAGATTGTTTTAAAAGAACAAATCACAAACATAAATACACATCCACATAACACACAAATTCCATTTCCCTTGATTTTTATGAGAAAAAAATTATCAAATATTTATAAATTAAATCCAAGCAAATTACTTTGATTATATATAAATTGGATACACATAACATGAAATTAAAAAAAAAATAAGTAATTCATCAATGTGATTTCCCCTAAATTTTTCTAAGGGTTCTGCTAAAAAACAAATAAACTAAACATAATCAAAGAAAAATATTTTATAACTGAATCGAAACAAAATAATTGTAATATCAAATTAATAAATCGAGACCCAAAATATACTATAATTGAATCGATATTTACCATATTTTCCATGGTGACAACATAGAAATCAATGGCACAGTGATATAGCCAAATTGTTTACTGTATGATTTTGAATCGGGCATTTTTTTAAAGGTGTTTTGATTTGAAATTATGGTATGATGGTTTGAATCAGTCAAGTCGTGTGATTGAATGGAGAATTGTAACTGGTTGGGGAAGGGATTAAACAATAGCGTATTGAAGAAGATTAGAGGGGTGGATTAGAGATGTACTTTACTAAAATATCAATGGTCTGAGCATCAAGACACGCAAGCAAATTAATTGCATAGAGTGCTTAAAAGGGTTGTACAAAACTCTATTTTATTAGATAGTATATATATATATATATATATATATATATATATATATATATATATATATATATATATATATATATATATATATAAATAATAATGTATTATATTCATATATTATTATGTTAGTTTTAAGTGATGAAAACATTATTCCTGAAATTTTGTAGTTTTGTATCTTTGCAAGATCATATATTGTGATTTAAAAGACTTTTTTTTGTCATATTTTTTAATGAAGTTTTAATATTCTCAGGGATAATTAGTCATTATTTATGTTTAATTTGTTGAAACCTTATTAAGGCTAGTAGTTAATATATTATTGGTGGGTTTTTATTTTTCACATTATTACATATAATCATAATATTGCTAAAATATGGTGTAAAAATAATAATAAACGGGGAACAACGTATATTTTTGTGGAGCATTGCGCTTAGAAAAACGCCCCGATAAGATCGCCAACGATTATCAGAGAGGGTTTGACCGTTTGGGGTATTATCTCGCCCCAATGGGCGCCCCGATAAGATCCCAATGGGGATCGGGGCGGGTTTAGGGTTTGCTAATCGGGTTTTGGGAATGGGGATTGTAACACCCCAACCCGACAAGGGTCCGAATGTCACAGCATGGAGTCATATCATAACATACTAATAAAAATGCCAGCGGAAGTCTCTTATTAAAATCATAAAAAAGTCACAAAACATATGACTCCCAAAAGGTCCAAAACATAACAACTAACTGAAATGAAATCAAGATACTAAATCAAAAGATAGTCTAAAATGCATAAGTCCAAATAATGAGAGTCCACTTAGGTAGGTCTTCCTCTCCTACTCTCGAATCCCATAGCCCTGCTCCCAGCTAAATACCTACTGCATAAAAAGCGGCTGAGCTAACGCTCAGTGAACATATATAAACAATAACTGATAATAAGACTATCAAATGAAATACGGATCAAATTATGTCAAATCAAAGAAAGGGAAAAGAGCCTGCTGAGAGAATGTCAAATTAAATAGAATACGAAACGCATATGAATCAGATACTGACGCAGAGTGCACAACAAATATCAATCAATATAGGATCGGAGTGCATTGCCCAATTGCCTAAGCATATATGATACATGAATAGGCCAAATGAATCATATCACAAATCATATACCGTCAATTCATAAGTTGTACATGGAGTCAAGCTCACAATGTACCAGAATATGATGGGGTGTAGGAACACACACCGACCAATCACCAGATACAGATACAGATTTCCTAGGATGCATCCATACGCTCCTTGCAAAACAATGTAGCACATACACTAGCTCAAGGCTAGCATACATACTCAGATAATCATAATGGCCAAAGTGTTATATAGCATATACAAAAATGGGAACACCGGGGACTAATCATACCGCCCCAGATAGTGTCATTCCACTAGTGCCTCAATGACATGGCCATGGTACCTCTATGGCTAGGAATATAGATACAGAAGTTGGGCAATACAAGGACATATTAGATTGAGAACCATGGTAAATGATATACTTAAATAAAATTAAGATCACACATTTCTAACAGAACAAATTAGTAGAACGAATCTTATTATCAAATCGTAACAGATAATAACCACAAGATTCCTCATAGGAATGGATGATGCACAAACTAATAATGAAGTGGGGATGATAACTTATTTAGCAAAGAAATTAGAAACTACAAACAGTATCAAATAAAACCAAAGATAGTGTGATCAAACATGAAAAGAAGTTTCCGTAACGGTACCTGAAGTGCTAAATGCCTAGTCTCTTGTCATAGCAAACACTCGCCCTTTAGTAGCTGGCTGGCCTTCATCCCCATTGTCAGCCCTCTTGGGACAGTCCCGAATCTTATGCTCCATAGATCCACATTTGAAACATGCTCCTGAAATCTTGTAGCACGATCTGCCAAGGTGAAGCTTCCCACATGTGACACAAGGTGGGGTTGTAACTTGATCTAGATACTGGCTCTAATTAGTATCACGGTTGAACTGCTAAGCATGATCTCTTCCCATCTTCTGGTTTTTGAAACCCCTTCTATCATCTCTCCTATCATCACCTCGTCTATCTGACCATTGTCGATTAGAGGTGCGCCTATCGTAGTTCCTCTAGTCATACCCACGCTGATTATCTCCCTGAGCTGGTCGCACACGATCTCCATCACGGTTCCTCTTAACACCCTGTCTAGCCCTCTTCTGCATGATCTCAATGTTGCGAGCAGCGTTAGCAACATGTGCTACATCATCAAAATCGTTATTCACAATACCATCTAGAAGATCATCCCGAAGTGCCCACTTGAAAGTCCTAGCCTGTTCTTCCTGGGTTCCTGCCTTGGTCCCCAAGAATCCCGCCAAACGAAGAAACCTCTTCATGAACTCAATACTTCTCCTTCTTCAACTGATGAATCGAATGATACTCTCTCTCATACTTCTCATTCTCGGACCTCGGAAAATACTGAAGAAGAAAGTATCACGGAAATCATTCCATGACAAAGTAGCAACAAAATCATCTCCACCCTTGGCTAACTTATACGCCTTCCACCAGCTGAGGGCGTCACCCTCAAACTTATAGCTAGCAAGTCGAGCTTTGAACACGTCGTCACATCCCAGAACTTCAAAAAAATTCTCAATATGCACGATCCAATTCTCCGCCTCAACCGGATCGCAGAGTTGAACGATTGAGGCTTTTGCTTACAAAACCTCTCTAACCAAGTATGAATGGTCACAAGCAGAGCACCACCACCTGAACCACTCGCCGTGTTTTGTCGGATCTCATTTGTGATACGAGCGGTGAGATCCGGTAGCAGTGCCGCAACTTCACGAGCAACCACAGCAGCAAAGTCGGGGTCTGAACCACCATTACGCGTATTCACCATCTGAACGATTAACAAATGAATCAGCAAGACAAAAGATTATAAGATCAAATATGGAAGGAAAGGATCATAACGAAAGGAAGAGAGCATGGCAAAAGGAAGCCTAATGTCTACCCCCAAATTCTCACATGTCATAGCCTAAGATCTACGGGACGAAACCTAGACTCTGATACCATAATTGTAACACCCCAAACCGACAAGGGTACGAATGTCACAGTATGGAGTCATATCATAACATACTATAAAAATGCAAGCGAAGTCTCTTATTAAAATCATAAAAAGTCACAAACCATATGACTCCCAAAAGGTCCAAAACATAACAACCAACTGAAATGAAATAGTCCAAAATACTAAATCAAAAGATAGTCTAAAATGCATAAGTCCAAATAATGAGGGTTCACTATGGTAGGTCTTCCTCTCCTACTCTCGAATCCTATAGCCCTGCTCCTAGCTAAATACCTGTCGCATGGAAAAGAAAACGTGGTTGAGCTAATGCTCAGTGAACAGATATAAAGAATAACTGATAATAAGAAAATCAAATGAAATACGGATCAAATTATGTCAAATCAAAGAAAGGGAAAAGATTCTGCTGAGAGAATGTCATATGAAACATAATACGAAACGCATATGAATCAGATACTGACTGAGAGTGCACAACAAATATCAATCAATATAGGATCGGAGTGCATTGCCCAATTGCCTAAGCATGATACATGAATAGGCCAAATAATCATATCACAAATCATATACCGTCAATTCATAAGTTGTACATGGAGTAACTAGCTCACAATGTACCAGATAATGATGAGGTGTAGGAACACACACCGACCAATCACCAGATACAGATACAAATTCCCTAGTATGCATCCATAGTCTCTCTGCCAAATAATGTAGCACATACACTAGCTCAAGGCTAGATACATACTCAGATAATCATAATGGCCAAAGTGTTATATAGCATATACAAATAGGAATATCGGGGACTAATCACACCGCCCCAAATAGTGTCATGCCACCGGTGCCTCAATGACATGGCCATGGTACCTCCATGGCTAGGAATACAAATACAGAAGCTGGGCAATACAAGAGTAATCATAAACATATCCAATCAATCATATCAAATACTGAACTGAACCATATCATATCAAATACTGAACTGAATCATATCAAACGGATAACCAACGAATATCAGAATGAGATAGCAAATCAAATATCAAAATGGATATCAATCAGATGACATAATGTATATCAATAACAATAACGGGTAACTATACCAATGGATGTCCTTACTGAAAAAGGACGGAATATTTGTACCTTATGCAAAGCAAGCAAATGAGAAAAGGATCACAAGAGACGAATCACTTCCTCTTCACGGAATCTACACAATTTATATTCACATATCACAAACGTATTTATTTCATAAGATTTTCTTAATTTTATAGGTCTTATACTTGTTATCATACTTATAGTATCTTTTATTCTTTAATTCAAGTCTAGACCAGTTTCATTCGAATTTAATGACCCATCAAAAGAACTCCACTAATTATGAGAAACTTCTCAGGTGTTCCCATATCAGTTAAGTAAGTTCACAAATTTTTGCAGATTTATTTAAAAGCATAAGTATGGTTTAAAAATTCATCTTTCCAGACCTGTCCAGAAAGTGTACAGAAGGTATACCCCAAAATTTTACATTTATTATACCCAATTTAACACTTCAGAAAAATCCTCAAAAATTCCAGAAAGTCACAAATATCTTAGTTATCAACCCTGTAAAAGGAGAGCTCTCAAATCCCTTTGGTTTAAAAATAAAAAATCAAAAATGAAGACTGATATTAAGTTCTCATAATTCAGCTTTGACACATGATTTCATAAAATTCAGAAACGTGACCTAAACAACTCCAAATTCATCCAAACCAATTGGAAAACTTAATTAAGGAATAAAACAAGTTTTACAAGCAAAAATCCAGACTCCAACACTTATGAAACTTCTTTTATAACTCACACCAAATCGACCTACAAAGTTGTCCATTTCCAGAATTCGTTTTTGTAGCAACCCGTAAATTTTCATAAGGTAAAATGACTATTTTACCCTTTGACTTCTTAAAAGTTGACTTTGACTTTGACTTTGACTTTTTACTATTTGACTTTTACCGTAACGTAAAAGCAAATACTGTAACTGGTAGTAACCAGTAATTTCCCAAGTTAAATAATTCAATCTGTTTTGAATTATTACACTCTGAACATTTTTGTTCACATTTGACTATAAATAATTATTTAAAGTTGTGACTTTAATAATTACGAAAGTTTAATTGTGTAAACTTTCCTCGCGGTCAACACAAGACTACGATAAGTCTAGGTTTTCAAAATACTCTATTTTTACCAATAGTCATATTTAATATGAACTATTGTCACTTTGTTATTTTTACGTAAATGTTTTACTCTTTACGTGTCTGGCGTGCTCAAACCTACAATATTAGGTTTTAACAACTTAGACGCACTCAAATAGACTTATCACACCTTTAATATACTTAGTTGGAGTATATGGATAAGTTTTAACATTTTTGAAAGTATTATATTTTATGTTACCCGGTTTTAAGTTTCGTGACTTAAGGGCTTAACATTAGTAATTACCGAGACCAAACTACACTCCGTGGCTCAATATTATCACAAGATGATAATAAAACAAACCAAACTCACCACCTCATAGGAGAGGTGGCGTTTTTATGTTAACCACAAAGACCACATGGCATTGTATTAGTAACTATGTGTTTATATGTAGACACATGTACTTCTAAAGGGATAAGAACTTATACAAAACTTCATATCAAAGATAACTTCATTTGTAAGATAAAATCTACTCAATATATCTTGGTCTTTCCTTTCCTCTTCACCGTACAAACACAACTCCAAAACACCATCATCTACTTTAATTTTATACTTCAAGTTGTACAAGAAAGTTGAAGGTGTTGATAAGCTCTACATAGTCCAAGTATTGTTTTGGTAATTCCATGGCTAGTTTAAGAGTTAATCAAGGGTTCAAGGGCTGAATATAAGAGTATTATTGGGTGATTATAAAGGATTAGAATCAAGTGGTGAAAAGATTCAAGACAAGGGTTGAAGATTGAAAGAAGTTAGGCTTGATTATTTGTAACTACTCAACCCAACTTTGTAAGAGTTTGTCTAATATTTCTTATCATTCAATATGGTTGTAATAATATTTATTGGATGTAAATTTGATATAAGTAGTATATGTAATATGGCTTGGTTGATGTTGTACATGAAGTTTTGATCATGAAAATAAGCTAAAACAAGCTTTAGGTGGGTTTTGTAAGTTGAAATTCTGCAACAGGCCCAAAGATTGAATAAACTGATCATATCAGTACACTTTGAGGTTAATTCAGTAAGATAAGCTTGTAGAGCTATGTCTTATGGTCGTTTCGCCGGGTGGCGCACCTCATAACTCATCCCGATGAGTAAATGAGAGCCAAAATGGTGAAACATGTCAAAATCTGCACACCAGACTTAATTTGGGAAAAGCCCATGGTTCTGGTCATTTCTGGAAGTTGACTCAGTTTTATGAAATGTAGCTAAGACATAAACTTGAAGTTTGGCGAAAGCATGTGTCAAAACAAGTTGTAGAACTCAACTTATGGTCGTTTTGGCAGGCCTGAATGTTGCCAAACTTTCGCAATGAAATATAGGTAATTACTTGTTATTAGACAATTGATATAAGTAAACTTTGGACTTTGGACTTTATTAAGCTTGAGAATCTGTTGAAGGAAGTAAAAACTAAAACTTGGGCTTTTGAATCACCTAAAAGGGCTTATGGTTAAAAAGTTATGGTTAAAGAAGATGGCTAGATGAAAACTTGATATGGAGTCAAAAGCTTGTTGAACGATTTTAAACGCGATTTAAACCCTTTTCTGGTCCGAATCGACAAAAGTGTAAAACACGAAAGTTGCTCAAAATCACGTTTTCTACAAAACTCATGAGCACATAAGCAGAAAGTGAACGGAAAGTCTTAAAAACAACAAATACTAAACGGACTGTTGCGACTAGAAAACAACCATGGTCATGAAAACTTCGTGTATTTTGATCCTTTGAGGCGAAAGCGAAGCCAAGGTTAAGCCGAGGCTGTTGTCTTAAGGTCTTTAAACTTAGAAATAACCATAGTAATGACCTTAAATATCGTCTCAAGTTGTTTAAACATAATTTAGCCAAGACGGCTAGTTTGGGTATGTTAACGAAACTTGTTTTCAAAAACTTGGTCATTAAATGGAATTTTACTAGACATTGACAAAACTATTTTGAAACCTTTATATACCACGATATCATAATATGACACACCGATATTATTTCATCACAACACTTAAGGGATTTATCAACTTAAGATTCATGTACAATATCATAAGCCAACATACTACATATACTTGTACACTTATATCGTACACTATACTAAAACGCGAATACTATGCTTTCATAGGTGATCATTAAAGATCGTGATCTTGCCATACTCTAACCGTTGATAAACATTATATCGTTATACTCCACTGCTGATCACTCTGTGAGTTTCATAGCCCCAACTTTTGTTTAACTGTTTTATAAACTCTTTTGGGGGAGATACATGCTACTGCTTTTACTATATGCTAAAATGCTTTATTATGGACAATTACTTGTAAACTGAATGCCTTGACTGTATTATTGCAAACCACTAAGTTGTTTATGCCAAAAGTCCCCAATATCATGGACCACTAATCACCGGAGTGGCGCAAATATTGTGGATAGGCCTATCGAATTGACGCACCCGTCTCATGTTATCGGAAATAACAAGGCGCACATTATTTGAGGTTACCTAGGTATATGGCAATTACCTACCCGGGCAAGTTATTATCTATATATATCGCCGGTGATATATATACAACAATCATCGTGAGTGCCATGAGCTTAGAGCAATAATAACTTTCAAGAGGATAATTGTACACATTGCAATTATACTATAAACTATATTGTCCACTACTGTTTTCAAACCTATGAGGTTTTTATCGTTTGTATTGACCGGTTAAGCAATCAAACGCACTATGGGCGTAGCCCACTACTTTGATAAACTTGACATATTGGGATCAAATGTTTTGCTTACAAACCTATGAACTCACTCAACCTTTGTGTTGACACTTTTAGCATGTTATCTCGGGTTCGAAAGGAATTAATGGCATGGCATGTGAAGGGCCACGGAAAATATTTTGAAGACAATGCATATATTATCATTGAAAAACTTTACAACTTTTATGTTGTACTTTTTATACGATGTACAAACTTGTGGGACGGTTTGTAAACTCGATATTTTAATTGAATGATAATTTATTTCAAAACGTCTCATTTAGAGTCGTTTCGTAACTTGTCTTTGTGAACTATGAGTAATACCCAGGTGACACAATCTTCGCTGCGATAATTTTGGGGTGTTACAGATTGGTATCGAGCTTGATTATAGAGAACCAGTTGCATTTAAACCTCGACTATATGCCTCTTATGTTGAAGCCGTAACACTCATTCTTTGTCTTCAACATTCGTGCGCCATGCCTCTTGCTTATCACAATACCGTATTATTTATATAAAGACCGTTTATATGGATTGACTAAACATAACTGCATATGCCATTCCAAGGCATTATGGCACAACTAGATATCCTTGATCATATACATGTTTGTGATCTACGAAATTTTCTCAGACCTTGTAGTGGATACAATGGTCTCATTACTATTAAGACATTGTAAGTATGCAATGGTCTTTCTTATATCTCAAACATCGTAAGATACACAATTGACTTAGATATATCTCAAACATCGTGAGATACACAGTTGACTTAGACATATCTCAAACATCGTGAGATACACAATTGGCCTAAATATATCTCAGACATTAAGAGATACACAATAGTTTTATCTATTTCTCAGACATTGTGTGTGTGCACAATGGTCTCACTGGTATTTCTCAAACGTTGTGAGAAAACCATTTCATAACTATGAACTCACCGACTCTTTTGAACACTACGTTGATTCTCTTTGATTATTTAACTCCTCATCTTCGAAGATGAGTGTGAACATTCATTCCATACTCTTGGAACACTTACGAAGTCTCGTAATACACCGCCTTGTAACTCATCGATTAAGTATGAGTGTTGTGTCGGAAATTCTTAAGTAGGATGATTTGGAGTATCCTTATTTAAATGGTGGGGCCTTTTCATTTAAATAAAGAAATTTCAAATCACGAACCATAAGTTTATGATTTCTTACTTGCATAAATTGGGACGCTTTATGTAAGTAATGAATTATAAATGAGTGGGCTTAATTGTATCCGATATGACATGAGCATGAACTTGAACTCTAGAATCACTAGTATTCTTTGAAAAGATCTAGAAAACACGATAGTGTTTTACCACTCAGCAAAGATCTTAAGACCTCATTTGAACAACCTAAGTTCATTCTTAAGTTATCACTTTTGATGTTACAAATCCTTACAAACATGAACTGGTTGTTGAGCTAACAAAATCGGTTAAACATAATTGAAACTCGACCTGATAGAATCAGATGTTTCAAGAACATAGTTGAAACCTGATCTGATAGAATCAGATGTTTCAAGAACATAGTTGAAACCTGATCTGATAGAATCAGATGTTTCAAGAACATAGTTGAAACCTGACCTGATAGAATCAGATGTTTCAAGAACATAGTTGAAACCTGATCTGATAGAATCATATGTTTCAAGAACATAATTGAAACTCGACCTGATAGAATCAGATGTTTCAAGAACATAGTTGAAACCTGATCTGATAAAATCAGATGTTTCAAGAACATAATTGAAACTCGACCTGATAGAATCAGATGTTTCAAGAACATAGTTGAAACCTGATCTGATAGAATCAGATGTTTCAAGAACATAGTTGAAACCTGACCTGATAGAATCAGATGTTTCAAGAACATAATTGAAACTCGACCTGATAGAATCAGATGTTTCAAGAACAGAATTCGGTTGCCACAAATTTGATTATGCATGAGTCGCATAAGTCAAAGCATTCCATATTATTGAGCTAACGAGCTTGTTACACTCTTGAACTAATGGACTTAGTTCAGTCTCAAACTAACAAAATGGGTATGATGTCCCATTATCCATCACATAAGCTTTCCCACAAGCTTCTCCTATTGGTTGGCCATTATTTTGAGAACATAATTTCTAGAAAGGTTCTCACTTTCCACATCCCATCGCTGTTTGTTAATGTGGTTATTTTGCTATTGTTAGATACTTGAGCAGTCTAAGCTCGCATAACTTGATCCACTAGGTTACGAGACATGTGAATTGTTTCATCCAGTGTGAGTGATCAAACGAAGCTACATTCTCTTGAATACTGAATGGAAGTTCTGAGATGAACTTTTCCCATAACTTCTCATTGGTTGAGACCATCCTTTGGGCACACTATTGCCAACTCTTGAAAGCAAATGAATATAAGTTGTGATAACAACACCATCGACAACAAGGAAACTTCACCTCCATTTCTTGCACCTCATTCCGAGGGCAATACTTGATTACAATTTCTTCAACTTAGTCCAAGCAATCTAGTGAGTATTCTCAATAACTAATAGATTGAGCAATAACATTTTACCCCGACAAAGCATTGTCCAGAGCATGCTTACTGACATATTTGACTTTGCAATCTTTAGCACAAGCTCACGATTAGAATTTTCGAGCTTGCCGCTACGAAATCCTTGTAAGGAATCTAGTACAATGTTTACTTCACGCCTCGCAATATTTGGCCACACATATCACAAGAAAGGTTATAAGATGTAAGCGTTAACTTTCAAAATATCATACTAGGATTAAGGTTTTGTTGAAAGCCTCGTTGTGGTAAGGTATGATTCGTTTGGGGAAATTAGAAAAACCAAACTTAAGAAATATTGGACCTTATACGATAGTAGTAAGAATTGGCCTGGTAGCCTTCAGACTCGAGCTACTACCCGAACTTGACAGTGTACACGCCACCTTTTGTGTGTGCATTCTGAAGAAGTGTCATACTGTTGAGACACTCCTTATTTCTCTGGAAGGGATCCAGATTGATTTACGTTTGATCTTATCGGAGAATCTACTGAGATCATTGACCATGAGGTCAAACGACTTAAGAAAAGTCGCATTCCTATTTTCAACACTCAATGGAACTCTAGAAGAGGTCCTGAATTCACGTAGGAACGTGAAGATGAACTCAAATATACTGTTAGCAAATAACACTCACTGAACTTCGTGACGAAGTTCCATTACAGAAGTACCCTCACCTCTTCTCGGGAACATCATTAACTCATAACACGAACTAAATCATGAGGACATGATTTTCGTAACGGGTGGAGGCTGTAGCAACCCGTAAATTTTCATAAGGTAAAATGACTATTTTACCCTTTGACTTCTTAAAAGTTGACTTTGACTTTGACTTTGACTTTTTACTATTTGACTTTTACCGTAACGTAAAGCAAATAATGTAACTGGTAGTAACCAGTAATTTCCCAAGTTAAATAATTCAACTGCTTTTGAATTATTACACTCAACATTTTGTTCACATTTGACTATAAATAATTATTTAAAGTTGTGACTTTAATAATTACGAAAGTTTAATTGTGTAAACTTTCCTCGCGGTCAACACAAGACTACGATAAGTCTAGGTTTTCAAAATACTCTATTTTTACCAATAGTCATATTTAATATGAACTATTGTCACTTTGTTATTTTTACGTAAATGTTTTACTCTTTACGTAATACGCGTGCTCAAACCTACAATATTAGGTTTTAACAACTTAGACGCACTCAAATAGACTTATCACACCTTTAATATACTTAGTTGGAGTATATGGATAAGTTTTAACATTTTTGAAAGTATTATATTTTATGTTACCCGGTTTTAAGTTTCGTGACTTAAGGGCTTAACATTAGTAATTACCGAGACCAAACTACACTCCGTGGCTCAATATTATCACAAGATGATAATAAAACAAACCAAACTCACCACCTCATAGGAGAGGTGGCGTTTTTATGTTAACCACAAAGACCACATGGCATTGTATTAGTAACTATGTGTTTATATGTAGACACATGTACTTCTAAAGGGATAAGAACTTATACAAAACTTCATATCAAAGATAACTTCATTTGTAAGATAAAAATCTACTCAATATATCTTGGTCTTTCCTTTCCTCTTCACCGTACAAACACAACTCCAAAACACCATCATCTACTTTAATTTTATACTTCAAGTTGTACAAGAAAGTTGAAGGTGTTGATAAGCTCTACATAGTCCAAGTATTGTTTTGGTAATTCCATGGCTAGTTTAAGAGTTAATCAAGGGTTCAAGGGCTGAATATAAGAGTATTATTGGGTGATTATAAAGGATTAGAATCAAGTGGTGAAAAGATTCAAGACAAGGGTTGAAGATTGAAAGAAGTTAGGCTTGATTATTTGTAACTACTCAACCCAACTTTGTAAGAGTTTGTCTAATATTTCTTATCATTCAATATGGTTGTAATAATATTTATTGGATGTAAATTTGATATAAGTAGTATATGTAATATGGCTTGGTTGATGTTGTACATGAAGTTTTGATCATGAAAATAAGCTAAAACAAGCTTTAAGTGGGTTTTGTAAGTTGAAATTCTGCAACAGGCCCAAAGATTGAATAAACTGATCATATCAGTACACTTTGAGGTTAATTCAGTAAGATAATCTTGTAGAGCTATGTCTTATGGTCGTTTCGCCGGGTGGCGCACCTCATAACTCATCCCGATGAGTAAATGAGAGCCAAAATGGTGAAACATGTCAAAATCTGCACACCAGACTTAATTTGGGAAAAGCCCATGGTTCTGGTCATTTCTGGAAGTTGACTCAGTTTTATGAAATGTAGCTAAGACATAAACTTGAAGTTTGGCGAAAGCCGCGTGTCAAAACAAGTTGTAGAACTCAACTTATGGTCGTTTTGGCAGGCCTGAATGTGCAGCCAAACTTTCTGCAATGAAATATAGGTAATTACTTGTTATTAGACAATTGATATAAGTAAACTTTGGACTTTGGACTTTATTAAGCTTGAGAATCTGTTGAAGGAAGTAAAAACTAAAACTTGGGCTTTTGAATCACCTAAAAAGGGCTTATGGTTAAAAAGTTATGGTTAAAAGAAGATGGCTAGATGAAAACTTGATATGGAGTCAAAAGCTTGCTGAAACGATTTTAAAACGCGATTTAAACCCTTTTCTGGTCCGAATCAGCAAAAGTGTAAAACACGAAAGTTGCTCAAAATCACGTTTTCTACAAAAACTCGCGAGCACATAAGCAGAAAGTGAACGGAAAGTCTTAAAAACAACAAATACTAAACGGACCTGTTGCGACTAGAAAACAACCATGGTCATGAAAACTTCGTGTATTTTGATCCTTTGAGGCCAAAACGAAGCCAAGGTTAAGCCGAGGCTGTTGTCTTAAGGTCTTTAAACTTAGAAATAACCATAGTAATGACCTTAAATATCGTCTCAAGTTGTTTAAACATAATTTAGCCGCACGGCTAGTTTGGGTATGTTAACCCGAAACTTGTTTTCAAAAACTTGGTCATTAAATGGAATTTTACTAGACATTGACAAAACTATTTTGAAACCTTTATATACCACGATATCATAATATGACACACCGATATTATTTCATCACAACACTTAAGGGATATATCAACTTAAGATTCATGTACAATATCATAAGCCAACATACTACATATACTTGTACACTTATATCGTACACTATACTAAAACGCGAATACTATGCTTTCATAGGTGATCATTAAAGATCGTGATCTTGCCATACTCTACCGTTGATAAACATTATATCGTTATACTCCGCTGCTGATCACTACTGTGAGTTTCATAGCCCCAACTTTTGTTTAACTGTTTTATAAACTCTTTTGGGGGAGATACATGCTACTGCTTTTACTATATGCTAAAATGCTTTATTATGGACAATTACTTGTAAACTGAATGCCTTGACTGTATTATTGCAAACCACTAAGTTGTTTATGCCAAAAGTCCCCAATATCATGGACCACTAATCACTGGGAGTGAGCGCAAATATTGTGGATAGGCCTATCGGAATTGACGCACCCGTCTATGTTATCGGAAATAACAAGGCGCACATTATTTGAGGTTACCTAGGTATATGGCAATTACCTACCCGGGGCAAGTTATTATCTATATATATCGCCCGATGATATATATACAACAGTCAGTCGTGAGTGCCATGAGCTTAGAGCAATAATAACTTTCAAGAGGATAATTGTACACATTGCAATTATACTATAAACTATATTGTCCACTACTGTTTTCAAACCTATGAGGTTTTTATCGTTTGTATTGACCGGTTAAGCAATCAAACGCACTATGGGCGTAGCCCACTACTTTGATAAACTTGACATATTGGGATCAAATGTTTTGCTTACAAACCTATGAACTCACTCAACCTTTGTGTTGACACTTTTTAGCATGTTATCTCAGGTTCGAAAGGAATTAGCTGGCATGGCATGTGAAGGCGCACGGAAAATATTTTGAAGACAATGCATATATTATCATTCGAAAAACTTTACAACTTTTATGTTGTACTTTTTATACGTGTACAAACTTGTGGGACCGGTTTGTAAACTCTGATATTTTAATTGAATGATAATTTATTTCAAAACGCCTCATTTAAGTCGTTTCAGTAACTCTGTTGTGAACTATGAAGTAATACCCCAAAGTGACACAATCTTCCATTGCGATAATTTTGGGGTGTTATGCTTTTAAGCCATTATATAGCAAGTTTCAATTATATAAACGCACACAAGAATTTATAATTCACAAAACATGTTTTAAACATCACTATAACATATACACATATTCATACGAGCATCACACCATCACAACCCTACCAAAACCTAATAAAATTTGGTACATCACCTTCAACCGATTAAAAGCCAAACCCTAATCCCCAATTAAAACCCTTTCATCCCTCATAATATTCATCCTAGGGTTTCCATGTTTTTTAGATCATATTTAATGTGTCTTTAATTATTACTTGGGGTTTAATGATTTTGATTTAGAGCTTGGTACCAAACTGATCCGAATGAGACGAAACATAGGTCGACACACATATATAACAAGGTTATACGATACACATAAAATAACGAGTCCCATCCCTAAATCCCCTGTCGTTAACAAATGTTCTAGGTTTTCCAAATTTAGTTAACCATATTAAAAGTCTTAATAATGATCTTCCACAGGTTTTAGTGTCAATAATTAGGGCTGGAAAAATTAGGTCGGCTAGCCAAAGGAACACATGGGTCGATACACAAGTTAACCAGGTTTTATATGTAATTTCATGTGATGTTATCTGTAGTATACATACATATATATACATATATTAACGAGACTAACAGTGAATCAAAAGGCAAAGCATGTTTCTGATTGAGTTTGAGTCGTGTAACACGATGATGACAAGGTGGAGAACATATGAATACCTTGGCTGGAAAACGAGAGACCAAAGAACAAAACTCAACACCACCACACGCTGCCACAAGGAGGCTGAATAATTATACTCCCACGATCACCAAAAGGCTGCAACCATCGACCTCCTTAAGACTTATAATGGAGAAACTGATTTTGGGAAAAATAGCCTATGATTTTGAGGTTGTGTTTCGGTATGAAGAGGAGAAAAGAAGAAACTGTATGTGTTTTATGTGATTAGAGGGAGACATGATTATGGGCAAGGAGTGAATGCCGAATCTTCAACTATTATAAGTTTGATTTGGTTTGTTTCTTATCCCCTCCCAAAACATGTGATAAGAATGGCAACAAGGGGTTTTGATCTCATCCCTTCTATATCTAAGCGTGTAAGTTACAAAGGGTAGGGATTTTTATTTTTTTTTTATTTTTCAAACTTATTTATACACATAGTTTAGGATTAGGAAAGTTTAGATTATTTTACTTTAGGTTATGCATTAATAATATATAGGTATGAAATAACATATAGTTTTAAATTATTTATTAATCATAATATAAACTTAGGTTAAAAATCAAATTAGTCATAAAAATGTGTAACCGGATTTTAGGGTATTAGAGGGATGGCTACCCTAACCCAAACCCGCCACATTGCCATTCCTACCCACAAGGCCAAAAGCCTAGCAAACATCGTCTGAAAAATCAACTTCCAAACAAATATTAGCCAGACACAAGTATTCTTACTTGAATAACTAACTCCAGGGCAACAACAGGTTGGGAACTTATCCTTAAAACCATTACACGGTAATGCCACGTGTAGAAACGTCATTTGCTCAGAAGTAATGTAGAGGGTATTTCGTCAGTATGTACGGATCTTGCCAAAGATCCCCACAACCATCTGAGCTAAGGATGTCACTCCATATGATGTTCACCACCTGTACCATTTAGGATGTAGGCTCATCAACTACCATTGGATCACATCCACGCGTCACACACAACCCCAAATACATCCCTATAAATAATGGTGCATTTGGTGAGAAGGGCCAAGCTATCTTCTCCATTTCACACACACAAAACATACACTAAACCCTCATCTTATGTAAGAGTTACCCTAGCTCAAGATAATCATTCTTATCTCGGGTCCTTACCGAACGCAGGAAACCGAACATACGATCATCACCATCTTATCTCAAACTAATGATTTACCCAAATCCTTGATTTACGTGAACATGGCGTCATCTGTAGGATCATGATGTAATCATTAGAAAATGTTAAGAAAATCGTATTAAGCCTGCAAGTTTATATATTCCAGGTGCCATTTAATTACATTAAACAAAAGTTTGATGATTCATATAGGTAACAGAGTTTAATAATTCATATATCCAGATAACCGATCACGTACACACTCGCAATGAAGGTCCATATTTAACAAATAAACAAATTTTAATGATTCATATATGTAACAAACCTGATTCAAGAACTAAGTATTTTTTTATAAGGATTCATACCTAAAGAAGCAATAAGAAAAAAAAAATTATTAACGTGATTGATACATAAAACTTTAATTACAAGAAAAAAAAAAGAAAAAATGTGACAAACCGCACTTTTTCAGGTCAATTATTACCTAATAACATGAATTTATTCACTTTGAATGCTTACGTGCATGTTTAAATCACAACCGGGAAGTTGTTCCGCATACAACGTAAAACGTCATTGGACGCGTACCGACACTAGACTAGAGTTAGTTTAAACATGACCAGTATACTATGAAAATTCCACGAGCCATAAATTTACTTATAAACTCAAACATATTTAGTTTGAAAGTCTACTTAGTTACTTTTACGTAAAACCGTTAACTTAAGTCGCGTAATCCGGAAAACGGATTTTAACGTAAACCGGCATTATACAAAGTTACGTCTACATAAAATATATGTTGTATGATTATTGCAGTCACATTTTATAAGTTTAGGCTTTTTATTTTTCAAGTTTACGTAAAACGCACTTGTTACGCGTTTACGACGTTTATGCATGCATGTAAACACCACCACTTTGTTAGATGCATACACATACTTACTTATACATTTTAAATACACAAAATTTATTATTTCCTATTCTAGTTCCAAATTCCTCCCCCTCCCCCCTCTTCTATTTTGGGAAGTTGCAATTTCTTAGATATTGTATGTAACCATTTTTGTGTAAACTTCACTTTCCATGCAAACTTGTGATCACTTAGCATCTCAAGAACGTTGATTTTCCTTTTTATTGGGACTAGATGGACAAAAAAGGGAGGCTCAAGAAGATCTAGTCACCAATTGAGATAAAATGATACTATTTGCCCATTAAAGAGATTTAAAAATTGACTTGGAATACTAGTATAAGTACCTTGCACCTACCAAACTTTATTCTCACAATTCAAACACATAAACATCACTCTCCTCTCACATATTTCGACCAAAAAACACTGAGATAAGGAGTTCAAAAATTTGGTCTTTGGCTTATTGAAGTGCTTATTGATAGCTTATTTGGTTAAAGCTTACTTAGTATGTTCATTCATGGATTATAGCTTGAATACTTGGGTTTCATTGTTCATTCTTTGCACCAATCTTGCATCACTGGTATGTGCTAAAACACATACCTTTTCTATATCAAACCGACCCAAAATAACCAAGAAAGAGCCGTTTATTGCTAATATTTGTGGTTTTCTTGAGTTTGTGCTTGCGTGACGGATATGTAAAACGCAAAAGGAACCAAATCGGACATAAACCGAGCACGAGAGATTTAGAGAGCTTAAGTCGAGTGGAAGATCAAAATTGAGCATTTATGAAGATTTTATCCTCCGAGGATGATTTTTGGAAGAAATAACCAAGTTTGAAGAAATGTCAAAACTGGCCCCTCAAGTTTGAACATTTGACAAAAGTGACCCTTAAAGATTCAGAAATTGCAAATTGGCCCTGGGTTTATTTGAAGATTGGCAAAGATGGTCCTTGGAAGATATTTCCAGATTTACATTTGTGGCCCCTGAAGTTTCAGCCTTTACACTTTTGGTCCTTGTTATATCTAACTAGTCACAATTCAAATACCAAAACTCTCCCTAACTCTCTCTGGCGATTATGCGACTCACATCTAAACCCTAAATCGTTTTTTTCTGCAAATCTTTCATCATCACATTCTTATAACAGTTTTGTTATTCGTTTGTCTTGAAGTCGATTTGTTTTAAGGATTGGTTTAGGCTTTCTGTTTTGATCGCTAGTTAGGGTTTCCAGTCGGTTTTGTCCATTCTTTTTCTAATTAACTACTCTTCATTGAATCGACTTAATCATCATCAAATCATGTAATCTTGACTACTTGTCTATATTTATAAACCCTAGTTTTACTAGGGTTTTACTCGATGTGTTTGAAGAATCGACGTTATTTTCTTCTTGTTTTCTTTTGCGAATTATAGTCTTGGGAGTTCTTGTTTGTCAGAATGGTGATGGTGGGAGAGGAGAATGATACTTTGCCACACCTCACGATTTCTATTCTTGAGGGAATGCATACTACTGTGGGTACATCTGTTGGGAGTGGTACTCGTGTGATGAATTTGGATGTTGGTTCTGCTGGATCAAGTAAAGCAGCTGATGTTGTTACTAACGAGCCTATTGTTCCACAAGTATCGAGTTTCAATGTTACCTATCAATCACAAAACTTTGGAATTGATCCGGTTGTTTTGAAGGCGTGTAAGAATTTTGAAGAGGCAATGCGTGGTGCTAATGTAATGAATGCGGAGAATGTAGTCACTGGTGCTAATTCTAATTCGTCTCCCAAGGTTCATATTGCGAAGCCGGTTTCATATGCGGGTGCTACGTCCATTGATTCCACGAAGCGCAAGCCTAATTTTCGTAGGCTGGAATGTGGAAACAAATCTAATGAGGTGGATCTCTCCGTTCCTTTGAAAGTCGTGGAGGAGGTAAACTCTAAATTTGAGAATACCCTTTATGGTTATTTTCTTGGTAAACGTATTGCTTTTCCCGTCGTTGATTATTATGTTCGTAATACGTGGGCCAAGTATGGTATCCAAAAAGTTATGATGAATGCTAAGGGGTTCTTTTTCTTTAAGTTTTCCACGAGTAAAGGTGTTAATGATGTTCTTGAAAATGGACCGTGGATGATTAGGAATGTGCCAATTATTCTTAAAACTTGGACGTTGAATACTAATCTGCTTAAAGAGGATTTAACTAACATTCCGGTGTGGGTTAAATTTCATGATGTTCCTCTTGCTATGTTTTCTGATGATGGTCGGAGTCTCCTTGCTACATTGATTGGTACTTCGAAAATGCTTGATTCTTACACTAGTCAAATGTGCTTGGATTCCTGGGGCCGTAGTAGTTTTGCTAGGTGCTTGATAGAGGTTTGTGCGGATAAGGCTCTTCGAGAAAGCCTCACTGTTGAGATACCCTTACTGGATGGATCGGGTTCTACTATTGAAAAGATCCGGGTTGAATATGAATGGAAAACGCCAAGATGTGATACATGTAAACGGTTTGGGCATACGCTGCTTGAATGTATTAAATCTGCTCCACCGTCTACTCAGCCTGAACAGAGTGCTACTGATGGTTTCCAAACGGTAGGTAACAAGAATAAGGGTAGGAATGGTGGTAAAAGTGTTCCTGGTAAAGGAGGTTTTAATAAACCAGGTGTGGGGCCTAAGTTTCGGTATCAACCTAAAGCCCTACCTAATCCCAAGCAGGTGGATAATTCTAAAGTGAAAGCCACTGGAGTGGCTAGTATGAGTGGGACGACAATTGCAACATCTAACCCATTTGATGCACTTAATGTGATTGATACTGATGAATGTGGTACTCCTACTGTTATAGTGGATTCTGGTTGTTCAATGGAAGCTAAGGAGGTCAACATTAAGTCCGGAATGTATCACAAGATTCGCATGAGTGATTCAATGGAAGCTAACGTGGTTAGCCATACCCTATTGTTGAGAAAATTGGGGAGCTTGAAAAGCTTCTTATGGATGGGAAAGCTACTCTTGTTGATGATGCCGGAATCCTATTAAAAGGTTGATTATATTCCGCCCGCCTCATCTACTCAAGAGAGTTAATCCTTTTCTAAAGTGGGAGATATCGTGGTTTCGATTACGATGATGAGGTGGTTGCTAACCCATTTGATGAGTCTCGCTAACTGCTCAGATGGTGGTGGCCATGAGTTTGAAGATGAGTATGATGACTATGATGACTATGCTAAACAGTTAATGATCTTCCAGGGAATTTGGATGCATTTAATGCCATGTATGGCACCAAGCTTCAAGGTCCTAGGAAGTAATTTTTTTCGTTTTGTCCTATGTTATCATTTGAGCAGTTGTTTGTTTTCTTGTTTAGAAAATAGGAAGTATCTTGTTATGTAAGCTTTATGCCTATGTAACGGGCTGAGATATGGGATTTCACTCATATCCATTGTACTTAAACGTTTCTTTGGTTAATATATTTACCAGGGTGCAGGATTACTCCCCTTTACCCAAAAAAAAAACTAGTCACAATTCAAATCCAAAATATATTAGTCCAAATCTATATAAAACCTTCGGCCCAAATCCAATATATCCACTTCAGCCCAAACTCCTAACCATACAAACCAACACCCGCCCAAACTATCTAACCCGGCAAATATACCCATTACCCGTTACTAAACCCAAGTCAACGCCCTTATACCCGATCAACAACTTTGAAAAACTATAAACAAATCCAAACGCGCCCCACAATGTTGCTTCTTCCCCAACCAAACACACCCATTTACCCTTTCACATTTACCACCATTTACCCACCTGAGCCTCGTACTAAGAATCTATCCTAAGCTTCTAGATAGCTCTGACATGTCAGATAAGATGTCCACGTGGACAAATGGAACTCCTTGATTGGCCGTAACACCTCATATGGACAAATGGAGCATTGTGAGTGGCTATGGTGACAATGGATTGATCATGTGGCTGTGGATAAGGTTCTAGGTTCTTCTGAAAGGATCCCAAGGCTTCCTCTTCTGCTATTTATACCCCATTCCCTCACTATGTAGAATTCGTCCAATTCCTTAAGCATTAGAGGAATTTTGACCTTTCCATTTCTTGTTATTTTCATAGCTTAGTCAAGTTCTTGTAATTTTAATACTCTTGTAATGTCACTTTATTAATCAAGTTTTCATTAATCCATTGTCAATTTGAGTTTTCATGCAATCTAGCTTCAAATCCATCCAAAAGCTGTTTTTACTGTTTGTTTAAGCTCATATAAGCTTAACAAAGCTTATATGAGTTTCATAATGTCTTAATTGTTCTTAATGCTCAGTTTTAGAAAAAAGTCAATGAAAGTCAAAGAGGGTCAATTTTTAAAGTCAATTGAGTTTTGTTAAATTTCTGATTTAAAGATGTTGAAAAGATGAGTTTACTGTTTTATTGTTGAGTTCAAATCAGTTTTACTTTACTTTCATCCTAGATATAAAGTAGAATTGCATTTTCATAATATGAGGGGGTGTTTGGTTAATGTTTGTTTTGGGTAATTTCATCATTCTGTCTATTTGAACTTGACTGCTATAGTTTCAGTTGTTGTGATTAGAGGGTTAGCAATCAATTGTTCAAGTTTCTGATCAAGTTGTGCATTACATATGATTTGTTGAGTTGGTCATTATGACCAAAGAAAGTCTAAATCGCTTTTCATTTTGACTTGATGTTTATTTATCTTAGATAATTGTCTAGCTTTGATGTTTGAATTGCCTTAGAATACTTAAGAAGCTTATAGGTTAGATAAGTTAGAATTGCAGTTAAGTTTTCTCTGTCATTAGCACTGTTCTGCATCTGCTTGCATTTGCTCACCTTTCTACCCATAACTGTTTTGAACTGCTAGTTGTTAAGCTGTTCTAGTAGGTTAGATTATTGGCTTATTGTTTCCCTAGTTAGCTAATAGTATAGATTGTTTATTCATTTCCCTTAGAAACCCATCTTAGCTTATTTAGAGTAGCTTTTCAGGTCTGCATCAGACCTCTTCACATCATCTTGTTTGCATCGTGATCCAGCCACCGTCCTATATGCCCTTTTGTTTAGATCTTTAACTGCTTCATCATTTGTCCTTATGAGCTGAGATTTTAGATATGTAATCTCTGGTTGATGGACTTGAGAACCACACTGTTGTTTTTCCCTTTGAGCTTATTTATAAGCTGATGCAGCAACTTAAACAGTGGGGTCAGGTAGTAGTTTTGCTAGAGTAGCAATTAGCATCAAATCTTGGTAATCTGCTTATTAGGTGTTAGGAGTAGCTTTAATTAGTTGTCCTAGAATAGTTATTATATAATCTAGCTTCTGTTTCAAATTGGTGTCATCTAGTGCTTATTTGCTTATTTTCAAGTGCTTATTTCCATTTCTGTTACATTGCAGCTCTAATTTCATCCACATAAGCCCATGTTTTTATATTTTTCATAGCTTTAGTATAATATTTTAGATTTTCCCTGAAGTTTTCATAATTTTTAGCTACTGTTTAGTATTTTTCTTATTTAAAAACAGTTTTTAATCATTTTTAATTAGCTTTTATTGCAAATAATTAAGAAAAAGTTCAAAAAAATAATTTTTCATTTTTCCCAGTTTAAGAAAAATATAAAAAGCATAAAAAATATTTTTCCTTATTTATTTGGTATTTTTCACAATTTAAATTAGATTTAAATAGTTTTAAATTAGTAGAAAATAGAAAAATAATCAGAAAAATAAAAAATAAGTTTTGAAAATTCTCTTAGGATATTTTAGATTTTATAAAATTAATTCCATAATTTTCCCCTCTTTTCATAATTTTAGATAATTAGTTTTATTTTTAAAGTTAATAATTTAGTTTTTAATTCTAATTAATTCAAGAAAATTCCTAAAAATTAGTCTTAATTCATAAATAGTTTTCAATTATCATTTTTAGTATAAAAGTAATTTTAGGATATTTTAGGATTTAGATTAGACGTAATTGCTTTTTATTCGCTTCGTTTAATCCGTATTTGCGTTTTAGTGTAGAATTGCGTAGTTTGCCATTATTCTTAGGTTTTCCCCATAGATTTTATTCCCATTTACTTTCCTTATCCCGTAGTTTAGATAATATCATATTACCCCCCTTTTCTTATTCAAATCCCGATAATCGTGACGTGAGTTGGAAATTCCATTCAACCCTCGTTCGGAACGATCTCGGTGCTCAAACCTAACAAGTTTGAGTTACCCACATACTACACAACTTCTCATATTATTATTGGTTTGTCTGAACTGTTTTAAGTTTCTTACGGTTAGTCATTCACAAGTGGCTAGCTTGTGTGAGTAAACTTGACGTGTTTGGCATTGAATCAATTTTGGCGCGCACGCCGGGAGGGCTTGTAGCGAGTTTTCAGTATTCCGTCTCGAATCGCGTGCATTTGAAGATCCTTCCCGAGTGAAGTTCCGTCGTTCTTGTTAATATATATTTTGAAAATCCAAAAATCTAAAACACCAAAACATTCTCCCTAGAGTGTTTACAAAACCATAAAAAGTAAAAACCAACATAAGAAGCTCAAACGTCAATTGTTACGTCGGCTCACCTTGAAGGTACAACCTATACACGGGTATAAGGAAAGTCTTGACATTAAATTGCGCATCAAGAACGATCCACTCTTCGTTTCCGCTCATTGCAGCTACTTTTGAGAGCTACCGAGCACCGATTGACGTGCGGTTACAAAAATATTGTGTTTTCTTAAATATAAAACCCAAAAGATTTTTCTTTTCAAAATTTGTTTTAAAAACCCAAAAATATTTTTCTTTACCCTCTGAACCGTCAATTCTTTATCTCTTTACCCTCTTATTCGTATAATTCTCGATGTCTTCGTCTTACCATTATGGTTGTCAATGGTGTGGGGGACCTCAAAATGGTGGGAATTATCCTGGTTGTAGCATTGTGAATACGGGAGACGAGTTTGTCTACGACCAACATCCCTACAATGAAACAACAGATTTCCTTAACCAATCCCCATACCATGAGACGGAGTCATACTCTTGTGAGTACTGTGGAGGTCCTCACCAAGGTTTTCAATGCCAAACTCAATATAACAATCGGACCTTTGGTTATGAACCTTATCCATATACTTCACCAAACCCGTCACAACAATCATACTGTTGTGAGTATTGTGGAGGTCCGCACTTTAATTCCGATTGTCAAATGCAGAACCCGCTTGTTTACGAGCAAGTTCCTTGTGATAATTATGACTATTCTTATGACCCACCTCCACAATACCAAGAAATTCAACCACAACCTCCAATAATTTCTCCTGAAATTCAAAAATGTCTTAAAATACTCGAAGAATTTGTTAATAAACATGCCGAAGATCGAGCGTCTCACAACGAAAGATCTATGATAGAATTACTCGAAGAAGAAGAACGAGCATCTCAGATTGAAAAATGCCTTGAAGAAATACGAATTGAGGAGCAAGCACTTGAAAGACGTGCCCGATGGCTCGAGACTTACATTGACGATGATGATGAGGATTCCATCCAAATGAAAGAATATTATGCGAGTTTGTCGGCTGAAACCACTCCCGTTTCTGAGTCTTTCATTTCCGACCCTTCCCCTTCACTCACACCGGTTGAGAGAAGTGATATCGTATTGGAAGAGGTCGATGATTCTATGTCTTCGACAGTTGTTGATCCCGTTGACTCTCTCATAATGGGGGACGAGCCTCTTAGCACTATTCCGGAAACGGAATCGTCTTGTGTTGAGAGACTTGACCCAATCACAAGTGAGTCCGAGGATATATCTGATAGTGATTGTGATTCGCTTTATGTGATTCTCTTGACATCTCCAAGGTTACCCGGATTTTCTCAAATCCAGTTTTCAAGTTCGATGATGACTACACCTTTTGAAGTTAATCCTCTTTTGACAAAGATTTTGAGTCCGATTCAGAGACCACAACGGAAGTGGTGGATATTGCTAGCTCTCGAGCACACCACTTGTCCCATCTCGTGTTCGACCTTTCTCTCCGTCATGTAATGTTATGCAAGATGAAGAAAGTGATGAATCTGACACTGAAGATATTATGGAGATTGATGAATTGATTAAAGTGGTTGAAGACGATATTCTTGATTATCCGCCTTATGATTCTGATATGGAAGAAATTAACTTATTTCTTGATGATCCAATACCGCCGGGTATTGAGAGTGACGGGTGCGACTCTAATCAAGATGTCCTTTTTCTTGAAAGCTTGCTTAATGATGATTCTCCTTCCTCTGTTGAGTCGACCCTCACTTATCCCGTTGAGCCCACATGTGAAGACAAGATTTTCAACCCCGGGATATGCATTGATGAGTTCTTTGTTAGAAACGTTGTTAGAGAAAAGGATCCTCTCTTGGATGCCTTCATTGTTAAATTTTCACCTCCTTACCATGAGCTCCCATCTCTCTTGGAGTATTCTCATTGTGATCCATCATCCCGACGTCCGCCCGCAAAACCACCGGATGATGGATCATTCTTTCATGTTATCCCTTATGTGTTGATGCCCGATATTTTCTTTCCCACCCAACCCACCCAGTCTCATTCCTTCGGGAATGAGGATACCGTTTTTGACCCTGGTATCTCTACCACTTTCCTCCCCAAGGACAAATGAATTAGGGGACGAGTCAGGCTAGCGACTCGGTGATCAAAAACAGTAGCGCTTCGTGGGAGGTACCCCATGCTTATCCTTCTCTCTTATTTCTATTTTCTAATAAGTGACGCGAAGGGGTCTGCCTCTTCGATTTCTCGTGTTTGGTTGTTTGTGATGTTGTGTTTAGGATGTTCCCGATATGAAGACTCTCGTGCTCAAGTTTGTCATTTTCTCCACTCGAGTTTCATGATCGATCTTGATGGAACCGATATCCTAATCTTATCGACTAACGTCTATCTTCTAGCATACTTAATAAACGGCTTTTAGATTTTCGTGATACCCTTGCTTTAAACATTGAGGACAATGTTTCGTTCTAGTCTGGGGTAGGGTAATCTTCGATTTGATTTGACCGCACTTGCTTGTTTTTGTCGTGTACTCAACCCCGCTTTTCCTTAGAAAATGAAAAAATTGTGCAAAATGAGAAAATTTAAAATTTTTGTAAGCTTTTGTTAAGTCTTTTGATTGAAAAGTTGGCTAGTCTCTTAGACAAGAAGCTATAAAATGCAATTCTAGCTCAAAGGCCAAGATTTTGCAAGTTTCCTGAGTGACTTTAAATATGCATAACTTGATTTCATTAGGCGAAGCAATTGCTAAGTTAATATATGTTTTGACACCTTGTTGACTTTCATTGGTGAGAGTAGGAATAGAATTCGACTTGACCGGGCGTGTTGAGCCCTAGCTTGTTCCTTAACCATAGATAATCTAAAATTATCGGCTAAGCATCCGCGGATCTCATTATTTGGGATTTTAAATTTGCGGAGATCGAGAAATGATAGAGTTACTTATGAGTTTAGATGCTAAGCGTGGAGTAGTTGGTTCTCTTTAGAGCCCATCGAAGGTACTTATGGCTTTTTGTTCCCACAAAATTGTTTCACCCCATATCTCTAAATAATTAGAGATGTCGAGTCTTTAGCGATAGTTAGTTCTTTATCTTCTTAAAGAATCTTTGTTTTAAAATTGGGTACACATCAAGGATCCGTAATAAATAAATGAGAAATCGGTGATAAGTGAAAAAGTAATAAGTAAAGTTATGAGTCATGCGGTGTCGAGATCGGACCCTTGGATCTTTAGCCGGGATTGAGTGAGGTCTTAGCCTAGCCACCGGGATCCTCATTTCATGAAGCCTATAGTCTTGGAATTACCCGTGAAGCTCCGTGGTTCTGACTCATATAAGTAAAAGTATAAGTGCAAAAAAAAAAAAAAAAAAAAAAATTGTATGATGAAAAGTGATGAAAATGAAAAAGTCAAAAGTATGAGTGAATAAAAATTCCTTGATGTGGACCTCATTTTTACGACAATGGTTCTTGAGAGAAGGCGGATAACTAATTATCGACTTAGCTTTGTATCTTTATCGGAATAAAAGTTATCGAAACGAGAATTTGAAGAAATTCATTTCTCACAAAAATAAAAAAATCTAGAGGAAAATAGGAAAATGGGAACAAAAGGTATTTACACAAGTAACTTCCATGGGTAGTGTTAGCATCTAGAGTCATATTTAACAATGATTTCGGTTTTACGCTTAGTTTGGGGACTTGTGAAAAATCAGGGACGATGTATTCTATCCGTATGGTCACTTCACGCTATGTTGTGTTTTCTACTCCGTGATCCTAACATGTCGTTTGAAAAATGTTGGAGTTATTAATCGACATGAAAGTTCAACAAACCGTCATTCATAATCGGAATGTGCTTAACCGTAATATCTATATATGTGATTTAAAAGGTAAGCAGGCGTTTTAGAATTAAGGCTTTCTTAATCTCTTTTGAGGAATCTTTGCTACTTCTTCATAGGTTTAGTAGAAAGAGATTGAAATCCTTGGTTTTAGAAGCGTGAGTTGATTGCATTGCGTGAGGACACGACAATGGTCTCGTCTGAGGTATTTTGGTATGTGCTAAAACACATACCTTTTCTATATCAAAACCGACCCAAAATAACCAAGAAAGAGCCGTTTATTGCTAATATTTGTGGTTTTCTTGAGTTTGTGCTTGTGCAGTGCGGATATGTAAAACACACAAAAGGAACCAAATCGGACATAAATCCGAGCGAGAGATTTAGAGAGCTTAAGCCGAGTAGGAAGATCAAAATTGAGCATTTATGAAGATTTTATTCTCGAGGATGATTTTGGAAGAAATAACCAAGTTTGAAGAAATGTCAAAGCGGCCCTCAAGTTTGAACATTTGAAAAAGTGACCTTAAAGATTCGAGAAATTGCAAATTGGCCCTTGGTTTATTTGAAGATTGGCAAAGATGGTCCTTGGAAGATATTTCCATATTTACATTTGTGGCCCTGAAGTTTCGACCTTTACACTTTTGGTCCTTGTTATATCTAACTAGTCACAATTCAAATCCAAAATATATTAGTCCAAATCTATAAAAACCTTGACCCAAAACCAATATATCCACTTCAGCCCAAACTCCTAACCATACAAACCAACACCACTAAACTATCTAACCGCAAATATACCCATTACCGTTACTAAACCCAAGTCAGCGCCCTTATACTCGGTCAACAACTTTAAAACTATAAACAAATCCAAACGCGCCCCACAGTGTTGCTTCTTCCCCAACCAAACACACCCATTTACCCTTTCACATTTACCACCATTTACCCACCTGAGCCTCGTACTAAGAATCTATCCTAAGCTTCTAGATAGCTCTGACATGTCAGATAAGTTGTCCACGTGGACAAATGGAACTCCTTGATTGGCCATAACACCTCATATGGACAAATGGAGCATTGTGAGTGGCTATGGTGACAATGGATTGATCATGTGGCTGTGGATAAGGTTCTAGGTTCTTCTGAAAGGATCCAAAGGCTTCCTCTTCTGCTATTTATACCCCATTCCCTCACTATGTAGAATTCGTCCAATTCCTTAAGCATTAGAGGAATTTTGACCTTTCCATTTCTTGTTGTTTTCATAGCTTAGTCAAGTTCTTGTAATTTTAATACTCTTGTAATGTCACTTTATTAATCAAGTTTTCATTAATCCATTGTCAATTTGAGTTTTCATGCAATCTAGCTTCAAATCCATCCAAAAGCTGTTTTTACTGTTTGTTTAAGCTCATATAAGCTTTACAAAGCTTATATGAGTTTCATAATGTCTTAATTGTTCTTAATGCTTAGTTTTAGAAAAAAGTCAATGAAAGTCAAAGAGGGTCAATTTTTAAAGTCAATTGAGTTTTGTTAAATTTCTGATTTAAAGATGTTGAAAAGATGAGTTTACTGTTTTATTGTTGAGTTCAAATCAGTTTTACTTTACTTTCATCCTAGATATAAAGTAGAATTGCATTTTCATAATATGAAGGGGTGTTTGGTTAATGTTTGTTTTGGGTAATTTCATCATTCTGTCTATTTGAACTTGACTGCTATAGTTTCAGTTGTTGTGATTAGAGGGTTAGCAATCAATTGTTCAAGTTTTACAGTCAAGTTGTGCATTACATATGATTTGTTGAGTTGGTCATTATGACCAAAGAAAGTCTAAATCTGCTTTTCATTTTGACTTGATGTTTATTTATCTTAGATACTTGTCTAGCTTTGATGTTTGAATTGCCTTAGAATACTTAAGAAGCTTATAGGTTAGATAAGTTAGAATTGCAGTTAAGTTTTCTCTGTCATTAGCACTGTTCTGCATCTGCTTGCATTTGCTCACCTTTCTACCCATAACTGTTTTGAACTGCTAGTTGTTAATTCGTTCTAGTAGGTTAGATTATTGGCTTATTGTTTCCTAGTTAGCAAATAGTATAGATTGTTTATTCATTTCCTTAGAAACCCATCTTAGCTTATTTAGAGTAGCTTTTGTGTCCGCATCGGACCTCTTACATCATCTTGTTTCGCATCGCAGCCACCGTCCTATATGCCCTTTTGTTTAGATCTTTAAGCGCTTCATCATTTGTCCTTATGAGTGAGATTTTAGATATGTAATCTCGGTTGATGGACTTGAGAACCATCATTGTTTTTTCCTTTGAGCTTATTTATAAGTCGATGCGTGACTTAAACGATTGGGTCGGTAGTAGTTTTGCTAGAGTAGCAATTAGCATCAAATCTTGGTAATCTGCTTATTAGGTGTTAGGAGTAGCTTTAATTAGTTGTCCTAGAGTAGTTATTATATAATCTAGCTTCTGTTTCAAATTGGTGTCATCTAGTGCTTATTTTATTTTCAAGTGCTTATTTCCATTTCTGTTACATTGCAGCTCTAATTTCATCCACATAAGCCCATGTTTTTATATTTTTCATAGCTTTAGTATAATATTTTAGATTTTCCTGAAATTTTCATAATTTTTAGCTACTGTTTAGTATTTTTCTTATTTAAAAACAGTTTTTAATCATTTTTAATTAGCTTTTATTGCAAATAATTAAGAAAAAGTTCAAAAAATAATTTTCATTTTCCCAGTTTAAGAAAAATATAAAAGCATAAAAATATTTTTCCTTATTTATTTGGTATTTTCACAATTTAAATTAGATTTAAATAGTTTTAAATTAGTAGAAAATAGAAAAATAATCAGAAAAATAAAAAATAAGTTTTGAAAATTCTCTTAGGATATTTTAGATTTTATAAAATTAATTCCATAATTTTCCCCCTCTTTTTCATAATTTTTAGATAATTAGTTTTATTTTTAAAGTTAATAATTTAGTTTTTAATTCTAATTAATTCAAGAAAATTCCTAAAAATTAGTCTTAATTCATAAATAGTTTTCAATTATCATTTTTAGTATAAAAGTAATTTTAGGATATTTTTAGGATTTAGATTAGACGTAATTGCTTTTTATTCGCGTTTCGTTTAATCCCGTATTTGCGTTTTAGTGTAGAATTGCGTAGTTTGCCATTATTCTTAGGTTTTCCCCATAGATTTTATTCCCGTTTACTTTCCTTATCCCGTAGTTTAGATAATATCATATTACCCCCCCCCCCCTTTTCTTATTCAAATCTCGATAATCGTGACGTGAGTTGGAAATTCCATTCAACCCTCGTTCGGAACGATCTCGGTGCTCAAACCTAACAAGTTTGAGTTACCCACATACTACACAACTTCTCATATTATTATTGGTTTGTCTGAACTGTTTTAAGTTTCTTACGGTTAGTCATTCACAAGTGGCTAGCTTGTGTGAGATAACTTGACGGTTTGAACATATCAATCACCTTTGTTGTAAGCCTGATATAGTCTTTTTCATACTTATAAATACATATTTATGCATGTCATGATTAGTTTAGCACTTGATTATACCTGTAAGTGTTGCATAACTTTGAAATAAGTTAGTTGTTTTTCCCAGATTTCTGTCCCAAGTAATTCAGCTCCTAAATCGACATATGAACACTATCTAGACTTTACTATGGAACTTTCCAATCTTTGTGGACCTAAATACATGTATTAAGTTGATCTTTGACAAATTTTGTGGTCATTGGAGTTGATTTGATATTCTTTAAAACTAACACGAGAAAGTTACTCAAAACCGACAAGAAGATTTGTAGTCTGTTTGTTTGTGTAAACATACCTAACTTAAGGAAATTTTTGGCCTCTGATCTACTTGAGACATTTGTAGAGCAACATTATACCTTTCTAGGGAAATTGAATTCAACTTCTAATGATAATTATCGAAGGATCTAGGGCCCCGACACCGTAGGCGTTGTTTCCTGAATTTAAAATAGTTTTGGTACCTTGTTGCATTTTTGACTCTATTGGACAATTGATAAAGAGGCAAGACAAGAGACCTATATTTTTGGAAAATAGACTCAAAAATGATGAACCTAGGCCCTTTGAAACAATTTCCTTTTTTAGAAAATAAGCGAGCAATGACCCGATTTAGTGAAAGTTTTCCTCAAAACGAGACACCACTGTCGAAACTTTTGCTTTAATGAAAACCGATGCTTGAAACTTATTTTCTCGAACCGAAACTTTGAAATAATGAAAATAGACACGTTTATCTAGGTTTAGAAAGTTTGACGAGGAAAAACAGACTTAAAACAAGTCAGATACACGCATTTCAAGGCGGGATAAACATGACTTATGTGACTTGAAATTTCTTGGGTTTCTAAATAACTAAAATGCGTTTTGAAATATATTTCTTAAACGAACAACTTGGGTAACATGTTAAAACCTCACTAGAAGTATATGAAGGTGCTAAATTTCATAAAATGCATACGCATGTAGTACATGTTGCATATTTCCTAAAACGACTTATATTTCTAGGTCGCGGTTAGGATTTCATGGTTGTTGTTCTACGTTACATATTTCCGAACACATTCGCTACTTGAGATGAGTTCATAGCCCCTATCTTACTTGTTTTGAAATACTTTGGGGTGAAAATACATGATTGTTTACTTATTACATGTTTCAATTACATCCTTTCAGACACAAGTACTTAAAACATCTACGTGAGTTTCATAGCCCCACGTTTTTACTTAATTGCACTTGTTTTGGGGTAAGAATACATTGCTTCTTTTACATTTGAACACAAATACATTTACCCGTTTACGTATTGGCTTAAGTTATTTGTTAACCCGCATATCATTATTACCCGCTTTCATGAACTGTTAATTACATTGGTAAGCAACAATGTCGTGAATAGATCTATTGGGATTGACACTCCTCGTCCGGATTGACTCAGTACACGTCAAAAGGGCACAACTTCATTTGAGTATCAAACAGGAGGTCATGGGTTAGACTCCTACATTGGGAACTCTTATTTATATTATTGTTGTTAACGCTTCGGCAGTAGTAAACGCATTTTTGGTGTCATTGTATGTGTTATGATGGTCACGCTTATTATAAAATCTTGTGGTTCAATATTACATTTACTATAAACCTATGAACTCACCAACATTATTGTTGACCGTTTTAGCATGTATTTCTCAGGTAACTAGCATGGATTCCATCACAGTGACATTCACAGAGTCTTACTTCGTGGCATCATATTTTGAAGACTTTGTCATATTATCGTACATTCAGTGGGACCATTTTGTTATTTTCATGTGTGACATGTAACCTTAAAAACAGTGTTTTTGAACTTATATTTTCTTAAACTCGAATGTACCTTTTCTAAAATGACTCATGTAGAGGTCTTCTTTATTATTTTGTGCTTTGTGCTATGACCGGCACGCCCCCAGTTACCTTTCCGCTGCGATATTTTGGGGGTGTGACAAAAAAAATCAATTATCACCTTAAAAATCTCTTTAATTTCATATACACCCAAGCAAATTTCTAAATATCACGTATGTTGAATGTTAATC
Source organism: Chrysanthemum lavandulifolium (assembly GCA_022545495.1). Classification (NCBI taxonomy): domain Eukaryota; kingdom Viridiplantae; phylum Streptophyta; class Magnoliopsida; order Asterales; family Asteraceae; genus Chrysanthemum; species Chrysanthemum lavandulifolium. The sequence continues at coordinate 5,938,746 of CM040245.1, forward strand.
ATTTTTAAAAAATTGTGACAATTTTACCCTTGTGTTATTTAAGCACCAAAATCATAGGTCAGTGATGTGCTCCAACAAGCTTTAAATTTATAAACAATAATTACCGGTTAACTAGGAACATATGCGCAAGTATACCCTTGTCGTGTATAGTTGGGGATTAGTAAGTCAAGGTCGTCCCAAGAGACTTGGTTGCACTCAAGCGTTGTTTGATTGTCTAAGCAAGTAACAAAGGTGGTGGTTATGATTGTCACGGATCAAACCACCAAGCAAAGCAATTATGAAAGCATGATGTAAGCACACACAAAACATACATATTTGGACAAATGATCACAAGGATATTAGAATGTTTAGTTTGGAAAACATATTATCAAAGTTAATCCTTTCGACCTATAGAACCAATAATAATAGTATAGTGTTTTATAAATCAATTATGCATAAGCCTCAATCAAATGGTCATGTCATGAGCCTATGCCTAAACCAACAATAAATAAAGAATTCTTTCGACCATAGACTTTGATGTCATTACTTATAAACCAAACAAACACTAATTATATCCAAACATCTTTTTATCACAAGTTCTCATATAATCCAAACAAGCATAAATAGATTACTTGTTTGGAACTAGTTTCTATCTCAATGGAGTGAATGGAATATCGGGTAAATATCAAGCAACGGCACACAAAATCAAAAAGCATACAATTCTAGATCAATGGTTAATATCATGAAATTGCATAAATCAAGGTTTATACTAACACATCCTTTCGGCCTATAAACATTATTATAACCCGAATCATTACGAGCCATTTGTGAGAGATATGATTTTACTAATTTGTTCACAAAAGCCCTTTCGGCCTTTACTCTTGATTAAACCGTTACGAGTCTATTTAACTTGTTTATTCATAGTTGTCAATTATGAAATACCAAACATATTTGCGCGCCAATATTTTGGAATAAACCATGACTAGAAATCCTTTCGGCCTTTAAATCCGGTTATGATTCATCAAGGTATTTAGACAAGTTCCAATTCAAACAAACTCATAAGTAATATCATAGTTCTAAATTGCTTAAAATACCAAACACTCCATATTGATGTCTACATCGATCCAAACAAGTAAGCAAAACTACTCCATATCAAATATGATTAAATACCAAGTTCCAACACAAAAAGTAAAGTTTAACATTCTTGATAATAATAAATTTTACCTAAGTAGCAATTACAATGAGCAAAGAATAGGAATTATAGCAATCCTACGAGCCTCCAATCAACCGGTACACGCTCTAACCGCACTAGAGAATCGCTCCAACACTTCTTAGTTGTACTTGGGTTCGCCCTCTATGAATGGTAGGGTGGATAAGGTCTTTCGGGTTTAGAGAGTTGTAGGAAATCTACCCTTATTGTGTAAGGGAGAGTTTTCCATTTCTTATGATGATCAAATGATGATTTGATGATTAAAAGACTTAACCAAACACTCTTATTTATAGTTGAATATTGGTCACCAAGCATGTTTCTTGGGCACAAAGTGTCATAAAAATGGCTGAAATATTAGTTATGGAGGGGACTTGATCGAACTAGAGGTTAATGGCACTTAATTCCACACTTAAATGCAACTTTGGAAGACACTTTCTGCAGCAACTCACGGCTGGATTTCTCAACCTGGCGGTTGGGAACATTCTGTCGGGTCCAACCGGGCGGTTGGGATTCTTAACCCGGCGGTTAGGATCTCGAACCTTGGGTTGGTATGTTTGGTTCCAACCTTGCTTTGGCTATTTTTCTCCATCTTTAACAATCTTTTCTTGGTTCTTAATCCCGAATATTTCAATCATTGAATAGCTTCATAATCATTGCACTTTCTTGCAAATAATTTCAACACAAATCATTATCTTTAGACGCAAAACTTTACTTCGAATCTTTTCTTGAATTACCATCTTTTCTTCGTCTTTCTTGTCGTTTTCCTTGATTTAGTTGTACCTGAACCTGAACACATCTTTTATACCTTTTAAGCGCAAAATGTTCATAACACAACCAAATGATATGCCTAAATATACAAATAACTCGACTAAAATAAAGCATTTAAGTTGTGGGCTTCACAAAAAATTAAGATAAGGAGCTCCAATCATTGAGTGACATGTGTCACTTCTCTAACTAAAAAATAACAAAAAAATGATGAGCTCTAACAAACTAAAATAAAGAGCTCCAATAATGGGGTGACACATATCACACTTAACTAATTAATCACTTTTATTTTAAAATTTAAATATTTTTAATTAGTTTAATTTTTTATGATCTAATTTCACCATATTTTTAAAATTTTGTGCTATTTAATTCAACATTCATTTTGATATATTTTATGAGTTTTAGTTTTACATTTTTAGTAGGTTTATTTTATTTTGATTCAAATTTTATAACTTTAAACTTTATTTCAATTAATACAAACTTTATTTATCAAAATCATTTACTTTTGGGAAAGTGTTTGACGGGAAAGAGATTGTGAAGGTCTTTTTATATGCGGGAATAATGATGCACGGGAAAGATACGGAAAACCCAAACAAACATATACAACTAACACATATACATTTGGAGTGTTGTGAAATGAATTCACTGAGCGGGTAGGGAATTGCGAGGAGAGTTGGGTTAGCAATTCATTTACTATATTTGTTATATAACTATATTTATCGTCGTCATTGCACATGCAGGTATCTAACTAGTATATACAAAATGAGCGTTATCAGTCAGCCATAACTTACCCCATGTTTATCTATCAAACCTTTATTCCATGAAACATAATCTGATCGTGATTATGAAGTGTACGTGATAACGGAGTTTGGTTAAATAGTTTTCATTTCAAAAGTGGTCGCTTGTGAATTCTAGCCTATGAGGTGTTTTAGTTGGTAGTGGGTTCTCTCATGTTGTCATTTAGCTAAAATCTTTATAGTTTAGTTGTCTACGCTCAATTGAAATTGGCTTTAAATAATAAGACTTATACAATAGAAGATCTCTCTTTTGTATATCATATATTGAAGCCTCGTATGTGAATTTATATTTTTAATGAGTTGTTGATTTCAATGAATAATCATAGGTATACCAACTGATGATTTGTTTCGATGACTTTTGTTAAAGAACTGCTAATTCACAAAATTTCTCTTATTCAACACAGAAGTAATCAATGTGCCTATCTATGATATTTGGCTCTGAACTAAAGAGGTGCGATCCCTTGCAAAGAGGACATAAATTAAAAAGTCTAAAAATAAAAACTGAGCGTCCGATTTCAATCCCACGGTTGGGATTGAAACTAGAAAAAAAAGAGAAATACATTATCGACTAATAGAAGGTTATAATTGTAATTTCATATTTCCCTCCCACCTCTTTCACTTCCCGCCCACCTCATTTCTCTCTCACAACAAACACCGAAACCCTCTAAAATCCTCTCTCTAAATTGGGGATCTAATTAGGGTTTATTCCGATAAAAAAAACCCGATTTTCACTCAAATTTACGGACTAAAGTGAACGATTTGCACTCGGAAAGATGAAAACTAAAAGTAAGTTGATGATTTATTTTTTAATTTTGGTTTAATTTTTTTAATTTTAGTTTTTGCATTCATCTCTTATCAGTTATTTATTAGTTTATTAGTTATTTTTGAATAATCTGATTTTAATTTTATTTTATTTAAATTTTTAAGCAAATAAGGGAAAAAAAAAGTTAGAATTATTTTAATAGAGTATTTGACTGTTCAGGAAGAAGAATTATAATTATTTTAATCTTATTTTTAAATTTTTAGATGACACAAAAATGGAAAAACTCTTCAAGGAAAAAAGATCGAAAAACCTACACGACCGTCTGCAACTCCCCGGGAATGAAGGTACTGCATACATGAGAAAGTGGGAAAGTAGATTGTTACAAGGTATATGTTATGTTCATCAGTTACTTGTTCATCAGTTATTGGTTTTGTTCATCAGTTATTGATAGTTGTTTTTTTGCCGAAGATTATTAGCCTGTTTGGTTTTGTTAGATGATTTTACATAGTCTATGTTATGTTCATCAGTTTGATTATAAATAGGCTTGTTCATCAGTTATTGGTTTTGTTCATCAATTATTGATAGTTGTTGTTTTGCGAAGATTATTAGGCCGTTTGGTTTTGAAGATTAGGCTGTTTGATTTTGTTAGATGAATTTACATAGTCTATGTTATGTTCATCAGTTTGATTATAAATAGGCTAGTTCATCAGTTATTGGTTTTGTTCATCAATTATTGATAGTTGTTTTTGAAGATTATTAGGCCGTTTGGTTTGAAGATTATTAAGGTCGTTTGATTTTGTTAGATGATTTTACATAGTCTATGTTATGTTCATCATTTTGATTATAAAATAGGCTTGTTCATCGCTTATTGGTCTTGTTCATCGCTTATTGATAGTTGTTGTTTTCGAAGATTATTAGCTTGTTTGGTTTTTTCATCGCCATCGATTTTGTTCATCGATTTTATAACGATACGAGCACGTTGTTGCGTGTGGATGGGGTTAATCGCTGATGCGAGTTCTATCTTTGGTATATTTTTATTTGTTTTTGGTTTGGGGAAGTGTTTGGTGGTGTTGGTGTAGGTGTAGTTGTATAGTGTGGAATGACGTAGGGGCGTTTTTATTAGGTGCGTTTGAATAGAATCAAGAAGGTGAATGCTTGTGGGTGAACTAGTGGTAGTGCGTTTTGTTTTGGGAAAGTGTTTGGTAATGTAGGTTTAGGTGTAGTTGTAAAGTGTGAAATGACGTAAAAGGTGAACGTTATTCTTTTATTAGCGAGATTTTCGAGTAGGTAGCATTTAAATAAAATCAAAAAGGTAAAAACGATTGTTGCCAAACAAGCATTGTATTCTAAACGTTAAAAGTGAACTAGTAGTAGCTGTTTGTTTTATAAAAGTGTTTTGGTAATGTAGCTTTAGTTGTAGTAATAAAGTGTGAAATGACGTAACAGGTGAACGTTGTTCTTTTATTAGCGTTTTTCGAGTAGGAGCGTTGAAACAAAATCAAAAAGGTAAAAACGCTTGTTGCCAAACAAGCATTGTATTCTAAACGTTAAAAGCGCTTACAAAAGCTTGTTGCCAAACACGACCCTACGGTTGTGTTTGGCGACGAGCTTTGAGGGCGTTAGAATATGATCTTTGTTGATTTTGTTAGATGAATTTACATAGTCTATGTTATGTTCATCAGTTTGATTATAAATAGGCTTGTTCATCAGTTATTGGTTTTGTTCATCAATTATTGATAGTGGTTCTTTGCGAAGATTATTATGCTGTTTGGTTTTGTTAGATGATAATAGTCTTAGACAGTCTACGTTATGTTCATCAGTTATTGATAATATCCTTGTTCATCAGTTATTTTTTTGTTCATCAGTTATTGATAGTGATAGTTTGCGAAGATTATTGACTTGCCAACATCTTTTGTTCATCATGTTTTTGTTTAAATTATTATCAACTGTTGTTCATCAGTTATATTTTTGGTTCATCGGTTACTGATACATGTATTATGTTTTGTTTGATATGTACAGATTCAAAGAAGGCAAAGAAATCTGTTCCAGTAAAAGCATATTCACCAAGTGATGATGATTTCGTAAGGATGCATTTTGGGGAAAAAAAATGAAGTTTCTAAGGTTCTTAAGCATAACGTGACAATCAGTTATCAAACAAGTTCAAAACAAAAATCTAGTTCATCTAAACCAGTTCTTTCCGATGACATAGATTCTAAAGCGCATCAAAACTTCGCCAACCGGGTTCAACATTTGATAGGGTTTTAATAAAGTCTTTCCTGTGTCCTTTATTTGAAGTTATTAAGGATTTAGCGATGACCAAAAAAAGCGATTCTGACTTTAGGGTTTGGATCAATGTTGGAGTTTGGTATTAATACAATGCCAAGCCGTTTAGGATATTGGTTGCTAAAAGGTTCGATGCGTAAACAGGGAACCTTGAAGGTATTTGGTAAATCTATTGAGATTACCCCAAGTTGTTCATCGACAATTTGGATTACCAATGGGCGTTTTGAAGTTGAAATACGTGATGTGTTGAAGGAAGAGGAAATCACTGTTACCAAGAATTTAAAAATCAATTCAACAGATTGTCAAGATTATATGCTAATAAACATTTGCTCAAAAGAATGAAGATTCGGATAAAGAGAAATTTGGAAGGCTATTTCGAGTTGAATTTTTAGTCATGTTTTCAACTATTATGGCGCATGTTGTTTCAACAGGACTCTTAATCTAAGCATTATACCATCTTTAAGTTCTCTTGAAAATGTGAAAGAAATGGATTGGTGTGAATACATGTTGGATTATCGAAGTCCCAAAGATCAATTTGGAAGGCGGAAAGACGCGCTTCTTTGGCCCACTCTTGTTACTTGGAGGTAATTTCTATCACTTGATAAGCGATGAACATATATGTATTAAGCGATGAACATATATGTATTAAGCGATGAACATATATGTATTAATTGATAAGCGATGAACATATATGTATTAACTTAAAAATGGTTGATATTCGCCAATTCTTGCTCGAAAATCCGAATATCCGACTTTTAAATCTTGGAAAACAGATTTGATAATTGAATTGGATGAGATGATGTTTGGGAAAGGCGAGAAAAAGATGGTAAAGAAAGAAGATCTTGACGAAGAACAAGATATGGATGGCGAAGAAGAAGAAGAAATGGACGATGTTGGAGCAAATGAAATACGAGAATGATGTAGTACCCTCAAAAAAACCAAAAATGACAAAGACATTGGTTAAAGAACGAGGACTACTTGAGAAGAAAACAAGCGAAGGTATAATAAATTGATGAGCTGATGAACACATGATTTTATTATACTTACATCTAACTTATATTCTATATTTTCTTATAGCGGGCGATGCCAGTGAGAAGATGAAACCGTATTGATTAAAACAATGTGTACTAAAAAGAAAAAAGTTAAAGGTAAGCATATTATTTAAAAAAACTTTGATTTTACGTTTTTAAATAAAAAATTAATTAGCTTCTATTTTGCAGAAGTTCAAAAAGCAAAGAATGATTCAAAGAAGGGTTGTAATACTAAAGAAGGTATAATAATTTGATAACCGATGAACATATAATTTTATTATTTGTTCATCAGTTTTATTATATGTTCATCAGTTAATAAAATATATGTTCATCAGTTTTAATTAAAAAAACTTGTAACAGTGGATGATGGACAAGAAAAACAAATAGTACTGGTAGAAGAAGAGAACATATATGAAGTGGAAAAAGGCGATAAAGATGGTAAGAATTGGTATGTATATATTAATGATGAATTGTGTAAATGATTTAATTAAAAATACCTTTTGTAGTTGAAAAAGGAACAAGAGTAATAGAATCTGAAGAAAATTGAAAAGAAAATCAATGATGACGAAATTAGAGAGGAAGAGCACGAGTTTGAAGTCGAAATTGGGAGAAAGAGCACATGATTGATGGTGACATAACGAGTGTTCATATAGATGATATTGGGGAGCAACAATGGTCTAATGAAGATATGATTGGTAAAAAATTATGTGATCTTTGAAATTTGTTTATATTGAACATAGATTAGTTGTTAAGATATATTTTTAAAATTTCATTCAATAATTTAATGATTAAAATCAAATGATCGGGCGATGAAAGTGTTGAAACTCGTAATCCATTAATCGGAACCGATGGGCTGAAGTAATGTAAGCAGATGAACAAAAGAGCTTGTCATCGGCGGTATTAAGATCACACAACAATTATCGTGATGGTTTTAGAATTTCAAGGATTTATTCACAATTCAAATCACCGAGGTAAAATCTTTAATATATCTTAGAGTAATAATTATTTTGTATATCATATTTATTAAATTTTAAATAATAACAGGAATTTGACCATTCATTGAGGAACATGTTAACAATATTTCAAGAGCTGAAAACAGAAATTGATGACATGTTAAGAGCTGCATTGGAAAAATACCCTCGACATACAGCTTTGTTAGGAGTACAGGAATGGATGAATAGGTTAGTAAACAGAGTAGGTGAAAGCTCGAAGGAAATTGTTGTTCATCAATCACAATTTGAAGGTGAAGAAGGCGATTTAGATGTTGATGAAGATGGCTCGAACATGAACCGAAGCTAAAAAAGCGATGAACATAAAGAGGATCCACGGTGATGAACCAACAGGATCGATGAACCAATACAAGCGATGAACCAACAAAGGCGATGAACCAACACTAACTCAAATGTTCAATGATCCAGAATTCGTGAAAGATTTTGAACGGATAGAAGGTCAAAAGGAAATGAAAAAACAAGAATTCCCGTTGTTCAATATCTCAGAAGTGGAGAAAAATAAGAGTCTGGATATCATTTTATATGAAAAAACAAAACCAGTGATTAGTGTGGATGAATTAATTGCCAACTTATCTTTCTTGAACCCATCATCAGTCATGATTGGAGAAGCAGTAGATAAGGATACTTGGCCAAAAATTCTGAAGGATGCTTCAAAAGTTGAAACAACTGAACCTGAAGAATTTTCAACACCAAAGCCAGTGATAATGCCGATATCATTTGTGGCAACGACACGAACAAAAGCGAAAAGGATATCATGGTTGAGCGAAACACCAGAACTAAAACTGAAAACTACTCAGCTAAGTTCATTCAATACAATTGCTAAAAAGCTAAAAATGCCAGACCAAAAAGAAAAAATGCAAAAAGAAGAAGACTTGGGAAAAAGACAAGTGAAGCCGACAGAAGCACTCAAGTCTCCTTACTTACAAAGAGTGGTGGTCATGAAAAACAAACCACATGACAACGAAAAAAGGTTCTTTGAGACCATCTTCTGCTGCACAAGGAAATGTAGAGTAAGTAATCTAAATTGTGCTCGTTAATTTAAAATTTATATTGGTTCATCAAAAGCAAAAAAATAGGAATGTTTTTACTAAAATATTATATTAATTTTAATTGGCGGTTATTTTACATTATTAAAATAAGCGATGAACCATTATTACTATAGCGATGAACCAATATTATATAAGCGATGAACCATTTACATTTATTAGCTAATCGATGAACCATTACTATATAGCTGATGAACCAATATTATATAAACGATGAACCATTATTAAATAATGAAGAACCATTTACATTATTAGCTAAGCGATGAACCATTTACATTACTATATAGCGATGAACCATTACTATATAAGCGATGAACCATTATTATATAAGCGATGAACCATTTACATTATTAGCTAGCGATGAACCATTTAATTGGCGGTGATATTATTTTTAAGTCCTACTTTTTGATGGTGCGAGAATACATTTTGAGAGCTTGCAATTTGGAAATGAAGTAATTGTTGCGGTAATTGACATGTGGACACACTTCTCGAATATGGGTGAAAAAGGAAAAGTCCTCGATCGTTGAAAAACTATTACGCAATCTGACGATTATTGTAAGTTATATAAAAAGAAACAAAATATTTTCATTAGTTAAATCCAATTACCCTTATGAATTTTGATGAAAAGCAGACGAAGAAGATGATGCAAGAGGATGTAAGGAAGACTTGATTGTATAACAAGTTTGAGGAAAACATGAATAATGTTGTATTCGGTCAAATTATGAATCTATTCTTGAAATAGATCACGGTAAGCAATTTTATTTGTATTAATTCTTATAAGATAAAAGCGATGAACAAAAGTATCTTAATAAAGCGATGAACAAAAGTATCTTAATAAAGCGATGAACACTCCATGTATGGCGGTATTTTTCCCTATGTTGCTCAATGATGAACATTATTATGTTATGCCTTCAATTTGAAAGATCCTCAAATTCACGTTTTAGACAACATGCTTCACAATATGAAATTGGGAGATAGATATGGAAGGAATCTGGGTAATTTGGTAAGTATTCAACCGTTTCAAATTATCTTCACCAATCGTTTAAAAAGGTATGAAACTCATTGTTATTAATATGTTATTCTGAAAGCACTTTTTTAAAGTTTTGAGCAAAAAAGCATCCACGCGTAGCAAACTTGAAGGATTACAAGCTCTGCGTTGTTGAGATGCCATGGAGAACACAAGAAAATGTGATTGATTGTGGCATTTTGCCATGCGACATATGGAAACATATCAAGGAAGCATGGCAAAATATGATCTTGGTTGTACCGAAGGAAAAGAACAAGAGGAGCAGATAAGGAACTTGAGAATGAAATATCTCACAAAGATTCTGCTATCCGACTCCAATGAAAACAAAGAAGGAATTGAAAAAGAAGTTCAAGCATATCTGAAATTGGATTTGAAGACAAGGAAAAAACTCCAACAAGAATCAGTCGAAGCCATAAATAGCCGTATCAGCGACTACTTCGATATTATTCCTACAGCCAATGTTGCTAAGTGAAAACAATGTTTGGTTCTGTTACTTAGATTCATATGTTTTGTTTAGTATGAACATCTGGAATATTTGAGGTTTTTTTTTGTCGAGTATGTTGAAACATTTGGTTGGTTGGTCATGTTATACATGCTTCTATCATCGATAAATTGATGAATGGTGTACATGAGTTAAATTGATGAACAAGCGATGAACAAAACATTAAAGCGATGAATTGATGAGTTATTATTATTATTATTATTATTATTATTATTATTATTATTATTATTATTATTATTATTATTATTATTATTATTTCTTATTATTATTGTTATTATTAAAGCGGTGAACATTTTTCTTAAAGCGATGAACAAAACATTAAAAATAAAATTGATGTACAAAGCGATGAACAAATAGTTTTAATAAAGCGATGAACAAACATGTACTTGCTTCTATAAAGCGATCAATTCTTGAAAAATGTACATGAGTTAATTATTATTATTGTTATTACTTACTATTATTGTTATTATTAAAGCGGTGAACATTTTTCTTAAAGCGATGAACAAAGCGATGAACAAATAGTTTTAATAAAGCGATGAACAAACATGTACTTGCTTCTATAAAGCGATAACTTGATGAACAAACATATCAACAACTAAATCTTTATTATATATAAGAGTATCAAAAACATATCAAGTACACCTTTATTTTTGACAATAAAAGAAAAGGAAACAAAAGCTAAGTAACAACACAAGCATTCATATCGAGACAACCGCCTTCTTAGCGACCAACTTCGCCTTTGCTTGCTCTCTTTTATAGCGACCTTATCACTAGCCTTCTTAGTAGCAATTTCGACTCTAATAGCATTGCACTTGGCTTGATCATGATCTTTCATGCTACATTTGCAATATCTACGTTCTTCCTAGACTTCCCACTTGGATTAACTGAACGCTCTAGACTACTCTTAATCCTTTTTCTAGAACCTTTAGTACTAACCTGTTTTCGAAAACAAATCAGGGTAATAAAAATTAGATGATCATAACGCAAGAAAAAAATGATGAACAAAGCATTAACAACAAACTAATGAACCTATGTGATAACATAATAGTTAAAACATTAGCCAGCGAACACAGTACTAACCTGTTTTGGAACATTTACAATGGTCTCTACCGGTTGCGACACACCAAGAATAGAAGCAAGCCTATCTCGTTTATTAGTCTTTTCGGTATAGGAACATCGACATCGCCTTCGCCATTAAGCGAACACGATGATCTCTAAACTTTGCGGTAGCTCGGATCATCGCATAACGATTCACACAATACTCATTGCTCACGAATATCTCGCGGGATCATATCGGGACTATCACCGTGGCTTGAATGAGTGATGCGGTGGTAGAGAATCCTTTGACCAACGCCTAAGCACGTATTTCTTGAAACTTTTAACCTTTGACAAGCCGAAGCACATAAAAGATATGACGACATAAAAGTCCATATGACTCAAGCGTTTGCACGAACAACGATAAAGTCTTGGTGGTTTACACAAGACCTGCAAAAAAAGAAAGTAGTACATACAGTGGTAAATTACGAAAAATTGATGAACAAAAACTAATGAACAAAAAACTGATGAACAGATTAAAAAAGATGTTACCTCATAAAAAACTTCATTTACAACGCCCTCCACTTGACGATGTCGCCTAGAAATCTGCTCATCTTCACCAGTATCTTGTATAACATATTTTTTGCCAGAATCATCAGCCGAAACACTAACCGACATACATGAAATCACAGAAGCATAAATCTCAGTTTGAACATCAAAGAAAATCGACCGAGTATATATTTCTGAAGCCTCCTGCTCTAAATCAAGTTCAGTGTGCATATCTGGAATAGTATAACGACTGTCATGATCATTTTTACGTTGAGAAAATCTTTGGCACCCAACCACACTATCAAAATGATTATAGAACTCCCATAAAGTCAAATCAATACTTGTCAATCTACCATAAGCATTGTTTTCACTCTCGACCTAGAAGAAGTTCTCATCAATCCGACATCGGTTCATCCCTATAATAGGTGGTATCCATTTACGCCTCAAATTATACATATCGAAAGCCATTTGTGTCCTTCAAATCAAAATCAACTAACAATCGCTCCCACAAATCCTCAAACTCTTGAGGCTCTATTCGATCGGTCCAAACAATATCGGATATTCTCCTTTTGAAAGTAAGATCTTTAGCTAAAACAGTGACCTACAAAATGAAAAAACAAATTTAATGATGAGCGTAACTCATCGATGAACATAATATATAAAAAATTCATTGATAAACAAAATATTAAAAAACTAACGAGATGAAAAAATAGTTGATGGACAACAATAAAGCGATGAACATAGTTAATTGATGAACTTAATTTTATACTACTAGCGATGAACATAGTTAATGGCCAAACCTTTGAAAAAATCGGATAACATACCTTTGAAGTCAACTCGCATGATATGCCACATGCATAATCTGTGACGAGATAACGGAACAACGACTCTATAGCAACTTTCATTGATCCATCACAGTCATCACAATAACCTTGATTGCTCGAACAAAGCGCTCTTTTAAAACACTCAAGCAACCGGATGTAAGATTCTTTCGTTTGATGACAACAAAGCGACTCAAATGTAACACAATGATTGTGATTGTCAATCCAGTGAATGGTACAAAAACCATTTTGTACCTATAAAATATAAATTATAATCCATTACTATACAAGCGATGAACCAATATTATATAAGCGATGAACCATTATTAAATAAGCGAAGAACCATTTACATTATTAGCTAGCGATGAACCATTTACATTACTATACAAGCGATGAACCATTACTATATAAGCGATGAACCATTTAATTTATTAGCTAGCGATGAACCATTTACATCATATTATAATATAAGCGATGAACCATTACTATATAAGCGATGAACCAATACTATATAAGCGATGAACCATTATAAAATAAGCGAAGAACCATTTACATTATTAGCTAATTGATGAACCATTTACATTATAATATAAGCGATAAACAATTATAAAATAAGCGAAGAACCATTTACATTATTAGCTAATTGATGAACCATTTACATTATTAGCTAAGCGATGAACCATTTACATTACTATACAACGATGAACCATTACTATATAGCGATGAACCATTTAATTTATTAGCTAAGCGATGAACCATTTACATTATATTATAATATAAGCGATGAACCATTACTATATAAGCGATGAACCATTATAAAATAAGCGAAGAACCATTTACATTATTAGCTAATCGATGAACCATTTACATTATTAGCTAAGCGATGAACCATTTACATTACTATACAACCGATGAACCATTACTATATAAGCGATGAACCATTTAATTTATTAGCTAAGCGATGAACCATTTACATTATATTATAATATAACCGATGAACCATTACTATATAAGCGATGAACTTATAACTTGACAAGTATAAAAGTTAATACTTAAAAGCTATAAAAATGAACTTACTTATTCGATTCGAAAGTAGCATCAAATGACATAACATCGCCAAAAGCATAATAGTTCCTCTTTGCATATTCATCAGCCCAGAAAAGATTCGTCAAAGCATTATTGTCACCGGTTTGATACTCGAATGAAAAGTTAGGAAGAAAATCCTTCTTGTTCAACAACATCTCAACTAACATCGTGCATCGTTTTTCCTATGAAATCAAGCACATCCTCCTATAATTTTACAATCAACCGAACTAGCTCTATAAAATCATAGTCCCCATATATACGCCTAAGTAAATTGAAACCTTTCATCGGACCAAGATTGACTTGTGAAGCTTGATATAGAAAACCTGCGAGTATAAGTAACTTCACGAGAAGAAACAAGAAAACGCTATCCTCTTCATCGACAAGGTGTGATTATGACCCTCAACAAAATCATAACACCAATAGCCTTTCCACGGAATATGCCTAACCCGAAAAGCGCTTTGCAATCGATGCAGCAGAGGACACTTTCCTACTATTCGACTTCTTCAATGCACCGACTTTTGGGGCGATTTGTACCTTCCTTACTACAAACAAAATATTTCAAATCGAGAATTTTTTCCTTATTTTCTTAGATATATCTTGTTGTCCTAAACGCACCTCAAAACCAACTCTTTTGCATAATCTTTGTAATCTTGATAAGCTGCTCAAGTGAGTGATACATCATACCATAAGCGACTTTTGACCAACAGGAATATCAGAACCCAAATCTTACAACCCTCCACCGGAAACAATACCAACGAGAATGCGAACGGGTTCATACTCATTATCCGTGAAAAATTATACAATAATGTTTCAATTTATTGATGAACCTATATAAAAATAAGCAATAAAGAAAAAAACAGATGAACCTAATAGCAGATAGGATAAACTGATGAACAAACAAAGCATAAACTGATGAACCTAAGATAAGATAATAGCAAAATTGAAGAACTAAACTTAAAAATAAGCAAAACATAAAAAATGCATAAATTGATGAACATAAGCAAATAACAAAACATAAACTGATGAACCTAAAATAACATAATTGATAAACTGATGAATCAAACATAAAAATACTAAAAAATAAAAAAATGTTTAAATTGATGAACAAAAAGATATACTAATGAAGCTAAGTGAGCGTAAAAGCTAAAGCGATGAAACAAACATAAAATAATCAAAATACATATATTGATGAATATAAGCGATAACAAACAAAACATAAAGCGATGAACATAAGATAACATAAAAGCTAAAGCGATGAACCAAACATAAAAATACAAAAATAGAAAAAAAAGCATAAAATTGATGAACACAAAATCAGATAAACTCATGAACACAAAATTGATGAACACTCATGAACCTAGCTAAAGCGATGAACCAAACATAAGAATAATCAAAATACATAAAATGATGAACCTAAGATGACATAAAAGCTAAAGCGATGAACCAAACATAAAAATACAAAAATAGAAAAAAAGCAAAATTGATGAACACAAAGCGCATAAACTCATGAACACAAAATTGATGAACACTCATGAACCTAGCTAAACCGATGAACCAAACATTAAAATAAATAAAATAGAAAAAGCGCATAAACCGATCAAACTCTTAACAATAAAATTACCTTGATTAAAGCGATGAGCATCAACAATCGCCATTACACACCGATTTAACGCGAAAATCCCAATTTTTATCAAATTAACCGATTGAACGGTTAAAATCCCAATTTTTATCAAATTAACCGATTGAGCGGTTAAAAATCCCAATTTTACCAAATTAACCAATTGAGCGGTTACAAACCCTAATTTCTTGATTAACCAATTGAAAGATTAAAAACCCTAATTTCCTCCGATTATGAGATTGAACGATCAATTCGTAACTGATATGAAGAATTAACACAATTTGAAGAACAAATAACGATTCAAATAATCGAATATCAAAAGAGAGCAAAAAAGCCCTAAATTTACAAATTATGAACAATTGAAAGAATGAGAAAATTGGGAAATTGAATGAATGAATGAACTGAATGGAAATCATCGTGGAAAAATCGTTTATATATGGCCGGAAAAGTAAAAAAGATCTGATCAAAATGGAAAGGAAATAGCAGATTAGAATAGAAAGAGAAAAAAGAAAGAAGAAAGAATACAGGAGGTGTAAAATTACATAAATGACCTTAAGGGAAAAAAAGAGGGGGGACACGTGGCATAACCATAAATATTTTTAGACTTTCTAAAAACTCCTCTCTTTTTAAAGGATCCTGTACCCTGAACTAAAATGACGAAGAATAATACTCGTAAGTCGTAACTGGTTTACGAAGAAAAGGATAAAATGGTTATTTTATAATTATCTTTTTTACATGGGTTTTTCTAACTTGTGTCCTAAGACACAAATTAAGCACATCAAAAGTACATCGGGACCCACCAAAAAGTAAATAAGGATCCACAAAAAAATACAAACAAGTGTATTTTTATGTGGGTCCTAGTGTACTTCGTTGTACTTTTGGTGTGTTTAACTTGTGCCCTTAGGGTACAAGTTAAAAAAAAACCCTTTTTACAGATATAACAAAGATGGGCAAATATTAGGGGTGTTCACAATTGGGGTAATGTTCACAGGAACAAAAATTAAAAATCGAATCGAACCGAAACCGAATTCATATAAATATTTTCTATATGTTTATATACAAAAAAAAAAAAAACACTAAATTTTTTTCTTAGTATAAATTAAACACTTTTTAAGCTTGAAATATATATTTTTCTAAAATTATACTAGTATATTATTAAAATTAAAAATAAAAATAATTATGTAATTGGGTTAACGCGAAACCGAACCAATTCAAATTCGGTTTTCAATTCGGTTAAGTAATTTGAATTCGGTTCGGTTTCAGTTTTAACCAAAAAGAAATAACCGAACCGAATAAACCGAAAAACCCGATAACCAACTGATGAAGACCCCTAGCAAATATGATATTATGAGTGCCAAAATGGGTATATTTTGAAATTAGATTGGGTATATATGAAATTAGTGATGTTTTGAAAGGAATATATGATATTCAACAAAAAAAAAAAACAATACCTTACTTAGGAATCAAAATCATCAAAATAATCTCAGTAACCTGATTATTACAAGGGAAAATGATAAAAATAACCATTTTCGCAAACATACTTCACAAAATACCCATTTTTTTTTATAAAAAAAAGCCAAAATACCCATAAAATTCGCAAAGTTTGCGATTTTTTTAAGAGAAATCGCAAGTTTGCGATTTTTTTTAAATATTGCAAACTTTGCGAATATTTATAAATTTATCCCTTTTTCCTTCGGTTTTCATGCTTAGCTTAAAACATGAAAGTTGTAGATATCCCTTTTCTTGTTTAGTGGCTTTTTGAATCACTCGAAAAGGAGTTCGTATGAGAAGCTATGGCCAAAATACCACAACAACTTTTTCTCGTTTAGTTGTTGTAGTATTTTGGCCATAACTTCCTCATACGAATATATTTTTGCGTGATTCAAAAAGCCACTAAACAAGAAAAGGGATATCTACAACTTTTATGTTTTGAGCTAAGCGTGAAAACCGAAAGAAAAGAGGAAGTTTGCGATATTTTAAAAAAAAATCGCAAACTTTGAGATTTTTATTGGTATATTGGTGTTTTGGAAAAAAATTTGGTATTTTGTGAAGTATGTTTGTAAAAATGGTTATTTTTATCATTTTCCCTTATTAGAATAGCAATCGTAGAGTATGGATATTTGGATCTTTACAAATGCTTGAAATACATACAATTAAAAAAAACTAAATAAATAAATAAAAAGGATACATGGGTTGCGTTTTAGTTGGAGAAAATTTTCCTTCATTTTCTAAGTCTTGTTTTTTTAGGAAAAAAAAATGGGAGGGGAGGGGTGTTTTATCTCCACAAAACAATTGAAAAAATAAAAAACGCGATTAGTTAGGGAGACACGTGTTTATGTTTTTCATTTTGCAAAACTAGAAAACATGTTCAAGTGTTGTTGTTTTCTATCTCAATTCTTTATTCACCTTCATAATGTTATAAATACATCTTCAAAACACAAAAATAAATATTATAAAATTAACTAAAAAAAGTTTAATATGAGTAAATAAAGAATTAAAATAGTAAAATTTAACATCGCAAGTGCCGAAATTAAACAAAAGGTATGAACGCCTGAGGAAGAAAGAGAAAATGCTTCACGGGGAATTCGTTTCCATCTAGGATAGCGTATTCGTTCCGGTTAGATGTCTGCCATGAAATCCATCGCTATACCAAGCAAATCATGGGCATAAATAACATGAAAAAATCTTCAAATGACTACAATTCGACAAAAAAAAAATAGTCTCTGAACACACCCACCCATGACCATATATATTTTAAGATCACCCTCTAGCACCTCGAGCAGCGAGCGACTCGTATTTTTTTCCCACAAGTCATTTGCAATTGTGTTTCTCATTTGAACCATCTCATCGTTTTTATATGTTTATATACGTTTTTATACGTCTTTGTACATTTTTATACGTTTTTTACGTTTTTATCCGTTCTTATACGTTTTCATCCGTTTTTGTACGTTTTAGTACATTTTACATGTTTTTGTACGTTTTGTACTTTTCATCCGTTTTTATATGTTTTCGTCCGTTTTATATGTTTTAGCTCGTTTTTATACGTTTTCATCCATTTTTGTACGTTTTTACACGCTTTCATCCGTTTTATACGTTTTCGTTCGTTTTTATACGTTTTCATACGTTATTATTCCGTTTTATCCGGTTTTGTACATTTTATACTCTTTTGTACGTTTATATACATTTCTATAAGTTTTATGTGCTTTTTTACATTTTGTACGTTTTTATACGATTTGTACTTTTTTACGTTTTCATCCGTTTTGTACGTTTTCATATGTTTTATCTGTTTTTAAAGGTTTTAGTACCTTTTTATACGGACTAAAACAGATGAATACGTATAAAAGCATAGAAAACCGTACAAAAACCTATAAAACCGTGCAAAAATGGAAAACTGTACGAAAACATCGAAAAACGTATAAAATGGACAAAATGTATAAAAACGGATGAAAACATATAATAATGTAAGAAAACGGACAAAAGGTATAAAAACTGACGAAAAACGTACAAAAATGTACAAAATCGTAAAAAAATTAAAACGTATAAAAGCGATTTAAAACATATGAAAGCGGATTAAAACGATAAAAGCGATGAAAACGAGTAAAACGGACGAAAACGTACAAAAATGAACAGAAACGTATAAGAACGAACAAAAACGGATGAAAACGTACAAAAACGAATGAAAATGTATAAAACGAACGAAAACATACCAAAATGGATGAAAACGTATAAAAACGGATCAAAATGTATAAAAACGTACAATAATGGTTGAAAACGTAAAAAAACATAAAACGGACGAAAACGTATAAAAATGGATAACACGTATAAAAACATACAAAACAGATGAAAACGTAAAAACACATAAAAACTTACAAAACGTATAAAAATTGATCACTTTAGTTAATACACAGAGCAAAATTGGTTTTTACCATAATGGAAATGGATTGTAGTAGTTTTGTGTATTAAAGTTGGACATAGGGATTTCGTGTTTTGTTGAGAATTTTGTTGAAAACACTAATTTGAACGCGATTTCTGTTTTCTTTATTTTTCACATAATATTTTGTGGAAAATAAAGGCGTTCTCACTCAACTAAATGCACCCCTGGTATTTCGTTGTATACAATTTATATAACAAAGAGTAAATTACACCATTCGTCCTTGTGGTATACGTTGACCATCAAGTTTAGTCCTTGACCAAAAAATTGCAGTTGGTCTTAAGCTCGCAAACGTTAGTCATCGTTGGTCCTCACCCTAAGCGGTTGGACTAACGGGCATTAAGCCTTGTTAAGTGGAGGGTACATTTATCTTTTCCCACCCACACCACACCCTCAATTATATTTGCCAGCACCATCGATCATTTTCTTCTTCTTGAATCATCATCTTCCCCCATCACCTCTAATATCATCTTCTACCTCTAATATCTCATCATCTACCTCTACTATCTCATCATCTTCATCTTCAAACTCACCCACCACCACCACCACTGTACACCACCACTCTCACTACCTCCAACCACCTTCACAAACCTCAATCATCATATTCAATAAAAATTCAAGAAACCCACCACTAATTACATAAATATGAATCAAAAAAATTCCCCAATTCCCTTTAATCACCAACCATAGAAAAACTCATATCTACAGTCAAAGTTGGTCATCAAAATTGGTCATCTTGAAAGCGTTGCACAAGAAAATTAGACATAAAAAAAGAAAAGAAACTGAAGACATTAGCGTGGTCATATCTATCTCACCGCCTGTTCTCTCTTTTTCCAATTCTTTTCTTTCAACTGTGTAACCCAGCCCTAATTCATTAATGGATAACAACAACAACTCAAAAGCAAATAACGATGAAAACCCTTCTTCTTCACTTGAAGAAAATGTTAACCCTAACCCTAACAATTCCAGAACTCCTTTCACTAATCTCAGCCAGATTGATGCTGATCTTGCCCTTGCTCGTACTCTTCAAGATCAGGTAGTAGTAACTCTATTTCATTAAATAATCTTTATTAATAATTTATTTGTATTTTAACTTGATTGGTTTTGTGGAATTAGGAAAGAGCATATATGTTGTTGAGAATGAATAGTAATGGTGGTGATGTCAGTGATGACGAAAGTTGGGAAACTGGAAGCTATAATGATGATGATCAACATCATAATAATAGTGAAGAATATGAAGATGAAGAAGAAGAAGATGCCTTTGATGTTCATGCTCATCTTGATGATGATGGATTTGGACAACCAGATGCTCAGGATAATAATAAGAAGATGTTTTTTTTTTACTGTTTTGGTTTTTGTATATGGTTATTGGTTTTGTGATATCATGTTAATAATGTTTTGCTGATTCATAGTGGCTACTGAGGAAATGAAAGGGTAGATAAAAGAATTAATTGAGGGTGTGGGTGTGAGTGGGAAAAGACAAATATACCATCCACTTAACAAGGCTTAACGCCCGTTAGTCCAACCAGTTAGGGTGAGGGACCAACGATGACTAACGTTTCGCAGTTAAGGACCAACGGTGCAATTTTTTTGATCAAAGAACGAAACTTGATGGTCAACGTATACCACAAGGACGAATCGTGTAGTTTACTCTATAACAAATGATCACGAACCAATAAATTTTTGTTACATAGCTAAAAACAAGTGCTCAAGAACAAATAAACATAAAAAGTGTTAAGTTCATTGAATAAGAAAAACATGCTTTCAGAAAACAAACGCAACAAATAAGTTTTTGTTGTATACCAATTCACCTTAGTAAACATACTTGAGAATTATAAAAATCTCATCAGTTTTAAATTCTATCCATGTGAGACAAGTCACTGAAATATACATAATATCAAATCATGTCATGCGATAATTTGAGACATAATATCACAAGTAGATAAATATCTTTCTCTCAATCCTTGTTGGTCGTAAGTGATGATCCTTTACTAGCTAATTTGCTATATCAACTCTTAGTCGTGTAGTAACATCAATAATACTTTAAAATATGTGAGAAGCTTTTGCTTTAAATATGCAAGTTAAATAGCAGTGAAATAACGTGTAGTGTAACACCTTAGGCAAATCCCACATCGACAGACGCATGGAGAGATGCTGGTATATAAGAATAACATCCGCCTTATCAAACACAATGCGTTTTGTGGTCTACTGCGACTAGAGTTCTCAAGGAACTACGCAGTTAAGCGTGCTCGTGTGAGAGTAGCACTGGTATGGGTGACCTACCGGGAAGTCTCACACGAGGGCCATAAAAACAAAGCTGTGAGCCATCAGGGCAAAGCCGACAATATTGTGTATCAGTAGGCGGGATGTTACATGTAGTAACATCAACTCTTAGTCGGCGGCGGTTGGACAGCGGTGGCCGAAATCATGGCCGGAGGTGGTCAGCGGCGCCGGATTTCTTGAAAGAGAGAAAGAGTGATTTAAGTGAAACTAGGGTTTCAAAAACCCTATTATCACCACTATAAAAACCCTATTATCACCACTATTTATATTCGAAAACCACAGGGACTAAAAGCATCATTTCCCATAGTTAAGGGGCGGCGACTAAACTTCCTCCCAGGGACCATTTGTGTAATATTTTGGTTTTGGTGTTCGGGACTCGTTTGGACTAGCAAACTTTGGATTCAAGCCACGCAAATAGCGCCATTGTGTTCAAAATAATTTTTCTGATAAAAACGGGTATTCACACGACTAGTTTCTCGTATATAATATATCAATCAAATTAAATTGTTTAATGAGTTTATGGTTGTGTCGGTACGTGTTATGTGCAGCTTTCATGTTTTCGCGAGATAACCTCTCGATTTCAAGTCCAAATAAGGTCAAAATGATTCGTAAATGGTGAATAATCAATAATAAGTATATTTTTGTATAAAAATGAGCCAAAAAAATTACCGGTTGTCACATTTAAGCAATAAATCGAGTTGAGTTCGATAAAGATATGCTTAAACACGTAACTGAAACATCACATTATTCTTTTAGGACTCTTTTAATATTATTCATCGCAAAGTGTGTGCATTATGTTGTAGTTATTACATATTGAATCTTAAAACCGGTTTTATAATTTTAATTAGCTATTGAGAAAATCGGCTATCGACCGGGTAGAGACCTAGTATTACTTTAAACGGTGGTTGAATGATTTCATTGATACACGTTTAATAGTTAGAAAAACAATAGCAAAAAGCTTTTACTAACTTTTTAATACTCCGTAGTAAAGAAAGCTTTAGAAAAACCTCCCATAAGTGGGGTATGTTTGACGAATGGCACGAGTTGGGTCATGCGGCTTTTGGTGCTTTATTATAAAGTTCGAAAATGTTTTATATTTTTATAAAGTTGTTTGACGAATTAATTAGAAATGAAGCTTATTAATGTAAAATCACATAAAAATACATCAAATTAAATTCATATATATTTACAGCTTTTACGTGATAATTCATTATATTTTTAAATGCATTCAAGTAATTTAACCAACCATAAGCCCTATTTTATGGGCTTGAGCTTATGGAAGCTTACAACTTATTTTATAATCCATAAGACTCCATAAACTTATATAAACAAAATTTATTTTATTAGCCGGTTTATTTTAAAAGCTCAAGCTCCAATGAGCCTCTCATAAACCCTCGCCAAACATAGCCGTGATGTTCTAACCATATCCTTAGCTTTTTGCTTCTTTTTATATCATACTCCTTCCGTCCCATTTTATTGTCTCGTTTGACTTTGTTAAGATTTTTGTTCGATTTTGACCTATTAATATATTTATTTGTGTTATATAATCTTGATGAAAATTATACCAATGAAAATACATTTAAACTCAATACATTCATATATTTTTCATCAAGATTATATAACACAAACAAAATAATTACACAAAGTTGAAGAAAATATTAAAAAGTAAATAGGAGACAATAATTTTAACGGAGTGAGATTAATTACTAGTACGTAGTATTATTCTTGTTTCTTATATTCTTGTTCCGTTAAACAAAAAAATTCTCCACCAAAAATAAATAAATAAAAAAGAGGTAGGCAAGATAGTATCCACACTAAACAAAACCCATAACCCGAATCATATCCAGATCCTCTTTACCCTAACCCTAATCGGATCATCCAAATTCAATTTCATACCCGCTGTAATAAGGGTTCCACCAAATCTACTCACTCATAAAGGTTTGGCAGCGGGGTAGGTAGCATACTTCAATTCATCTACTTTATCCTCATACCCTAGCTATACCACACACACATATCCACACTAGCTCAATCTCCATTGTTTGGCCGCCCATCTCACTTGCAAGCAAAGCTTAAACTTACAAAGAAAGTTAGCCTCATTCAAAATAGACGGCGGCCCCGTCGTTGGCCGGCGGCGGCGTTGCTTCCCCACCACCATTACCAGGGCTTCCTACTCCACCTTGTGACATCATCTCCCAATACCTAAAATCACAACCATGGCTATGGTGAGTTCTTTGTTTTTTATATCATTTTCACATTGGTATGTTTGTTCCAACTATAAATAAATAATCAATTCTCTGTTTTTCTTCTATTATGTTGATTTTATAGTTGAGTTTTGGGGGTTTTCTTCTATTATGTTATAATGTGTTTATTTAATAAGATTTAATTAGTACAAAATCACACAAATAAAAAGAAAAAAAAAATCAGTATATAAATTAAATTCATAAAAAAAGCTTTATAAATAAACACATTATAACATAATAGAAGAACCCCCCCAAAACTCAACTATAAAATCAACATAATAGAAGAAAAACAGAGGATTGATTATTTATTTACAGTTGGAACAAACATAGCAATGTGAAAATGATATAAAAAACAAAGAACTCACCATAGCCATGGTTGTGATTTTAAGTATTGGAAGATGACGTCATAATGTGGAGCCGCCCACCAACGACGGGGCTGCCGTCTATTTTGGATGAGGTTAAGTTCATATTGTATGCTGCTAATAAATTGAGTCATCTTTGTAAGTTTTTTTTTCTTTTTTTGTTTGTTGTTGTTGTTTATATGTAGTTATGCTAAATAGAATAGAATATTTTGCTTAGCGGTGGTTTTATGCTTAATTATAGGGTTTTTGAAGAATTTGTAGTAGTGTGGATGAGTATTAAAGATGTTTTTTGTGTCAAACGGAGCGTTTTATGTGAATTTATCATAGTATGTGAATATACCATTGCTGGGTCTTTTATCCTGTTAGTTAGGATATAGATTGATATTTTAGGTTTCTAAGCAGAAATTTTGTGGTTTGTTCAAAATAAGTGTCTTAAATGTTTCATTAATATTTTTTTATCGGGCTGTTAGTTTGTATCGAGGAAAATGTGTTATAACGTGACATGTGATTTAGGCCTTATTATGTGATCTGTCGAACAGTTGGAACAGTAATAGGTTGGGTGTACATCTACAATAGGCTCTCAATTTGTTCTAAATCTTTGTTGATGGTTTATTGCAGGTCGCTCCTATGTTCTTCAGAAAGCCAATAGGTTGGATCCCAAGTCTACTGGACGCGGTGTCCGTCAATTTAAAACTCAACTTATGCAGCGTCTTCAAAGGGTAAGTAGTCTATTAAATCTAAATGTCGTTTTTGGTTGTTGGGAAATAATCAATGAACTATTAAATGTTATTATGAACAAGATAGAGAAATCACTAAATGTTGACCAACCACCATCATAAATCTTGTTCCCAACCCACCCCTTGCTTGTGTAGTGTATGATGAAAATAAAATAGCAGTGAAATAACGTGTAGTAACATCAATAATACTTTGAAATATGTGAGAAGCTTTTGCTTTAAATATGCAAGTTAAATAAAGGCTTCCACCAATCTACTCACTCATAAAGGTTTGGCAGCGGGGTAGTTTCCATACTTCAATTCATCTACTTTATCCTCATAACTCACCTGCATTTACCCTAGCTAACACACACACACACACACACACACACATATCCCTTGCAAGCAGAGCTTATCTTTCAAGCTCAACAATAACATGGCTTTTGATTTCTTTCAGGTGATCGCTTTCTGTCTTGACAACGGTCTTGTATGTGGACTAGACTACCTTCATAATGATAAACACAAGTTAGACATATGTTTTTGTTTGTGAACTCTCGTGAACATCAATTTTTCAAGTGATTTAGTGATTAGGAACAGATGTAAATGATTTTGAAACTGAATTGAGGGCAACACTTTAGGTTATGTTCTTTGTATTAGAGAATTGTTGCAATCTTGCCCCAAATTTGAAGTTGTGTTTTCGTGTTTTCTTCGTATATAGGTTATGCTGCCCCGGAATATCACTCACAGGAAGCAACATTGTTCAATCAATGATGAGGGAACTTGTTCATTACTAAAACTTAAATGGGTCAAAATGTATCTTTGTTTTTGTACCATGGGACTTGGCATACCAATATACTCTACCAAAAGACTATATTGTCAATTATTACTTTTTTTTTTCTTAATGAAGAAAAAACTCCAAACAAAGAAAAGAAAAAAAGATACTATGGCTCATTCCATTTATACCAAGTTGCAACTTGACTAACTTACCATTTGTTTCTTGTTTTGTAACTGCCTCTATTTATTACTTACATTAAATCTTGGAGTTAAATGATCCCTGTAATTTGTGGGCATAACGGATTTAATTATTGGTTTTTTTTTTTTTTTTTTTTTTTTTTTAATTAGATCCTCTGAATGTTGTTTTTAACCGTTACGGGTTTAGTCCTTTGACTACTAACGCCGTCTATTTGAACCATCAGAATTATTTGAAACATTGTTGAGTTTTGATATAAAGCCCGATCATATAACTTACGTTGGAGTACTTTCGGCTTGCACCCATATGGGGTTAGTTGACAAAGGTCATGAGTACTTCAAATTGATGCAAAAAAAACATAAGATAGAACAAACACAGAGTCATTATGCTTGCATGATTGACTTGTTAGGATGCGTAGGAACAGAGCCGAATTTGAGGGTGTGCGAGGTATGCAGTCGTACAGGGCCTCTAAATTATTGGGGCCTCAAATTATACATATTATATGTATATATATCCGTTCGTGTTCTAAATAATGACTACAAATGTTTGATTTATGATTTTGCATCGGAAAATGCTAGCAGGAGTGGCTTTACAATGAGTATTTCTTATTTTTTTCTCTTTAAAATATTTTTAACTTATGTTATTAGGCCTCGTTTTCGTAATTAAAGTAAATTTTGCATAGGGCCTCCGCAAACCTAGAGAAGGCATTGCGTAAGAAAACTTGAAGAAGCGTGGGATTTTTAAAGAATATGCCAATTGAACCGGATGTTGTAGATTGGGCATCTTTTTTAGCTTCTAGTTTTGTTCATAAAGCATGGATCTAACAAAAGTTGCGGATGAGAAATTGATGTAAATCGACCCTGATATGCTTACTATCAAAGGAACCTCAGTGACGCAAAAACCAACTATGAATCCAAGCACAATGCTTATATCTATAAGATCCATCGTCTTCTCATGATCTTCTGTATTAGTTACTTGTACACAGATTGTTATTCTCCAAGTTCAAGAATATCAATGTTGGCTACTTCTCCCAACACTCAGGAATGACACCTGATAAATGATTATTTCCCAAATTAAGAACTTTTACTATATCTTTCTCTCCATATGAACACAATACATGATGCAATGATCCCCTGAAGGGAATTATTTGATAGATATGGTTTAAACGAACCATATGAGAAATTAGTAAATAAATCGTGGTCGATTAACCATTTACTATGTTACCTATAGCTAAAATCTGAACATGACATATTCGTTGGTCGACATTTTAACAATCGTAGAGTATGGATACAAATGCTTGAAATACGCACAATTAAAAAAAAAAAAAAAAAAAAAGGATAGCTAGTACTGCTTCGTATTTCATTGTATCCATTATATAACAACTCATCACGGACCAATAAAGTTTTGTTACATAGCTAAAAACATGTGTTCAAAAACGAATAAACATAAACACGTAATATTAAATAAGAAAACAAGTTTTCAGAAAACAAACAAATAATAAGTTTTTGTTATGTGAGTTGTACACACAATCTCATTAGTTTTACATCCTGCCTATTTGAGACAAGTCAATGAATGAATGAAATATACATAATAGCAAATCATGTCATGCGATAATTCATAATCTGAAACATAATCTTGTTCCCAATACTCGGCCGTAGGTGATGATCCTTTACTCGCAAATTTGCTATATCAACTCTTAGTCGTGAAAGGCCCAAATGTCTCTTTAGCTACCAACATAAAAGTATGATGAATACTAATATTGACAATGAAAAAGGTTTACAAAAGGATCCACGTACATACCTTAATAACTAGTTTTTTTTTTTTTTTTTTTTTTTTTTTTTAATAATAGAAATGATCAAATATATTGACATAAACATAAAGTGACATGTTAGTAAAAAAGGAAAAACTACAAACCCGGGGGTTTGTGGGTTGCGAACGGTCGAACACTCCCCAAGAGGGGAGGAGTTTGATTTCTAATCAAACTTGATTACTTGGTGGACAAGTAATGGCTTCTAGAATGTTCTTTTGTATCCTATAAATACAAAGACATTCTAGGCATCCTCATAATTCACACATACAACCCTACAAACTCTCTTATTCCCCCTTGTTCGACTGGTAGATCACCCCAAACCCAAAGGGGTTTCGAACCCTTTGATCGACCAAGAAGTCGATCGATCTAAGGGTTTAATAACCCTTATTCGATCACATGTGGTGTTCCCGAAGAACAACTCGTGTACTGAACTTGAACCATCTAGCAATTCCATACATGATCAATATCGATGGATACATGCAGCTTCGTTGTACGGGTATTCAAGAAGATTAATCATGCCGAGCAAGTCAAAAGTGCGCATGTTCTAACTAGTACTGTAGTTATATTATTTTGGATTGTAACACATGCATGTATTCGTGGCTAGGGTTTGGAGTTAATTTTATTATGCATATTATTTATTAATATTAATCTTGCATGATCATGTGTTAAAACCCTAAAATTGATATCAAAGTCATTTGCATGCTTGTTATAGTCAATCTAAGTCTTGCATGATCATGTGTTTGATCCATAAAATTGGTTGGAGGATACGATTTTAATTTTGGTCAAAGAGTTGGGTCGATTCAAAATTGGTTTTGATTTTAATAAAGTATAGTTGAAGAATACGATTTTAATTATATTGGAAGAAAGAGTAACAATGATGATTGGGTTAGTGGGATCAACATCATTGGATATAGGGCCTATTTGGTAAGAGCTGTTTTAGAGCTTTCCTGGAGTTGTTAGTTTTTTGTTACAAAAATAATCTCCTCTAAAATAAGTAGATCCGTTTGAATACATTAACTTTAAGCTTTTATTTTAAACAAGTAACTCCTAAATGAAAAGCTGATTCATGAAGCTTTTAAAATATTTTGGAACTGTTAAAACTGTAAATTACTGATATACCCTCCAACTATATTACAATCTTTTCAAAATTGGATATGGTTATTGAGATTTATGCATACAAACAAAAATATTATAATAATAACAATAATAATACCAATAATGATAATAAATATTGGATATGTTGTAATACTATGCTAAAACTACAATTTATAGATTTGTTATTTGATATGATTAACCAATGATATATATTGATAGGTCATTTGAAATTTTAAAGAAATGGTGAAAAATACCTGGCAAAATGCTCACTTTAGCGTTTAAACTCAAATTGATGTTATTATGGCCGCATTTGCTTTGCATAATTCGTAATAGTGATGAATAAGGGTGTTCATCGGTTCGGTTCTCGGGTTAATCGGTTTATTCGGTTAATTTTTTTGGGGTCATAACCGAAAACCAAACCGAAAATATCTGTGACTAAACCGAACCAAAGTTCGGTTCGGTTATGGGTCAAAACCAAAACCGAATTTATATATTTTTAAATTTAATTAAATAAGTTTTGGCAAAAAAATTTTATTTCAAGTATAAAAATATTTTTATATTAAGAAAACATTTTTATGGTCTTTTTAATATAAAAAATATATATTAAATATATAAAGTGTTTTATATATAAATATAAAAAATATATATATTTATATAACTTCGGTTTTCGGTTTTGGAGATAGATATAAAACTATATCCAAACCGAAACCGAATTTTAGTTCGGTTCAGATCGGTTTTGACAAATTCGGTTCGTTATAAGTTCGGGGTTCGGTTCGGTTTCGGTTTATTCGGTTATTGCCCGACCCATGAACACCCCTAGTGATGAATAAGATATATATTTACTACGATCGAGCAACATCCAAATTACATAACACTTGATAAACTTCATGATTTTCGTGGCCATGAAAACTGAAAATGTCTTTTAATGAACATCTAATGGAATTAAACGAATCCGTAATGATATTGCTACATCAATATAGAATGCATCATCAATAACTGTTACAAGTATGCTTTGTTTAAGCAATACAATAATTATTAATAGAATAAGTTTATTATTTTTATTTTTACATTTGTTTACAATTATAAATATGTACTTTTATGTCATTTTACATGTTATAATTATAATTAATAATTAATTCTTAGAAAACTTTTATTGAAAAAATATATAACTCAGAACTCATGATAACGAATTTTTACAAACAATTTAGTTTTTACCAAACATACCCATAGTGTGTGAAGACATGGTGGGAAAAAAAACTTGGAAGAGAAAAAGTCTACGATGGATCAAAGAATTAGGCTCGTGATTAAATTATATTTCTCCGGTGGTTACAATATCGATACAAGTATACAAGAGATATAATAGGTGATGTACATGGTTGTTACCACAACGATAGGAAGGATAATAAGACTATACATGGACTAAGTCTCATTCTGGGCGTTTGGTTTACATTAGTTCATGACTATGGGTACGGGAATATGAATGGGTTTGGAAATCCAGCTTACTTGGTGGGTTTAGAAAAAGACTATATTTATGGTCTTGATTACTAATTTCAAAATCAAACCTAATAACCAAACATCTATAATGGGAATGAAAGTGATTTTCTTATTCCCATACTCTCAAACCAAACACCTCCTTAGTTACTTTTTTTTCATTAATTTGTCTGCTTTCTTGTTTACTTGAAAGCCATTACAAAAATAGCAAGTTCCATGCATAAATCCTAAAAATTTTGTCAATTTGTCAAGTCATTTCTCTGTGTAAAAAACACTGATTTTGAGCAGAACGCAGAAGAATACTCCTCTGCACTCCATGCTCAAGGATATACAGTGACAACCTCCACATCATCCATACCCGGGCTTCTCACTGAGTACTGGAATGTCCATCCATAGCACGCACCAGCATGTGTGCCATTCTTGTTTACTGCAAACAGAGCGCCAACAAAGTTTGGATACTTTTTTGCTATTCGTGATATTGCATCTTTGGCAGCAAGCTTCGGCTCCATTCCTAATCGCATACTCTCCACAACTTGATAACTGAAATCAAATTTAATACACACCGAGACCAAATGAGTTATTCCTCATGTTGGGTATTGTTGTTGTTGACCCACTTATGAATGGGTCGATTTTTTTAATGTTTTATCTCTAACGAGTCATAAGGGTATAAGTAGCCCAAAAAGTAACTGGTGAATACTCACCCCAAATGTATTTTTCATGTATCAAACCTCCTAAATCATACATATTATTGACAACAAAAAGTTTGGACGAAAAATCAGTTGGGTCAGCCCAAGCCGACCTGTACATAAACCCATTTTAGCCCCTTACCAACCCATCAAAACCGTCAATTTTGCCAACTCCATATAGTGTGTGAAATGACATGGGAAAGTGTGGGAGTTGTTTACTTGGTACAGTAGAAGTAAAAAGATCCAACAAAATAAAGACTACCATGGCAGGAAACGCATCATAATATCACCATCACCACTAGCACCACAAGCTCCAACTTCATCATCAGCGTACGCAGAAGATCCAGCAATCGGTCCATCACCAACCCTACAGTCTCGATAAGTGAATACACGAATAAGAATGTAAATGCTTTCATCCAAACAAGAGTTTGAAAATTCAGTGCGATAATTTTACAATCAAAGAATAGGGCCTACCTGCCAGGGATCTTAAAACTGGCACCATTAGTTGATGTACCAACAGCAATGTGCCCAGACTGAAACCAAATCAAGCTTTAATGAAAGAAAATATCGCATTATTATAAGCAACCAAGAAAACATAAACGAAAAAGCAACATACTTTATCAAATATTGCCATGGATATCGTGTCATGGTTGTGAAAATCCACATGAGATGATTTCATTTCGATACATCCATAAACATCCTCCACTAAACACATCTTGTCACCAACATTTACATCTTCTTTTCGATGATAAGGACCACAGCTATTTGTAGGCAGAACATTTTTCCTAAAATTAGGTTGACATTGATCTTCTCTCCATTTAGTCCACTTTTCCATTGATTCAGTTGAGCTAAGGTTTGAGGGTCCCTGAAGTCCCATCGAAATTGCAAAGGCTGAGGCTTGATCACCCACAAGCATTGTGTGTTCTGTGTAGAGCATTACCAGCCTCGCAGCTTTTATGCCATCTTTTACATATCTCATGGCACCAACAGCTCCAACCTCCATCGTGGCCTATATGAATCTTAGCAGACCCAATGCACGTACAGTAAAACTAATTGTTTTCAATCACAATTATTTACAGTCTAATGTATCAATGTTAAGTGTTGTTACCCCATTCATGATTAAGGCATCCATTGTACTTTCGCCATTCTCATCCGGACTTCCCCCAGGTCCAACTGTTTTGTATATACTTATTTTTAAAAAACTGTAGGTATCTCAGCAATGATTAAAATAAGACTAATGAATACTTATTGATTAGCAATTTGTAGGGACCTACCTGTACCATCACATCTAAGTACCTCACATGTGGAACAACCTTCCACAACAGCATCAACGGAAGATAAACCAGCATTAATAGCGTTCCATCCGGACCTAACAGCATCTAAGAAGGGCCAAGTGCTAATTACTAACGGAAACTTACTTGAACTCGCAACCTCATCATGTCCTCTTACCTAAAACAATGATATCTCCCTTAGAGTTGAAATGCTCAAAATCTTACCACAGCTAATAAATATAAGTCTAGCGTTTCATTAGTACTTTTCGGTCAATGCATATTGATGCTTTTAGTATCTCAGCTCAAATCTTTAACATTGCAATACCTTTCTAAAGACTATACTTAATGTAATTCATTTGATAACAGATTGAAAACCATATCCTATGACTGATGAAAAAAAACTGACAAATATTGTATGATTTTCTTAAAACATATTAATTATCTAGTACATAAATGATATAGGGAAAAAAATATAGAATAAACCCAAAAGATGATAATGGATTACCAAAGAGACAATAACGATGATGAGGAGTAACATGGTTGTCTTCATTTTCACTGATGAGAGTTGACTTTTATGAACTCACTTTACTTGCTAGGGGTTTTTTTTGTTAATGTAAGATGCTTCAGTAAATTGCTACTTTGGTCCCTGTACTTTAAAACAACTTGCAATCCTAGTTTTATACTGTAATTATATTCTTGTTAAATTTTATGCACTGTTCTCGAGTTCTTTTAAGAAGGAAAGGAAATGAAATGATAGGAAACTTAAAAGTTATTATGTTATTGAGTTTTTCTTGAACATAAAGGAAAAGAAAAAGAAGGGAAATGAGAGAAAAATTCTTACCATTTTTCTTCAAAAAATAATGCCCAAATATGGGCGGAATTGGACGGAAACAAAACTACCATAAACAATTTAGTATATAATGACCAAATAACTCATATTCGAATCTTGTGATAAAATGAACATGTTTAAAAGCGCATGCATGTAATTATGTCTCTTTTCCTTTCTTTTCTTCCCAACACGAGAACGCAACATATGGAAAATAAAAACGTAGGCCACAATGTGGCTTGGTAAGTATTATGCAATCTGTAAATCAGATGGAACAAACGACAAAGAAATGTTGCCAACATGTAAATGATGACGAGTGAAATGACAATCAATCTTTATATGCTTGAATCAGTCATGAAAGAACCGTGATGCGCGCAAACTGAATAGCACTACGATTATTAATGGAGTAGGACTAGTAATATGAAAACCAAGTTACCAACGTAACCAAATAATCTCGCTATTAGTCATAACCATGACACAATAGTCGACATCGGTAAAAGATCTTGAAAGAAAGTCTTGTTTCTTACTCTTCCAAGAGATAAGTGAATCTCCAAGAAAAACATAAAACCCGGTTGTAGAGTTGTGAGTAACAGAATCACTAGCCCAATCAACATCACAATAAGCATGCAAGTCTACAAAAGATGTGCAAAGAAACAAGAGTGTGTGAAACTAAGTACCTCGAATATATTGAAGAATCTGTAGAAAAGTAGCCTGATGAGCTATAGTGGAAGCATCAACAAAATAACTAACAGTGTGGACAACATAAGGAATATATAGACGAGTTACACGAGATAAACCAGACTCCCAATAATAGTGTGATATAACCTAGGATTAGGCAAAGAAATCACTATATGTTGAAGTATATTTTGCTTTAGCGTCAAGATGAATGTCAGCAATCTTAATATCTGTCATTCTAGCACGAACAAACAAATCAGCAATATACCTGCACTGAGATAGAAGATAACATTTCGGTGATGAAACAACCTCAATTCCAAACAAGTAATGCAATAAACCCAAATGTTTCATAGCAAACTGATGAGATAACTCTGCCTTTAACAATTCAATTCCATCACAATCATCACGAGTAATAATCATATCATCAACATATAAGGATAACAAAATACGTCCAACACTCGAACGTTTAACAAATATTGCAGAATCATGATGGCTAGAGACAAAACCAAGTGAAGTAACAACTGTGAAAAACTTCTCATGCAAAGTACGTGGTGCTTAT
Organism: Chrysanthemum lavandulifolium; assembly: GCA_022545495.1. NCBI lineage: Eukaryota > Viridiplantae > Streptophyta > Magnoliopsida > Asterales > Asteraceae > Chrysanthemum > Chrysanthemum lavandulifolium. The sequence goes on from CM040245.1 coordinate 5,973,180, forward strand.
TTGAGACCATAAGGAGCCATTCAGAGCTAAAACTTCACCTGGCTGATGAGGAACGCCAGAAGGTTGTGTCATATAAACTTCTTCATTTAGGTCACCATTTAAGAAGTCATTTTTGAAATCCATTTGAGATATTTTCCATTGACGGCTAGAAGCGACTGCAATCAAAGTTCGGACAGTTGTCATTTTTGCAACAGGATCAAATGTCTCTTCATAATCCATACCATACTCTTGAGAGTAACATTTAGCAACAAGTTGAGCCTTATATCTTTCGATAAACCCATCAAATTTGGTTTTAATCTTATAGACCCAACGAGAGCCAACATCACGCTTGCTTGTTGGCAAAGGTACTAAATCCCACATATGAGTATGATACAGTGCAATAAGTTCCTCAGCCATAACACCCTACCAAAATGGATCACAAATAGCTTTTGTATAGGACACATGTTCGTGAAGACTGTGTACAAAAGCAACAAAAGAAGCAATAGAGCTAGAATAACAAAAGTAAACAAAGCCACATCGCTCCCTATACCTGTTGCTGAAAGTATATATACACTCTTTGTTGATTAGTTTTAATTTTTATTGTACTGTATTAAATTTAGCTCTTATTGAGTTTAGGACTTAAATAAATTTGATTTGAGAATTGTGTTTTACAGGAGATTATCTGACAACTCATTTGAGAATTGTTTGTAAATAGTAGTACTTTTAAAAAAAGGATAAAAGTTAAAAATGATACACATGCTTTTTCAAATATACCAGTATAATAAACATGGTCATTTATGTAGCAATATACAAAATCAAATATCAAATTATGTACAATAATGGGTAATTCTTCACATCTTCATTGTTAGTCCTTTACACTAACGGCCGTTAGTAAATAGCTTAAAACTTAGTTTCTTACGTTTTCGTCTGTTTTTTACGTTTTCGTCTGTTTTTTACGTTTTCGTTCGGTTCTTTACGCCGCCACTTTTTACGTTCATTCGCTTTTTACGCCGACCCGCATTACGTTTTCGTCCGCGTTTTACGTTTTCGTCCATTTTTACGCCGCCGATTTTTACGTTTTCATCCGTTTTTTATGTCTTAGTCTGTTTTTTACGTCTTCGTCCGATTCTTTACGTTTTCGTCTGATTTTTACGTCATCGACCTTTTTTTGCGTTTTCGTCTGTTTTTTTATGTTTTCGACCCCTTTGTTACGTTTCGTCCATTTTTTTTACGTATTTGTCCATTTTTTAACGTTTTCGTCTGTTTTTTACGTTTTCGTCCGGTTTTTTTACATTTTCGTCTGATTTTTACATTTTCATCCGATTTTTTACGTCGTCAACCGTTTTTTAACGTTTTCATCCCTTTTTTTACGTTTTCGACCCCTTTGTTATGTTTTCATCTTTTTTTTAAGTTTTCGGCTGTTTTTTACGTCTTCGTATGCTTTTTTACGTTTTCAAATGTTTTTTACGTTTTCGTCTATTTTTTATGTTTTCGTCCATTTTTTACGTTTTCGTCCAATTTTTTACATCGCCGACCGTCTTTTTTTATGTTTTCGACCACTTTGTTACGTTTTTGTTCGTTTTTTAAGTCTTCTTCTGTTTTTTTACGTCTTTGTTCCATTCACGTTTTCGTCTGTTTTTTTACGTTTTCGTCTGTTCTTTTACGTTTTCATCAGTTTATTTTATAGACAAAAACGTAAAAGAACGAACGAAAGCGTGAAAAAGCAAACGAAAACGTAAGAAAATAGACGAAAACGTAAAAAAATGGATGAAAGCGTATCAAAGGGGTCGAAAACGTATAAAACGGACGAAAATGTAAAAACACTGACGAAAACTAAAAAAACGGACGAAAATGTAACAAAGGGGTCGAAAACGTAAAAAAAACGGACGAAAACGTAAAAAAACGGTCGACGACGTAAAAAACCTTTCGAAAACGTAAAAAATGGACGAAAACGCAAAAAAAGAATGAAATTGTAAAAACAAACGAATGAAAATGTGAAATAAACAAACGAAAACGTAAGTAAACGGATGAAAACGTAACAAAGGGGTCGATAACGTAAAAAAATGGACGAAAACGAAAAATCGAACGAAACGTAAAAATCGACGAAATGTAAAAATGGACGAAAATGTAACAAAGGGTCGAAAACGAAAAAAAAAGATTTAAAACGTAAAAGCGGATTTAAACGTAAAAATTGGACAAAACGTAAAAACGGATTTAAATGTAAAAAATCGGACGAAAACTTAAAAATCGGAAAAACGTAAAAATCGCATCGAAGACGTAATAAGGGGTCGGAAACGAAAAGCGGACAAAAGTAAAAAAGCATTAAAACATAAAAATCCGAAAACGTAAAAAACATACGAAAACGTAAGAAAACGAAGCTTTAAGTTATTTACTAACGGTCGTTAGTATAAATGACTAACGATGCATATGTGAGAGATGAAGATGTGAAGAATTACCCTTTATTGTACATAATTTGATATTTGGTTTAACATATTGAAACATAAATAACCATGTTTATCATATTGGTACATTTGAAAAAACATGTTTATCGTTTTTGAGTTTTACCTTTTAAAAAAAGCGGTTAAGAGTGTTTTTTTTTTTTTTTTTTTAATAATAAAGTAGAGATCTGTTTTTTTCTTTGGTAACTATAGTTTCCGACATTTTGAAAACATTGTTTTAAAACACAATCCCACTCCTAATTCGGTTAACGATGAAAATTATGCGTTTAGATTTTTTTTTATTGATAGGTCATATGTTTTATTTGCTGATTGGTGTAGAACCATATGCTCAAGTTTTTTATGTGGTTAATAACTTATATTTCATATGTTTCGTGTTACATCATCATACTTTTGATTAGATGAGCATAAACGAAACAAGGCTGCAACAAAAAATAAGCACAAGTAACAACACGAGTAATAAGAAAATGAAAAACGATCACTCATATTGGTTGGTTCAAAGAGAATAGAGACTTGCTCTTTATCAATTAAGTCTACAATAGGTTGTGGTCTTGTGGAGTTTAAGTTATACTACGGCATTAACAAAACCAAGTAAGATAATATTAGACTTCTATAGTCAATTATAATTTTTTCTTGGATCCAACAAAGTCATTAACCCAAAAAGACATCAACCAATTGCAAATGCGTTCAAAGTCAAATATAGTGCAAGTCAAGATCTAATAAGTTGCAAGAATGATCCCTGACTCTCTCAGCTTTTCCCAGATTTCATCTTTTGTCCCTACAAATCTGAAATTACATGCACCATTCCGACTTCCTCCTTGTTTGTATTTTGAAACATTCATTAAAATTTGTATCATAACCTTTTAGTGTTACAATTAAAGCTTTAAAGTTCTCATAATCAAACCAAAGCTTTATAACAAGAGCATACATAGTAATAGCGTATAGGAGTTTTATAAATTTCTAAATGATAGTTTTGAGTTTTGACATCTGATAATTTAAGCTTTTTTCTCAAAAAGATATATTGTCATAAACATTCCACCTTTCCATTTTGGGTAATTTTTGGGCTATAGCTAAAAATAAATCAGTTGAGACAAGATTAAATTTGTTTTATATTCGTAAAATTTGCTCTTATATGTTTCATATGCTTCCACTCTCTATAACTTATTATGTGATATGGTTGCCAAACACCTTAACGATAGTAGTTCTTTGGTTTTCTACTGTTCAAGATCTCGTTTTCTGACATAGCAGGTGTTTGGATGTGTGTTTAATAGAACTATAGTGAACTATTTTGCTAGTAGTTCCATAAATTTGGAAGTGTGAACTGGATTCATGTGTAAAGTACTGAGTCTTTCGAATTATCTTAATAAAAAAGAACCTTGGTGGGTAAAAATTAGAAAAAAATATGCTAATCACTAAACGGAAAAACATAACTTTTATATCTACATGTTTTTTTCTTTGTGCTATGAAAATCAAAGATAGAACTCAGATCAGAGATTGAAGGTTTCAAAAAAGAAATGAAGTTATTCACAATAATACATGTTGGCACATGTCATATAGAATCATACCATGTTTAAAGAGACTTGGGATGTGGCACATGTTTTTAAAATCAGCATAGGTGACAACTTCAGTTGCATAACAACTTTTTAATCCAGCCTTTTAATCTTACTAATCAACAGGGTATTAATAATTTGGACTCAAATGTTACTCCTAGCAATTCAATTTCTTCACATATTTACAAACTAGTGTTACATTTTACCTCAATGCAATCATTAGAAAACGTTAAGAAAACTTTACTAGGTGAAAAAATTATTTTACTCCTATTTCACTTAGTAAACAAGTTATGGTACATAGCACCAGAGAGTAAAACTGAGTAAGAGAGCTAAATTCACCTTAATTACCTGGAAACAGGTTTACACAGCCGTTCTAATTGATTAGACATCATATATAAATACACAAAATAGCCATCATATTGGCGACGTTTAGAGATATCAGTTTGATAATCACCATGGTTGCCAAACACCTTATTAAATACTCCACTTGATGACGTATAGTCTGGTGTCGGGTCATAAACCCGACTACAGCCCAATACTCACATGCCCGGCACGAACTGGGCCAATATCAATAAACGTGTGGGCTCACGAAAGCCCAAGCCCAAATCTATTTACGGAATAGATATCTGATATCTTCTAAAATAAGAAGATAATCATTCCCAACCGACTTAGGCGGGATACGCCGAAGGTTGGGGAACACGGAACCAACAAGGATTCCGTGCGTATATAAAGGGAATCATATCCCTCGTTTAAGGTACGATCTCATAACCCTAAAACTCCTTAAACCCTAAACCGATTACTCACTCTCACGGAGGATAATCGTGGGAGACAATCCCACGGTAAGCATAACGGTGTTTCTTGTCTCTTAGTGCGCGGTCTCAAGCAAGAATTCTCAATTGGTACGAGAACCGAGCTCAAACCAGAACGCCCAACTTTGTATCAACAAGTGGCGCCATCCGGGCCCTACACTAAGAACCAACACTAGAATGACAAAGCACGAAATCGGCGATCGATCGTCGGACCTCATGGGGAAGAAGTCGCAGAGTGGACTAACCCCAAGACCTCTGGGACAACCCAACACGCTAAAAATAAGTGGATCGTGCCAAGACTTGATCTTCCCTCGGTGGAACCGCACTCGGGAACAACCCAAGCCACTACAACCACCACGAGTGGAGTAGACCCACCGCACACCGCCTTTACTACTCCCTTCCAATCGGTGCTAGAAACCGACCGACAAAGGTACCGGAGGCACCAGTAGGGATAAGGGTATAGCGGCAGAAACAAACGCACTCACTCGAAGGAGTCGCTACCGAATTAGCACCGTAAGTTTTCGTATCCCAAAACCACGAAGCATTGACCGCCTCATGCAAGAGGAAGAGAAGAATAGATCGTATGAACGAAGCCCGACTCAATTTCGATTCGAATACGATACTTCCCCACCGCGCCACCGTAAAGAAAAGCGCAGAGAAGCGGTCATAAACCCCCAAGATTCAATGTAATGGGAGGAGAATTGAGGGTGATGAGACATCTCACCGCAAAGACTTCGAGTGATAGTGATAGAGAAGAGCGGTACAGGTTCACGCCCGATCGGGTAGCCGAGAGTACATGATGATCGGGAGAAAGTATTCCCAGTGAAAGCCCTTCGATCCGCACTATAAGTCGACTACGAGGATGGCCGCGCAAACGCCGTAAGAAGGAAAATTCATCTTCGATAACTCCTCGGACAACGAGGATAGCGATACAGACATTGGAAATCTAGAAGCGACGCGATAGCAAGAGGAAGATATGTCTCTCCCATGGCGCCGTCGGAAAGTGGATGCGCTCACCGACGCATCGCTGATTTCTCCGAGAATAAGAAGATGCGCATGCCTACAAATGTCAAGACCTATGATGGAACAGTGATCCCGATGATCACCTAAAAATCTTTGAATCACCGCGACTATTGAGAATTGGCCACAACCCGGTGTGGTGCCACATGTTTAATTCCACACTAGTGGGAAGCGCTGAACTCGGTTCAACAAACTCCCACGAAGGAGCATAAATGGTTTTGAAGAGTTGAGAAAGGCGTCCGCCTAAATTTTACTCAACGGAAAAAGTGCGCTAAAAATCTCGTCGAACTCGCCAGGTAAAGCGGCACCAAGGAGAATCTACGAGTGCATTCATGGAACGCTTTAAAGATGAATGCATGCAAGTTAAAGCATGTCTGAAGTACTAAAGATCTCGGCTTCATGAATGGGATTAATAATCCGTAACTCATCAAGAGGTTAAATGACAAGATCCCCGAGACTTTGATGAACTCATGAAGCGCCTCGGTCTTTTGTCCAGGGGAAGCCATGACGGATAGCAAAAGAACCACTCGAGTTACCGGTCACAGAACAACACGGGAGACAATCCAACGACCGAGGTAGTAACCGTAATAGGAGCTATCGCAATGAGGAGCGGCAGAAATAATGATGTGTACACTCTCGATCAAAACCCCAAAGGAAATACCGCAGCAGAAGGCGCGAATTTCCCAAGATCGCCGCAGATGCGCACACCGTAAGATCGGCGCGACCGAATGGATATCGTGACTACCACGCGCAAAAGGGTCACACCACTAACGAATGTGTCCACTGCGCCGACTCATCGACAAGATGGTCAAAGAGGTAGACCGGACCACTTGGTTAAAAACATTAAAGAGGAAGAGATAAACAAAAGAATGGAAACAAGAAGGAGACACCCAAAGATAAGGCCGACACAATCTACATGATACAAACGTGGCAACGAGTCACTAGACAAAAGGTCACCAGAGTTTTCTCAAGAAGCGAAATCTCTTTCTTTACTCTAATCATGACAACGCAGCAGAAGCAGAGCCACTCACCATTGAAATCGGTGCGGTGGTCACGACATACACCGCATGTACATTGATGGTGGGGCATCGCAAATATCATGTATGAGCATTGCTTTAAAAGATCGCGACCAAATACGTAGCCGCTTAAACCCGGTTAGCACAACGCCACCGGTTTCACGGTGAAAAGATATGGCCCACGGGCAATCGCGATTGCTAGTCAAGATTGGCAACGCAGAGCACTCACGACAACCTGGATGGACTTCATGGTGATTAAATCCCCTCGCCATACAATGGCATTATTGGGAGACCCGGATATCACCATGCGCGCGGTGCCATCAACAACAGACGGATGCTTAAATTCAAGTAGAATGGGGCATTGTTACTTTACAATGCCACGGTACCAACAGAGAATGTAACACGGTTACATGCGAAATGGCACCGATCCCGAAACAAGGCGCCCAAGGTCCCCAACTTGAAGGTCGCGATTCACCCGTAATACCCAAATCAGAAATAACCATCGAGGTCATTGTTCGGACAACCAAAGCACCGTGTGCGCTTCTACAAAAGAACGTGGATATTTTCGCTGAGCCAAAACACATGACCGGGTACCACGCCGATCACAGAGCATAAACCGAGAACCGGCAAGGGTACTCACCGACACGCTGTAAGAAGCGTGGCTAAGCCCAGAGCGCGCAAGCAATTCCGCAGAGGTACGTAAATTGGTAAAGGCGGAATTATGCGTGAAGTCTACTACCACGATCGGCTTTCTAACCCAAGAATGGTCAAAAAGCGACGGTAGTCGGCGGATGTGTGTAGACTTCACCGACCTTAATAAAGCATGCCCACAGGATCGCTATCCATTACCGAGATAGACGGAAAATAGAGTCCTTGTGCGGATACCGCTGAAGTGTTTTCTCGACGCGCATGCGGATATCACCGATACAAATGGCTAAGGAAGACGAGGAAAAACAGCTTCCACACAAGCCAAGGCCATCGTTATACAAAATGCCTTTGGCTTGAAGAACGCGGGTGCCACCTATTAGCGGTTAGTAGACAATGCTTTTGAAAAACAAAGTGGCCGCAACTCGAAGTCTATGTGGATGACTTGGTCATAAAAAGCCATACCCAAGTTGAGCTGTGCGCGACATAGAAGAGACATTCAATACTCTACTAGAGATCAACATGAAGTCAATCTAAAAATGCACCTTCTAAGGCCATCAAGGCATGTTCCTAGGATACATGATAGAACCGGACGGCATAAAACCTTGTCCAGAAAACAGACAGCAGTGATTGAACTTCCTCACCGCGCGTCGAAGGAAGTCCAATCTCTCAACGTAAAACCGGCCGGCCTAAACAGTTCCCTGCCTAAGTCGCCAGAAAGTCATTGCCTCTTTTCAAAACACTCGAAGTGTATAAAAAGGGTGATTTCCGTGGACGGCAGAGGCGGAAGAACTAGAAGCCTTCACTACACTCAAACAAAGATCTAGCAGCCCCAACACTCGTTGCACCCGATCGTGGGAAGAGCCGATCATGTATCTATCAAGAACTCATGGGGGCCAACAAGGTTACTAACAGATAGGGACTCGGCAAACCCCTATCTACTTTGTCAACAAAGCGCCAAGAAGACGGAGATAAACCACGAGGCATGGAGAAGTTAGTCTTGGCATTAGTGTTTGCCGCAAGCGACTCACGCCGACATTTCCAAGCGCACCCGATAGCGGTAATCACGATCAACCCATCAAGAAGATCATCTCCAAACCCGCGCGCCGTGGCGACTAGAAGTGGAGTGTGTTGCTAGCGAACACAACATCTCTGCTGCACCACGCACCGCAATAAAAGGACAGTTCGCGCACTTCATCATCGAAGCCGACATCGATGAGGTACCCGCACCAACAAGGAGGGAACTACAAGATCCATGGATTTTGTTTACGACGGATCCTCATGCATGGACGGATCGGGAACGGCCTCATTCTCACAAACCCGTAGGAATGGAATTTACTTACGCACCGCGTTTTGAATTTACCGCGACGAACAATGAGGCGTAATACGAAGCCCTAATCGCCGGACCACGATCGCAGCTCGAATGGGTGACGTAACACGGAAGCAATGTAGATTCCCGCTAGTAGCCAACCACGTGTTGGGCGAACACGTAGCCAAAGAAGATAATATGATTCAAGATCTTGAGAAGACTAAGACATCGATCAAAGGCTTTGATGATTTACTATCAAGCAAGTCCCTAGAGGAGAAAATCGCAAGGCGACGTGACCGAGCAAGATCGCCTCGACAAGCTTCGCACATTTATCAAAGCAAGTGTGGTGGAAACACCGAAAAGCAAATCAATATCGGAGATGGCGCCTCGGCGGTCATAGAAGAGGATGGTCCCACATGGATGACACCGACACGAATTCCTAAGCAAAGGAACATTACCACAAGAATAGAAAGAAGTCGCAGAATACGCGCACGACAAGCAGCAGATTCAATGCGAGACAACATATTGTACCGACGCCTTCCTCCAACCATGGCTCACTGCGTTGGCCCTCTACAAGCAAATTACGCGGTCGCGGAAATCCATGAAGGTTCATGCAAAGATGCATGCAGGACCACGGTTTGTTGTAGCACGCGCCATGCGATCGATACTATCGCCAACCATGCATCGGGATGCGCGGACTTAATACGGAAGTGCAATGATTGCCAAGTTCATAGACCCGCCCCGCCGCCAACCACAACACGAGCTAACGCCAATCACGACGCCATGGCCATTCTACAAATGGGGCATTGATATTGCGTGTCCTTTCCCAATAGCAAGCAAGCGGTCTCAAGTTTCATAGTAGCTATAGACTACTTCACCAAGTGGATCGAGGCAAAAGCAGATGGCGACAATCACCGCAACTGTGTGAAACGCTTTGTCCGGGACAACATTGTATGCCGCCGGATTACCCGTGAAATCATCTCGACAACGGAAACAATTTCGCGACAACCCCTTCAAAGATTGGTGCGAAGTTAAACATCACCCAACAACGGCGTCGGTTACGCACCCACAAACCAATGGTTTAGTAGAGCGCGCAAATCAAGCCCGGGCGAAGGAATCAAAGCGCTACCGACAGCACAAAGGAAGGCGGGTCAAGAACTTTCGATGTACCCGGGCGCACCGCACCTCAATTAAAACCAAAGACGGGGACACCCCTCTCTAGTATACGGATGAAGTCGTTATACCAACCGAGATCGGCATGCCAACTATCCGCACAACGGAGATCAATGTGACAACAAACGATGATGAAAGACGGTCGACTTGGATTTGCTTTGGAAGAAAGACGCGAACGCAGCATCCATACGGGAGGCAAAGTCAAGTTAAAAATGAAAGGATACTATGATGCTAAGGTACGCGGTGTTTCATTCGAATCAGCGACTTTGTCACCGTGCCAATGAGGCGAGCCACGCAGAAGATATGGTGTAAGCTCGGACCAAAGTGGGAAGGACCTTATGAGGTTATCAAGCAACAGTACAGACGCCAGATAGGCTACGAGGCTTGGATGGTCGTGACTTACCACGCACATGGAACATCGGCAACCTCAAGAGGTGCTACCTATAAGGATAGCTACGGCACAGCGTGTAGAAGCTCCGCACTCTCAGTGCTCAATAAACATTCATGTATTCTTTTTATTTTTCACATATACTGTTTTCTTTATTATTTCTCAAAAAACTTGCAAGTATCAATAAAAGGCCGCGGTTTCTAGCTAACTCCGCGACACATTTTAAGTTGTTATCTTCATATACTGTATGTCTTAACAATTTTTTATTTCTTGCCCACGATGGCGTGCATGCACTACGAATAAACCCACGATGGTAAAAGGATAAGTTAACCTACTAAATAACTTGTTGAGTAAGAGGGTTGCAAACCCATCAACATCGGATCACGTATCCTTGTTAAACACCTTGTTCTCGAGACGTTGGAATAAGATATGTGCGCAACCCACGATGGTTGCGCAACAGCGCACACGTGCACGTTTAACAACTTAGGAACCAAGACACTTACTTCCTTAATGAGATATTTACAGCATGCTGAATATCATCCATACACGATTATGATAAAGTAATTAGAATTATTTCTCAAGCATACTCTAATTTTCATACATGATTATGGATTTCCTATATTTGCACTGGCGTACACGGCAACAAACACATCTTTACGCACGCATGCACGTGACACGCATACATTACAAATATCCACAGCAAACAAAAAAGAAATATTTATTCATAACTACGAGTTATTACAAGAGATGGTTATCAACTACCAGCTGCTACAACGCTTAAGGGAAGAGGTGCCAACGTGACTCGTTGCATCTTTGGCCTCGCTAACACCCTTCAACACATCTGCACCCTGACGTGACACAGTGGCCACACTGACGGGCACTCCATCAGACCTTGGCAAGTGGGCAGCACCAACCCCACACAAAATCGCTTTACCTGCAACACCTTCTTTTTTAGCAAGACGGGTCGCATGCGCTTCCAAGACCTCCGCAAAGGTACCTCTTTTCCAAAGCAAATGGATTTCGACTATCCCTAGGACGCGCAAACACCGGTACTTGAAGTCGAGACTCATGGGGCTTCAAATAATAGTCCTATTGCAGTTTGGCATCCTCGACGATGACGCGCCAAGGTCAACCCCGCCATAATAACATTTATCGGATAATCTTGATCGCGCCAAGTTCAAATCATTGGGAGCTCCAAGTCTTTCATTCTCGCATGGCGGCGACCAAGTGATCATATGACTCAAAGATCATAATCCCAGACTTATCCATCGGGCGCCTTCACAGCTTTGCCTCGTGGAGCTTTTCAATTGCTTCGATTTACCACGCCCGAGCGCACCGCACTACCTCCCCCAAGGCATTAACCACCCGCGATTCCGTGGTACTAAGGGCGCAATAGGCGGAGACCGTGGCCTATGAGCCACCCGCGCCCGCTATCATGGACATAAGTCGAGGATACAACTCCTCGTCATACTCGATGCTAAGCTTACGCAACTTTGCCTCCCGCACTCCAAAGACCACCACAAGATCCCCAAGCTCCCCAATCGCAAAACAAATTTTCCTTACCCCTACTCTAGATGTTTCAGCTACCACCAGCACGCAGACTTGTACCTTGCAACATCAAGACGCTTGATTTATTTGGCACATTAGCGCCATTTTGTCCTCTACTGCTTTTTGAGCGATGCGCCGATCCTTGCCTCTGCATGGGCGCTATCCAGCTTGCGCCGGTGCTTGCCAACATTCGCCCAACAAAGCTATTGTTTGGTCCTTTGTGAATCTTGGTTCTCCCACCGATACTCGGTCTTTCACCACAATTAGCGAGCTCGATGGGCGGAGACCGCACCAATTCTTCAACCAATTGCTCCATGGGCGATCCGCATCGATCGGTCTTCATTATCCTCGGCTCGCGGCTCGTAATGCGCCGAACGGTAGGACTAGCCTGGGGGTGATTCTATAACCCGCTCCACCGCGAATGATCACCAATAAATGTTAGATTCACAACAAGTACATCAACCAACACAAGGAAATTATACATATACGGCTTTGCTTATCGCGGCTCCGCGACATCGCCAGGGGTGTGAAGACGCTCATCGCTGGAGGATAATTCCACGATCCCGACCGCTGGGCGTTTTTCCTTGATGGGCTGCACCATCATCCCTTCGGTCCTTTACGACTAAGCCCGGCTTCTTCTTCCTCTTCCTCCATAGGGTGAGCCAGCTACGGGCGGTGGTCGCGCCACCGAGAAGTTACTGGATTCGGACGGCTCGCAGGGTGTTGCCTCCACTGCGACTGAGGAACTGGTCCCCGTCTCCCCCGCATTCAGCTCTATGACGCGCCCTGCGGTAGCAGCTAGGATTGGCTCCTCATTCTCCTTTAAAGGCCGCGTCCCCTGCCCTTACCTCATCGGCTTTGCTAACTGCACTACCAGAACAGATCCATTTCGCACCACAAAACAACATGTGCACACAAGTTATATAATGCGCAAGTATAAGGAAGAATGCTCTTACATTATTTACACACGAGGTACGGAGGAATAAGTACCCACCCCGCCATGCTGGCCCAAGAAGATTGGGATCTCATCTTCGGACCAAAATAGTTACTACCGATTCCCATATGCACTAAAAATCCTCAGATATGCACTAATGGGATGCGGTTAGCATTTATCGCCCGCATCCTGGCGACATATGACCGTGCAACGGCACTCATCCTCTCTAATGTACCCCAGTATAAAACTCATAATTCCGTGGAAAGCATGTATCATCTACCCGTAAGAAATACTCCCTCCAATTCCTAAGTGAATCTAATTTATCCGTATAACATTGCATCACCGGTCAGAAAAGACACCCACCCATGCGCCCATGTAGTATGATAAAAGGCGCGAATAGGTGGATGGTGGGGTTGATTGCCAACAAACGACAATTTACCTCAAAATTGGTAATTTTGGCCGCACTAATGCAAAGGTAACCGCGATATGTAGATTATAATAATTTAACACATCGCACGTAAATCGTGAAAGGGCACACGCTGATTCGCGATTCGAATAAGCGTGTATATACACCACTTTCCTTCTGGGAATCCGCAATAGTTGCTCGTGCTCCCGAACAACCGGATGCACGCCCAATGTATGAAGTACTCCGACGTGAATTCCATCGGTCGCTCACGGTCGTCGGAGGTAAAGTCAGACAACTGCTTAATCATCGTGTTATTATTTTAATAAAGCGCACTCGTGATTACCTTTGTGATTGGCTACTTTCTGAATTGCAACTATCCAAAATGCTTTCGTAATGGTGGATGGATTTTTACTATGAGGAAGACGGTGAAAAATGGAAGGATAGGTTATATAATTTTCTCAACCACCCGATATGTGCCACGTGGACCCCACTAACTTCCCTTGTGTGGTTGAGATTACTCTGATGGGACGCGGGACAGCCACTTTCCCCCGAATAACGAGGCATTGGCAATTTACTTTGATGTCTAGATACAATGCACCTACGGGTATGTGTATGGCTTCTTTAATACGTTTCGTACGTTTTTTCTTTTATTTTGGACTACGGTCATTAGTCTAGCATCCGCAGTTACGCATCGCAAGATACTAGACCTGGGGACATGATGACGATAGTCTCGTGTCGGGTCATAAACCCGACTACACTTCAATACTCACATGCCCCATTTAACCGGGCCAATATCAATAAACGTGTGGGCTCACGAAGCCCAAGCCCAAATCTATTTACTAATAGATATCCGATATCTTATAAAATAAGAAGATAATCATTCCCAACCGACTTAGGCGGATACGCCGAAGGTTGGGGAACACGGAACCAACAAGGATTCCGTGCGATATAAAGGAATCATATCCTCGCTTAAGGTACGATCTCATAACCCTAAAACTCCTTAAACCCTAAACCGATTACTCACTCTCACGCCGGAGGATAATCGTGGGAGACAATCCCACGGTAAGCCTAACGGTGTTTCTTGTCTTAGTGCAGTGTCTCAAGGCAATTCTCAATTGGTACGAGAACCGAGCTCCAAACCAGGAACGCCCAACTTTTGTATCAACACCACTATAGTAGTGTTTTAGTTTTTACTTTAGAAATGTGTTCAAAAAAGTGAAAATGTAATATATTGTTGTTCAGTTCTTGTTACATGTTCTTGGAAACAACCATTCTTACTTGGTATATTTAGCTTCAAAGATTATCCCTTGTAGGTTCTGTTTTCAGACTCACACTTCATACACATTCACCACCTTTAATTAAGTCAACTTTAATAGAGTTACTATTTTGTTAGCAGTTTCATATATATATATGGAAGTGTGAATTGGATTGATGTGTATCGAACTGATTTTTACAAAGATCTTAATTATAAAACACGAATGAGTAAACAACATGCTAATTACTAAACAGAAAAATATAAGATGGTACTACGGCTACACTAATATGGACTCACATGAAGCAAGGGATTATTAAAAGATAACAGGTGAGTAAAGTGGAGATGACTTAATTGTTAAAGTTAAACAACAAATGTTGTACTTTTCAATAAAATATAAAGTACATGTCATTTGTTAGATCAAAGTTATTTAAAAACATGAAAAATGATATATATGTATTTAAGCCAATATAATTTATGTAAAACTTAGCAACTAAAGTTTGTTTATTACCTCATTATTGAAAAAGAAAATTACAAAAGATGCATGCATATTTATTTTCTTGGATTGAATTAAGATGTTGACCAAATTGAATTCAATCTTCACTTTTATTGACCAATAGAAAAATGCTCAATTGTGTCACGTAAGCAAAATGATGCATTCCCATTAGCCGTTTTTTAAACTTCTTTTTTCATTCTTCGAAAATCTCGTATTGTATAAGAGATGCATGTGTACATGTTGTACAAGTTAATGTGTAGATAATTCACTCGCTAGCTAGAAATAAATTATTTTCTTTTGTTCGTTGACCCCACGATGAAACAATGAAAAACTGGAAAGGGCCTTCATGCTATAAGTGAAAGACATTACTCTTTCTTTTCTATATATAAATTGTGATCGACTAACCATTTGCTATGTTACGTATAACTAAAATCTGAACATAACATATTCGTTGGTCGACATGTTAACAATCGTAGAGTATGGATATTTGGATATCTACAAATGCTAGAAATACACACAATTAAAAATTAAAAAATAAAAAATACTTATCTAGGATGCGTTTAGTTGGAGAAAAAAATTTCTTGTTTTCTATCTCTAGTTTTGTAAAAATTTGGAAGGGAAATTTATCTCCCCAAAACAATTGAAAAAATAGAACATGCGTTTAGTTTATATTAGTATTTTCTATTTGAGAAGGGGTTGAAGGGTTGTGGTTAGAAAGAAAAACAAAAAAAATAACTAAAATTAGTTTTGTAATTTTTCTTTTTAAGTTAGGAAATATGTGATTTTGTGTTTTTTTGCTAAAAATGCTTATTTGAACGCGATTTCTGTTTTTATTGTTTTTCACAAAATATTTTGTAAAAAACAACAGTGTTTTCCCCAACTAAACGCAACCCTAGTATTTCACTGCATCCATTTTATAACAAATGATCACGAACCAATAAATTTTTGTTACATAGCTAAAAACAAGTGTTCAAGAACAAGTAAACATACAAGTTTTTGTTGTATAATTCACCTTGGTAAACACATACTTGAGAATTTATAAAATCTCATCAGTTTTAATAATATCTATATGAGACAAATCATTGAAATATACATATATTAAATCATGTCATGCGATCATATGAAACATAATATCACAAGTAGATAAATATCTTGTTCCCATATCTTCTCTAGCTACCAACATAAAGAATGATGAATACTAATTAAATGTTTGACCAACCACCATCATAAACTCTTCAAACTATCCAACCTACCCCTTGCTTGTGTAGTGTCTGATGAAGATAAAATAGCAGTGCAATACCATGTAGTAACATCTATAATGCTTTGAAATAGGTGAGAAGCTTTTGCTTTAAATATGCAAAGTTAAATAAAAGCTTCCACCAATCTACTTCACTCATTAAGGTTTTGCAGCTGGGTAGTTTGCATACTTCAATTCATTTATTTTATCCTCATAACTCACTTGTATTTACCTTAACTAACACACACAGAGACACACACACGCACATATCCACACTAGCTCGATCTCGCGTGTTTTGGCCGCCCATCTCCCTTGCAAGCAAAGCTTATCTTTCAGGCTCAACACTACTCACGATCGAACTCATGGCTTTTGATTTCTTTCAGCATCGCTTTCTGTCTTGACAACGGTCTTGTCTGTGGATTAGATTACTTCCATAATGATAAACATAGGTTAGACATTCATTTTTTTGTAAAAAAAAAAAAAAGTAACGCCCAATGCCGTCTTCCACGGGTTATGGGTACCCAACACCGATTCCGGTGTATGGGGAGGTTA
>CM040245.1:5990049-6050206 GCA_022545495.1 Chrysanthemum lavandulifolium
ATAGAATAGTAGAGTAATCGGTAGAAATACCAAACCCCCAAATCAATACCGAGATTCGTACCTTTCCATTTCATGAAATATAAAAATACAAAATAATCTTCCTCAACCTTAACCTTAGCGTAGTAACTTCTTACTAACATTCCTATTCCCTAGAGAACGATATCAATACCGTGGCTTACCCTAATTACTACACTACAACGATTAGGGTTCATTGCCTAGGGTGTTATAAAACTTGCTCGAAGAAAGGAAGTTTCCTTGACCCCGAAACGGCGCGCGTGTGGCGTTATCAAGTTTTGGCGCATCTTGCCGAATAGAATAGCTGGTTGGTAGTCCACCTCGTTTAGGTTCTTTGCTTGATTCCTATCAAGTAAATTTTCTTATTTTAGCTTTCTCTTAGTCTATCCCCGCCTTCGTGACCTTTGTTCGTAATCTTATCACTTTTCATCATGGAAGGTGAAAACCAACCACCACTCATCAACCCACCACCAAATGACCCGCCAAGAGCCCGCATTACTCTTGGTGAATACTCGAGACCAAGCCACCTGGGCTATAGGAATACCATTGAGCTTCCCGACCAAGCCCAAACAACGGCCTGCGATCCGACACCATCCGGTTGGTGCAAAGCGGATGTGCATTCCATGGACTTCGTTCGAAGATCCAAATCGACATCGAGGATTTCTCAAAATTGTCGATTCCATCGACCTTGATGCTACTACTACGGGAGACCACGCGCTGCGTCTCTTCCAATTCTCTACGGGACCAAGATAGTAATTGGCTTGAGCGACTTCCGCCGGGCTCCATCTCAAGTTGGGATGATCTTACCTCTCGCTTCCTTGCTCAATTTTTCCCAAGGAGAACCACTAAACTTAGGCGAGACATCTTGACATTCCAGCAGACTCCAAGGTGAGTCTCTTTACAAAGCATGGACTCGATTAAGGAACTACTCCGTGAACTTCCACACCATGGCATTGATCTTTGGCTTCAAATCCAAATCTTCTATGATCATACCGATTTCATCACTCGACGATCCATTGATCGAGCCGGGTGGAAGGCTCGGCAACTTTAACACGGAGAAATCATGGGATATTATAGAGGCTTGTCGATCAAAGCTACGAAGATTGGAGTGAATCTCCGAAACTCGATTAACATGGTTAATGCCATATCCACTCCTTCCGAATCCTCACGATACACTCGAAGAGAACAATTGAGTGCCATCGAGAGAATTGATTATCTTATGGAAAGGCGAAAAGAGCACCGTACAAATTCCTCGAGAGGTCGTCAAATCCGCCCACTCCACCAACCGCTCCACACCTCTTTCGGAATCCCAAGTCATGAGCAAACCCGAGTTCGAAAGGCGCCTGTTCTACTTCCCAATACCACTTTCACCAAGCTTCAAGGATCAAATGAGGGAGTACATGGCGGCTCATCACGAGATTAGCCGATTTGAAGAGGAGGTTTATAGGCAGAGAGAGAAATGCAAGCAAAATGAAAGAAATGATGAATTTGGTAATTGAATTTACCAAAACAAAGGTTCCCAGAAAAAGTGCTCGTAAAAGCGCGATTGCCTCACTTCATTTATAGCGCCGTTTCCATTATGCACGAGAATGCAAGGGTGAGATGTGGAAAAGCGAGGAAAGCACGAAGGATGAGTCTCGTGCCTAATGATGAACACGAGACCATTGAGTACTACCTTAAGTACGAAATTAACAAGAAAACCATTGCAAACCAAGTAAACAACTTTAGGTACAATGAAGTTCTTAGGGAAGCTCTTGAAGGAAAAATGACGGAAGAAGAATCGACGCCTTACCTATGGAACCTCTGTATGAGTTGGTTATAAAAACCATTAACAAGAAAAGAGACACCACGGAATTTCGTGATACCGGTTAGTATCGGTGACATGGAAAATATAAATGCCTTGGCGATCGAGGGACCGATGTGAACATAATGCCATTGTCAATCTATAATAAGTTAACTAAAGAGAAACCAATAAGACCGACCTTAGACTTTCCTTAGCTAATCATACTTATGTCACCCGTAGGAATCATTGCTGATGTTCTAATTGAGGTAGCCAACATCGTTTATCCGGTGGATTTCGTGATCATTGATGTTGAGGAAGATAAAAGCGTACCCTCATTCTTGGGACCCGTTCACGGCCACCGCCAAGGCAACCATCAAATGCGGAGAAGGCATCATGATACTCAAAAGCGGGAAGGTGCAGCTAGGATACCCATCATCCCAAGATATCCTCTTAAGATCATGGAAATGATTACGGTGGAAATCGAAAAGCCCGAACAACAATGTTAAGAAGATGAATGAGCGGAAAAAGGGCTTAGAGACTTTATGGTTCGAGGATTGTATGCGACGTTGTGGAAACCCGATAAAAGTTAGGCGGCAATCCCACCTCGATACCTAAAGCAAAAAGGACCCTAAGGAATTTCTAAAGGAGAAAAAGTGCTATTATATAGATCTCGGAAAAGGGCATTACGAGGAAGAAACAAACCAAGATGGTTTGGGCCTTTCCTGATTAAGGAGACCAATTTAAATGATAAAACCGTCACCATAATTGATAGCGTTGGCAAGAATCCATTTGTAAGCATACATCGCCTACACCTTTAGATGTGGGAAAAACCGTCAAGAGGGCGGTGGTGAGGAAACGTGAACACGACTATGAGTCTAGCTACAAGACTCTTTAATAAAGAAAAGCGCTTAGTGAGGCAACCCATGCTTAATTGTTTGCTTGTTAGTGTCATTATATCTTTATTAATTGTTTAATCCTCATGTTTAAATTTGTAAAAATGCTTTATTTTGTTTTTAATCTCGTCTTAATTGCATATAAATGTATTTTACATAAGGATAAGTGTAGGGAGGATTACACACGTTTTCAAAAAAGCGTAAACATGAGAATAACAATTAACTAAAAAGATATTTATGTTTGTTTGTTCGAGTCAAATGCTTGTATCGAGTCATAATGGATGTTTTGCGAAATTTTTCCAGATTCTAAAGATGTAAATTTTCGAATTTTTCCGGAAAATCGAGACCGGGTTCGTCGGGATAACTGGGCGTCGAGATTACAACTGACGGCGTCGAAGGAGTAAAAACATCGAGTTACTTTTTCTCGTTTTACGAGGTACTTATAAATTTTTGGAATTTTCGGTCTTAATTTTCTTAGAAATTGTAAACATCCATTTCACAAGCATTATATCCTAGTTTAAATCGAGTCCTATATATATTATTACCGCTTGATTTTACGCGAAGGTTTCGTTTGTTTTTTTTCAAGTGTGCGAGTTTAGTTTGTCGGGAAGAGTTACATAAGATTGGAAGGAGCTTTTCACATAATAATTCTTCTTGAAAAGTTTAACCACCACTTTACGGATCCTACCGAGCTAATCGAGTACTAGTTTCTTTCGTTTTGATTACCTTCTTTATCATAACTTTGAAACTTTCGGGGAACATTGGGGACAATGTTCGGTTTAAGTGTAGGGAGGAAAATAAAGCGGGAACTTTGAAACTATGCTTATCCTTGACTATTTGCTTTGTCCAATTGTGATTGTGTAATAAACCATGAGAAAATGTCGGTTAGGGTAATTTGGCACCAAATTTAAAATTTTCATGACATATAGGAGTGGGCCATTAGTCTTAACAAAAGCGTCTCACGGATAGAAAGTTGCATGACTAGCACAAAACCCTTTACCACCTAAATTCCACCCAAAATGTGAGGATCGCCCTTAGATTAGTAGGAATTAAAGCATTCATCTTTAATGCTTAGTGTGAACCGGTAGTATATTAGATTCTAGAACTTGTTTTGTGATGCATTCGAGATCGCTAGTAAGACTACACTTGTGTAGTTAGGAATAACTAAATGATAAGAGGCATTAGAATAACCCTTGTTTGATACGTAATATAATTACTTCTTCCATATCGGTTGAGTAATTCCCCGCACCCTTTGCGTTGTACTCATCTTTAGTACACGATACCCCTAGTTAACCCCTCGAGCCTATCCTTTCGCGGTTCGTGATGTTTGGTTTTCCCGAATATCAATGAAAACGTTGTTTACACCACCCCAAATATACACCCAAATCGCCTTAGCCTACCCCTTATGCACTCACTTTTAGTGCAAATGTTTATTATCACCCTAAACCCTTAGTTCAATTATCTAGTTGCTTGCATAAGTTGCTAAGTCGAGTCATATCCTTTGTATACAGTTTTGGGACGATTGGGATTCATGGGAAAAGTTAAAGTTTATGAAATGACGGGAAGGGAACGTTAAATTCAAATTCCCTTTGTTTGCATAATAATGTACCCCAAGTGTTTTGATCTTTTCAATTCGGGTCAAATTAGTGTTAGAGTAATAAAAACTCAAGTGTAGGGATATGCCTATAAATCCCTAGTATTTTGATGTTATCGTAGAGGATGGTAGAGTAAAAGTGTATGAAAAAAAAATAAAAATAAATAAATAAATAAAATAAAGTCGAAAAAATAGAAAAGAGAAAAAGAAAAAAATATATAGAGTAAAAAAAAATACGGGCTACCATCCTACATCTATCCTTTAAATTTATCTTTGTTTATTTCCGTTACCTAGAGTTTTAGAGTGTCGAGTCTTGGCTTAGCAACACCATTCTTCGTATGCATTTAACATAGAGATTTTTGACTTGCCACCACTAAATAGCCTATCCCACCAAACCCTTGTTTCCCTACCATAAGCCTAACATTACAACCCTTTAAAAGACCTCTTTGATAGTCTTTCCTAGGTGCTTCACGCCAAAGCGATGGAGGTTTGATCTATTCTCAAACCTATGGTAATCTATGTACTAGGATTGGTTAATGAGTGTTTATCTTCCATTTCCTGTTGTTATATTTCATATATACACCCGAGAGATGTGAGTATCCAAACACCCCATGTGAGGTGCTAGTATGTAATTTCCGTGCTTGTTATGACTTTTATGGGGCTTATATGTGTTGTGGACCGTTTTGAATTAATGCTTCATGACCCCTAACTTATAAATTAATTGGCTAAAGCACATTTGCTGAGGACAAGCAAATAACAAGTGTATGGATATTTGATAAGGTTTTAAAAGGTACCATTTTAAGGGTCGTTTTAGCCCTTATTTGATCACTTTTGTATCCGTTATTGCTTAATATCGTTCCTTTTCACTTTTAGGTCTCTTGAAGGCAAAATCTTGGAATGGCACTTATTTGGACGAAAAGGCGCGAATATATGAAGAAATGGCCAAAGTCAAAATCGAGACACTCAAAGTCTTTGAAAATAGAAAGCGTAAATCAAACGTGCCTATAGCTTCAACGATCGCATGTGCTCCATTACCCACGTGCGGTATTGCGTCCATAGGCAAGCTTCCTTGCTCCTCTAAGTCCTGCAGTGTATTACAAATGTGAATACCACATCCAAGATCATATACCCAGAATTTATTTTATGAGGAAAAGAAAATAATTCTATCATCAAAAGAGTACACAAGCATCGCCACGGTGCGGTATTTTATACCTCTTATTGCGAACTCATCAAGGTGCGTGGACAATTCCTCTTCCGGTGTCCAACCTCGGTGCGATGATGACAAGCCATATCCTTCTTTGGATTCTCACGCTTCTTGAAGGGTACTTCTTGGGTTCTTGTTGATAAGTCATAACTTGTTTTCCCTTATCAACTTTACCCTTACCTTTCCTTTCTTGTTCGCTAGCGGCTTATTAGGCTTAGAAATTCTACCCTTCCGGATGGTCAAAACCGCGGTGTAGAGGCCTTCTTGGGCAAACCTTTCTCGTAATCAATGAGCATTGCATGTACCTCATCGATTGTCTTCCCGTGCAATGCATATTATAATTCTTGCGAAACCATCAAACTCCTTGTTAAGGGATCATTGATAAGGCCAACTTGTATGTCATTGGGGTAGACATAGTTAAGACGCCCATGGTCCATGTAACTCATCATTTCCGCGTTGGGCGCTTATGGGTTTCCTTCTCCTTGCTTGCAACTATGAAGAGCATCTATCAAATCATACAACTCTACAAATCACGGGCTTTTCAAACAACCTTTGCAATTCTTCAAGCATGAGATTAGGAAGTAATTTTCAAACTGTTTTTGCAAGTTTGGATTCATACTCCCGAGCATAATGCAAAGCGACCTCATTATACTTGTCATACTCAGTTGCCATGCAACTCGTGCTTGAGTAGCATCACCGCAGTTCGGGAGGACAAGGCGTAGTCAAATAATTGAGTCTTTTGGCAACCTCAAGACAATTCTTAGTTGTCGATACCAATCATTGAAATTCACGCTACCGGTCAATTTCTCTCGATCAAACATAGATTTGAATGACGAGGCTAGTGCGATAGATTCGACTTGAGCCATTTCTCTGAAATAAAAGTTCAAAAGTTAGTACTTTCGATAAGTAAACATTCAAGAAAATAAAATACCCTTTGGTCAATATTCATATTAACCATAGAATTTTCCTTGAATTTTGGATCCTCATTATCATAGTTCCACCACATCGGTTGATCCGCTAGTGGTGAAAGTATAGAATAGTAATCGTTGAAGAACGATAATTGACAAACAAGTTTTCAATTCCAAAAGTTATGGGATTTACAATTTTTCCAAAACAATTAATGCAAAACGTAAGCATGTTTCATCCCATCTCATGCCTTAAGTCATAGGTCTCACTAACTAACTTAATTAAGTTGTCTAATTTAGAAACTGCAAATCATAAAGCTGAGGTCTCACACAACAAAATAATTCACCTTGTTATTGTAATCTAGATCAAGGTCTCACATAACTAAATTACAACTTCAAGTGTTTCATATCATTAGATGGCATAAACTTAAATTTAAAGGGTACAATTTTTGACGTGTAATCAAAACTTATGTATAAAGAAGCATGCATACAACTTTATAACATAATATTTTTCGAAAAACTTACATTAGATTTTAATTGCTAAGATTGAATTCTACAAAGTTTTAATCGATGCGTTGAGAAACTTACAACTTTGCACTAAGATGCTTCGTACATAGAATGGTTATACTAGGTAGCTCCAATCGAACTCACAGGGGGCAGAGGACCAGGTAAGCGCAAAAGCATAACCTTAGACATCCATTTAGTGCGACTGTGCGCACTTCTTAATTAACCCCTTTATAGTTTGTTCTAGTGGGTGAGCCGTTCTAACCATTTAGTACAGTCGCATCAATCGATTAAAAGTTCAAGAATAATTCTTAGTTAACAAATCAGTTTCGCCATTATTTAGTCCATTTAATTTTCTATTCAAAAAACCCTTTTTGCTTACTAACATGTCAAACAATTTATAAACAAAAAAGCACTTTAATAAAAATTAAACACACTCAAATAATATAAACATATAACTAAACAATTTAACATATGTAAAAACAATTAGCCACATGCATAATTATTTCAATAAACTCTAATAACAATTCTAGTCGTAAATAAATGCATACATTAACTAGGGCTTTCATCTCGCAAGAAGATGAGCCACATACATCGACAAGTCGATTGCGTAAGCCAAAGTTAATAGTATACCAATTAGCACATAACGAATTTTATTAGTTATAATTGAGGTCTTCCCCAATTTGATAATTATTAAATAAATAAAACATGTGTGTATCACTTAACAATTAATCAATAAACAAAAACAATACTCCATGGCAAAACATGCATGTTCCACCATGGATTCCGCATAACAATTATCACCCAAGATACGCATATTACATGACACATAAAAATTATTCATTAATTAACCACATAAAATTAGCATGCAATCCTAGGGTTTCTACAAGTTTTATAAAATTAAAACCTAATTAAATAAATAAAGGGTAATCGACCCATATATTAAAAAATTAGGGTTTCGAATTCAAAACCTAGAAACCATAAAAGCATGCATATAATCATAAAGATCCAATTTTATGTGTTTGATAATTAATTACATCATATTAACTGACTCGTGATGCTACTGTTGCGATTTTATACTCATAACAATTATATAAAACAAATAACATCATCAAAGCATGCAACGAAGTAAATAGGAATAATATATGTAAGTAATTAACCAAACAAGAAAGTGCGTACCTTTTAGCAATTCAAGTAAACCAAACGAACTTTGAACAAGAACAAAACCCAAAACCCTAACTTTAGGGTTTATTAAATTCGACCCAACCAAAAGTCGACCACCAAGATTACAAGCTCAAGTGTGCTTGTCCTTCGTTCTTGTACACACGTACTATTAGCGATTTGATGTGAAAAGATAGTTCCTTGAATCACAAATAAAACCCAACACTTGTTTCTTTGAGTTAAGCAAAATCGAAAACCCTTGGGGTTTGGGAGTTCGACCGCCACACAAAGAGGGAGAGAGGAGAGGAGAAATTAGGTTATTGGTGATCCAAGATTAAGTTGTGAATGAATACAAAGGATTGTATTTATAGGTAACTTAACTTGGTGATCAAGTTTGAGTGGTATTGGGTTTGGAACCCAACCGATCGGCCAAAGGCAATCCCAAGGGGATTCTAGAACTTTCATGACTTGTAATTTCATCCCTAGTCCTTATAGTTTATATTTAACAACCGTTAACCAAACCTCGTTAATTATTTAACTATCGTTATGTTTTATTTCGTGACTAATAATTAATAATAACATTTTATGTATTAATTATTAACATCAACTCTCATACGTAATGTGTGCAATCCCGAAGTCTCGAGTTCGAATCCGGACATACATATATTTAAATATCCATAAAACCTTTCAGGATAGTGGTTGAGAAGGAAGGTTGATGTGACATTAGTGTTCTAGAGAATATTGTGAATGCTCTAAATATAAAAACAAATATATTTTGTGTTACCATGAGGTTGTGAGATATAAGTTTTTGACGTAAGTACAGTTGAGTGTGTTCATACATTACATGTTACGCCTCATTTATGTTAGAGTTTGAAAAAATATATATTTTTTCGCACTTAGGTACGAGCTTAATCTCATATGTTATACACATGCGCATTTTGTATATCACGACATGTGACATGTTGTGGTTGCTTCTTACGTTCTTGACATGTATAGGTAGTTTTACTCCACTTAACTAACATTACACATTACTTTATTTGTTTCTGCTTGTTATGCCTTTTGTTTATCTTATTGAATAAAATAAAGACTATTACAATAAATTTAAAAAAAAAATGCAATATTCTTATTGCTTTTGACCACCTAGAATTATGGAAATGCAGTATTTAATGTATCTTATATTCCAGTTTTTAAGTCATTTGTGTGTTGTGTCTTTATGCTATTTTGCGTCTTTGTGCAGTCCACGTGTAAACATGGAAATGTAGTCCATGTACATTATCATACAAATACTTTATTGATTAACAAATGAAATATTATTATTTTTTCTCTCAAATGGTGATATGACATTTATGACTGAATCAACAATTTACAAGAATTCAACGGCTAAATGGACATATACATAAAGCCATATCACAACAAACATTCAGTCTAAATCAAATGTAGCATATGCATAAACAAATGCAACATATGCATATGCATAAATAAGTTACAAGAATTCAACGACTAAATCCATATCACAACAAACATTCAGTCTAAACAAATGCAGCATATGCATAAACAAATGGAGCATACGCATAACATGTACAACCGTTTCTTGATTACAAAAACCTAGATTCAATTATACGCACATGAAATACATCATACAACTCATTTCTTGATTACAAAAACATCACAATCCAAATAAACACTACTTCATTACCAATACAAACCAAGCGAAAAAAAATATTATGACAGATGACTTCCAAAAAGAAGGATTTTTTTTTTTTCAATCATTCTTGAGTTGCTGGATTTCGGCTTGAAGAAGAACAAGCTTTTGTTGGATGCTTATTGCATTTTGTAGTTCTTGTCTTTGCGATGGATTAAGAAGCGTATACATCTCAAACAAATGATCTATGTACCTATCATTATCCAACTCCGGATCAAACCAATCCCAAAATTTGTATATCTTGATTCCATTTTTGTATCTGTTAGGACAAACAAGAAATCGTCTACAATGGTTTTCTTTCGTCCAAGAGGTGAGGCTCATAAGTGGAAGATGGCATTTACATTCAGTTTCAACAAGTTCATTTGGGTTCAAATAGTTTGACTAAGATGAAGACATGTTTGACAGGGTTTGTATCTGGGGAAGAAAAGGATGACAACGATGGTGGCTAACCAAAATTAGAGATTCTTTTTAGGTTCCTACAAAATTTGATAGTAACAAGAAAGACATAAGCATACATGTTTTATTTTGTTACATAATAACATCATATTCAAACTAAACTTATACTATTAAACTACATAATCATTCCTTTTTTATAGTTGTCATATGTTTTCCCGATAAAATTCTAAAAGCATCAATTGTTTCTGTATACATCACACCAAAATAGAACGAAAAGCATGGCTTTGGTATATTTTTGGTTCCAGTTCAACAATTACAACCTAGCCTGAATAAGGATGGCTATTAGTGTGAATGTTCCTATTACAAGACTAGTACAATCGCCTTTAAACAACAGGGTGTTTCAAAAATGCAATTTTTCAACACTAAAAAACATATGCATAAAGACTGGAATTGAAGGAACAATATCACAATTAACAAACATGAAGGCAAACATTTTATTCAACACGCAAGAGTTCTCAACCACATACATTTCATACAGACTTAAACGAAACTACTAGACAAGCAAACGAAACAACCCGACAAGCAAACGAAATAGGTCAAACAAAACAACTCGACAAGCAAACGAAACACACGACATAGACCATAACAAACATCGCAGGTTCATCGACTTTTCCCTTTGCTAGAACCTGCACCACGTTTTCCCACTTTGCTAGAACCTGCTTTGCTAGAACCTACACCACCTTTTCTCTCCTTTGCATTCTTTTGCTTGATAAAATGTTCAAACAAAGCATCAAGATTTGTTATCCTCATTCTCAGTTCATCGACTTTTGCCTCCATTCTTTCAATATCAGCATCGGCCAACATCTGCCGGTAGTTTGGCTTTTTCCTCAACCATTTTAGAATGACATCTCTCATCCACGGGCTAGTGTTTTTATAAGAACCCCATTCCTCAATAATTTCATCGCCATATGTATTAAGAACTTCATCAAAGAGTGGTATGTTCGATAAAACCTTTGACCACTCCTCTTCCGAAGAGTAATCAACCATTGTTATATGTGTTTTGTGAGAATTGACGATTGGGTTATGTGTCCGTTTTGCTGAATTGAGGATGATTGATTATATATAAGTAAAAAATTAGCGGGATAAAGTTGCAATAAGGTGGGAAAAAATCCCGACGACATGTCGTCGGTAACAAACTAGCGGGAAAAAATCCCGCCCAATTATTCTCTATTATTTACAAGCGGAGGAAGGCCAAATTTGACATAAATACATCCCGAAGACATGTCGCCGGGATCTAAACACTAATTACAAGGATTAACGCTAATCAAACGTTAAGCGGGATTATTTTTTTATTATATATGGTCCCGACGACATGTCGTCGGTACCAAGTTGGCGAGGGTAATTCCTTCCCAACTATTCACAATTATTGAGAGGCGGAGGAAAAGTCAAATTTGACCAATATGTTGCCGACGACATGTCGTCGGCATAATTTGGGCATTAAAATTCAACGCACCGATTGTTAATCGTGTCAATGTTCTTTAATCGATTGTGTAAATGAAATTGATTCCTAATAGTGTCAATGTTCTTTAATCGATTGTTAATCATTTGTTTTAAACATACCAAACTCAGCTGTTGGCTATTAGTAAGATATTTCATTACAGAAAATTGACATTTTGGTCATACTACAAAAGTAGTAATTATTAAGAAAGCTTATGCCACAAATATGACAACAACCCATGGATGAAATTTTGAGGCATAAACAGTCCACCACTATAGAAATTTTGTATCTGGCTGGACACTTTGAAGGTTCATCAGTGGCTGTTGATGAATCCAAAGACCTACAAAACCATAGAACCATCAGAAGCTGTGCTCCAAAAACCATAACTCTAGTGGTGGGAAAATTTTCCTCATATATTATATATGGGCCGTTATCGTAACAAGTTAAAATTCGGCCAAAGTGTATTTCTGAACCTCATACATAACTTTATTCAAATAACTAAAGAAATTGACAAACTAAAGGGCAATTAGTTATAGTAAAATATATTTGACCATAGTGTTTTGTTGGGAATTCTGTGAAACCGTGATACTGCTGAACGAGAAATAATGGATTCTGCTGAAGAAGAGTTTCTTCTGAAGTAATATAAACGTACTAAGTAGGAATTATGCTGAAATTAATCAAAGCGATGGTAGTGGAATCTGCTGAAGCGGTGAAGCTGTGTCTCTTTGAAATAATGAATCGATGTAGGCGTGCTTGAGTTTAATTATTTATATGTTAGCCCATATTTATTATTGTACTGCCCAAGGTTAGCATGGGCATGTGTAGGGGTTTTACATTTATTTATTTGCATGCTTGTACGTTTCCCAAGAAATGTATTAGGGTTCCTTGTCTATAAAAGGAACATAGGCCTTATGTATTAGACATCTTTTTGGAGAAAAACAAAAGAAAAACCTCGATAGAGAGGGTGTAAAGATCCATAGAGGATCATTAGTTTTAATAGAAAAACCTTGGTGGTAACTTTGATTGTGTCGTTATTATTCCACTGTGCAATCATTCAATCAATATTGCTTATACCCTAGTTGAGTCCGGATCTAAGGATTTACAATTGGTTTCAGAGCGGGTGGCTCTCGATCTAGGGTTTATAAGGTTTTTCCATAGCATCAGTTTTGAAAGGAGGCAGCAGACAAAGAGGAGTTGTGTTGGCATGAAGAGCAGATCTAGTTTTTGAGCGGTCAAAAAGAAACAGTTTTGGAGAAGAGGCGACTCGGTTTGAGGTAATCGTTATACTAATTACTGCTGTACGTGTGTGATAACGTAATGTTATCAATTCAATATTCAATTGATACTGATTTGATGATTCATGTGAGGCTAATCTCATTGGTCTATTAATTTCACGCTGGTCTCAATTGTTTGATGTGAGATATCATACGTTGGTCCCCACTTGATTGCTCCACACGAATATTAGACTTGTATTATGTGGTACTTTCTTCCTTTAATATTCAGGCGGCACATGTTTCAAGGTGAGGCTCACAATTCGGTTCATATTCATGCAATTGTCTCCTCGTATTAACCTTTAACACAGTTGGATTTGTGTTTAATTTTATGTTGGGACCCACGAGTTTATTTGCTTGGAAGTTTATTGTGAAGCATTTTGATTGGTCGATATTTGTGTGATCACGTGGATAGTCGATGAAATTGTTTTGAGGTCAAAATTACGGCAAGATGGTTCTTCTTTGAAATGTCGAATTTCAAGTGGGACGAATTCAGTGGTATCGGTATATGATTGTTATTGTGGTCGTGTCTTATGATTGGTCGAGAGACAAAGTCAAAACAATTTATAACTCATCACGTAGGGTACTGTTTTAATATTTCAACATTTTTGGGATTAATTTTCATTGCTACGAATATTTTCAGTTGCTGTTGGCGTAGGGTTATATTCAAAGTGAGGTCGACATAATTTTGTTTGATCTGATCTTGAACTCATACTGGTCCTCGTTGTTTTATTGGTTTATATCTTGGTACCTTTATAATGGCAAAATTTGTTAATGAAAAGGATGATGTTATGTTTCCTTATTTGATGGATGATGAGTACGAGGTCTGGGCTAAGAAGATGGAACACTGGATCATGAATAATGATATGACTATCTGGAAGGTGATTCAAAATGGCAACAGTTTGAAAAGGATTAGAAGTGATCGTGATGGAAACATCATTATTCTTCCTCCAACGACTGCAGATGAACAGATTGTTGTACAAAGAGAGTCAAAGGCCAGAAATATCTTGCTTAAATCTATTCCTGCTGATCATGTAGCAGATTTTCGCTATATGGATGATGCAAGTCTTATATGGAATGCTCTCAAAGCAAGGTATGGAGGAAAGGCAGAATTCAAGAAGATGAGCAAGGAAGTTGATGCTAAAGGTTATCTTGAAGAATTTGCCATTCATAAAATTGCTCTCATGGGCATCTCTCGGTACATACTTGTGTTTTGGTTGTAAGGAGAGATATAATGAACTTAAGGAAGCCTATGATGAAATGAAACCTAAATATAATGCATGCTATATTGACAATGAAGCTTATAAACATGCTTTAAAAACATTAGAAAGACAAAAGTTTGGTTTCAAAAGAATCAAGTGGCTTATGATGAAAAGATTAGGGTGCTAGAAAGTGATCTAGAATTTGCTAGAATTGATTTAAAGCGCCTTGAGAAAGAAAAAGCTCTTGTGGTGTCTCGAAAACAAAGTGCTAAAAGAGAAACTAGATGAGGAAATTGCTAGGCATAAGGAATGGTTATTGAATGGAAATAAGTTAGCTAGTCACATCTATGCTAGTCAAAATCCTAATACTCCTATAGGTTTAGGCTTTAAGAAGTATGTAGGAATAGAAGCTAGGGATGACACTCGTAAATCTACACCACAGGATTAGCTAATTTTGTTAAAGAAGGTGACTTACATGATGTCGTGGACCTATTAGAGGTGAACACATGCCCATTGACCCGTCCATTCCAGTTGACTTTGATGGATCACACCATTTATATGGCAAAAGTCAAGTGACTTGCCGGACCTTAGTGGCCAAACTAATGACTCTGTCTCTTGCTCTAAAAGTGACAAGTCGTCGGACCTAAAGTCCATTGTCTATGCCTCATGTGATTCAAGTGAAAAGTCGACTCACCTAGGCACACACCCAAGACTACACCCAAGCCCAAAGTAGGCGATGATGAGCCCAAAACAAAGACAGTTTCTTACTCATTAAACACAATTTTGCTTCTAGTTTTGTTCACGATAAGTTTAAATGTACTCAACAAAGTTGTGTTAAGAATAAGCCTTTTAAGAAGAAATCTTGTTTTGTGTGTGTAGTAAACTCCATCTTATTATAGACCGTGATTATCATGAGAAAAGATGGGTGTTTCCTCCGCCATAAGACTTCTAGACCCACATGGACTAATGTTGCTAGTATTCCTCCATTCGTTCCCAAAGTTGCTCATGTGAAAGCGGTGTAACGGTTCATTCGGTAAACCAAAGGTGTATGCATCTGTTTTACACAGCAGGCTTAATAGGCCTTTTCCGGTTACCTCTCGTGGAGGATATTCTTCACCGATTACTCTTGGATGGTGGAACAATGAGGCTAGGCTTATGCCTATAGACCTAAAAGTTCTTATTTTCAGGTCATATACACCTTATGTATCTCATATGAATAAGGCACATGGTGGAGTTAGTGTGGCAACTGTTGTTAAGCCCTCAACATGTTATTCTTGGAAAACTCAAAGGAAAGGTTCATTCGGGTACCCAAGAACAATAATATTTGTCAGTGCATTGATTGAGGGAGGCATAAGCCTAAGGGAGGCTTATTGTTGTATTTTGTTTTCTAACCATTTTGCGACTTGTTGGATCCTCATACGCCTAAGGGAGGCTTAGTGTTTCTTGACACTACAACTGTCTTTGGTTTCTGTTGTTGCTTGGTGGTATCTTGTACATGTTTTGGTTATTTCTATTTCTTCTTAGTTTTATTTTAAAAAAAAAAAAAAAAAAAAAAAAAAAAAAAAAAAAGCTCTAACCCGTCGTGTTCAGTTTCTACTCTCTCTTGCTTGCAGGTTTTGGTGTTGGTTCATTACTACACCACTCATGGTTTTCATCTCACCATGTCTTTCTGACACAAGAGTTGAATAGCCCACAAGATTATGGCTTGTGGTAAAGGCTGCGGAAATCCATAAATGGTAATCAACTCACCATGATGATGACTGCATTCCATCAAAGAGTTGGCTAGTCCTGAGCAAACGGCTCCAGGTAAAGACATGTCAAATCCGTTTATGGTTGCTGGTTTGCCAATAAATAAGATGGTTATCAGTGTACCATAGTTTTCGAACTTAAACATTTGGCTACTCCAGTAGTGATGGCTATTGGTAAAGAGACATCAAATCCATTATTTTCAATGATTCACCTCTCGGGAGTTAACACACCGGATGTGATGAGAATAGTATGAAACTAATATGTTTTGATGTACATGTTGTCATTTGTTCTTTGCAAAGATCGGTGTTTCATGATTTGTCATCATAGAGATGTTCGTGTTCGATTTTTGTGGCTAATATTCGAGTACAATCCTCGGTTCAAGTGTTAAAGATCTGAAGCGGAACTTAACCCAAGGGCAAATTCCGGTTTAGGGGAGGATTGTTGGAATTACGTGAAACCGTGATACTGCTGAACGAGAAATAATGGATTCTGCTGAAGAAGAGTTTCTACTGAAGTAATATAAACGTACTAAGTAGGAATTATGCTGAAGTTAATCTGCTGAAGCAGTGAGCCGTGGAATCTGCTGAAGCAGTGAAGCTGTGTCTCTGCTGAAATAATGAATCAGTGTAGAGCGTGCTTGAGTTTAATTATTTATATGTTAGCCCATATTTATTATTGTACTGCCCAAGGTTAGCATGGGCATGTGTAGGGGTTTTACATTTATTTATTTGCATGCTTGTACGTTTCCCAAGAAATGTATTAGGGTTCCTTGTCTATAAAAGGAACATAGGCCTTATGTATTAGACAGCTTTTTGGAGAAAAACAAAAGAAAAACCTCGATAGAGAGGGTGTTGTTTTGGTTCGACCGGATCCAACCCACACATTTTGTCACCAATGTAAAAAATGCAGCCAAATTAAAGCGTAGCTAGAAAACCACCAAAACTCGCTACCATCTACTTCTTGTGATCCACTTTCTTAAACACTTTTGTGATCCACTTGGATCTTTGGAAGTCGAAACTTGACATTTAATTACCCCACCAAAACTCCCACATCTCTGTTTCTTAAACACTTTTGTGATCCATTTAGATGAACAATGGAAGTCGAAACTTGACATTTAATGATTGTGATTCTTGAGTTTCTCAAAAGGCAGAATGATTGTGATTCTTGAGTAAACAAAATAATTCTAAAAGTCAAAACTACAAAAGGATGTAGAAATACAAGAAAAAACTTCAAAACTTGATTAATAGTCATAGATCTATTAATCAACAAAAAACATTACCTCAAAACTTTGATAAACCTTTGTTGGTTGAAATATAGGGTTGTAGCAAGGTCTAGTGGTTGTGAGGCTGGGTGGTGGTGAGGCCGAGTGCTAGTGAGATCCGGTCTTGGTGATGGTTGAAGATGACAAATATGAGAGAGTATTTAGTGCGTGTTTAATTTGAGAGAGTGTGTAGTGTGAGTTTATTTGTTAGTCATTGCACTATATGGTTATTTAATTTGTTAAAAGTCAAAAATAAAAAGTTAACAAATACAAGTCGCTCAAAAAGTACCAGTCGCCCTATGCAAAATACCTTACACATATCTTACAAATTCATTACACATACCTTACAAATACATTCCTCCTTTTTGTCTTTTAATAATAAAAAATGACATGTGTCAAATATATGTTAAAGTTGACCAGTCGTTTAATTTGCTAGATCTAATTTTGAAAAGAGAAAATTTCAAATCTAATAAAGGCCAAAATGAACAGTGCATGGTGCATCTAGAAATTTCCTTTGTAAAATTGTGTAAACCCACTTATTAATCAAACATGCATCTAAAAAAGACATGAACTAATGATCAAATAATAAATAAAGTAAAATGACACCCTCTTGAATATGAGGAAAGAATATTGGAAAACAAAAGTGATGGAGATAAAACCGTAATATAAGAAATTAAAAAAGACAAAGATTTAATGATATCACAAACTTCCTAAAATCACGAAACTGGTGATATAAATAAAAATTTTAAGGTTAACATTATTTTCATTGTTGAAAACTGGGTTAGGGTTTGAAATCAAAGATTCGATCTTTCTTCAAGTTTAGGGTATAAACATTATCCGAACATTACAAGGCTTATGCACTTGTTAGTAGTTGTTAATGAGGTTTTTACATATTAGTTTGATAAATTTTGTTGTCACTTTTGTCCATTTCATGTTTGATTGTATGTTTCTTGCCAAGTATTTTAAGATTAATGTACTTCATTTGTTGTCTATGTTGTTCTGCTATATTCCATTATAAAGATTAATATTAGTGTTTTTGTGCTATGTTACATGCTTCGAGTTCCTTAAAATATTGATGGAAATCCAGCCTTTTAAGGTCTTCCTCACTTTTTGCCAAGTAATTTGACGTTCTAGTTGTCACGTGTGCCCTTTTGCTTGATTTATATCTAAGAGTAGTTTAATTCATTGTTTAGTTGTCTATTCGATTAGCGATTCATGTGAACTTGACCTTTTCAATATGATTTTTGATACACCAGGAATGCAGATAATTAAGAGAATTTGCTAGGTTTGCTAGTTTTTTCGTAAGATTTTCACGATCATTGTATTAACCATAACTAACTGATTACTTATTGGGACCGTTAGATAGAGTATGAGGTGTTATCAAAATCAAAGTTTCAAGTACATGAAAGCTTTGAGATTCATATTTTTTTTCATGTGGGATATTAATGTTGCATTGATAAGTTAGAATTACTAATATTATGACATCTTGCAGGGGCATTCATATGGTATAACAAAGATTATCTTAGATGGAACATAAACAGATATTTTGTGGTTCAGTGCCTCCCTTATCTCCTAAACATTCCTGGTGTGTTGCTCAGAACTCGGAAGCCACAGATGATGACGACACACAAGTCCATATTTTCTACAACTTAAATGATCCAATGTGTTATTATCGCTGCCAAATCCCCGAGTTACTTGGAAAACGTATCCGAGGGTGTTTCCATGGCTGTTGGGCGATTCTCTCCTCCAACCATCCACGTGATGTCATGTGGACTCTTTGGAACCCATTCACTTCTCAAATCATTAATCTCCCTCCGTTGATTCAAAGAGGACCAAAAGAATATTATGATGATATCACATATTGTTGTTTGTCAGCCCCTCCCGATCATCCCAATTCAGTTCTTTTGTTAACGAGAACCAAAAAACCCAACATTGTGTATTGTTGGATTGGGAGCGATTCATATTTCCGGAATGCACATGAAAGAATAAAATTAAGATGGGCTGAAAGGACGTTTTCCAAACAGTTAAAGAGCAAATATGGTTCGTTTTATAATCTTACTTGTTGCAATAGTAAAGTATATGCCTTATATGCCTACACTAACACGAGTAAAAGTGATAGTCTACTTCTCGTAGAGTTTGACATTGTGGTTAGTGATCAGAAATACAGGAAGCTAAAAGAAGTTGTGATCACTTTATTGCCAGTTTTGGAATTTCAATGTCCTAGCGAAGTTGATTCTTTCCATGTACCTTTACATGCACTGAAAGGGTCTTCTTCAGAACTGTTTATGATTTGGACAAGTACATCAGTTAGTGCTGTGTATGTGTTTAGATTGGATATGAATAATATGAGGTGGCAAGAAATGGAAGACCTCAAAGACACTATATTATCCGTGGAACTTCCAACCGAGTCATCAACATTTTACAGCCCAGCAACTACTTCATCAGAATTAGGAGGTTATATACATATTCTTGCCGATAAGGGAAAAATCATATACTCGTACCACGTCAAAGATAAAACCATCTCCTTATCTTCTATTCCTTGTATAGCAGGCACAAACCACGTGTCAGCGTGGACAATGCTCGAATGCACCAGGTATTGTAATGCTTCTTTGCTTTAAAATGTATTTATTTGCTGGAAATTGCTTCCTTGAAATCATACTTATGTAGGTTAGAGAGTAATTGTGTAGAAAAAGAGGGTGACGAGGAGGATGGGATACTCGTAAGATCAGTAAAGGGTAATCATCAGGTTGAATCCCACCTGCCTAATTTTCCAGTTCAAGGTTTGAAAATGAAAGAGTTTTGTGTTGGACTCGTCGAGAATAATAACAGGTAATTTTCTTGGAATTTATGAGATACCATTACCATTTAAGTTTTATTATAGATCTATAGATCACTTCAATTATTCATAAGTAGCTTGTGTGACATCCCTCTTAAGCATCACGTCTTTCTTCTTCTATCCGACAACACGAAAAAGAAATCTGTTTTTTTTAATCATATTTTTTGTAGGTCAGAAAGTGATGATGTTGATTCTAAACAAGAAAATGACAAGGATGTTGATATAATTGTAAGATCAGTCAAGGGTGACGAGGATGAATCGCACCTGCTCAATCTTCCACTTCATGTTTTGGGGATGGTAATGGAATATTGTGTTGGTCTCGATTACCTCAGGTTTCGTTCCACATGCAAAAGTTGTCACTTGGCATCACCTGTGATACCATGGAATAACGAGAAAGCATCAAAGAGATTGCAAAAGTATTCATTACCTTCACCATGGCTGACTGTGTTTGACAAACATAAAGGCATTATCACTCTTACTGATCCCATGTTTGGTGACAAGTATTTTATAAAAACACCTCAAAATTGATTTGTGATCTTGAAATAAAGGGTTCGAGGTATGGCTGGTTGCTAATTTTAAAATCTAGTGGATCATTGGTGTTTTATAACCCCTTCACAAGTGATATTCAAAAGCTTCCACAGTTACGTGATTCAGAAATATTCTGTTTCTCAGCACCACCCACTTCTCCCGATTGTATGGTTGTTGGAATTGCAGAAGATCAGGATTATTATAACTTTTTTATCCACTTTGTAGACGGGGAACCATCCTGGCGTAGAATTCTTTTACATATGGATATATATTCCGATATGTATTGCAATGGCTGTTTCTTGTCTCTAACATTATATGATCGCGATCTTTATGCCTTGAGGTATGATAGAGGACTTGCTGTTTTTGAAGAAACGGGCAGAAAAGATCAATATTCATGGAACCCTAATGTAGCCAAAGCCCCAACAAGTTGCACATCTTTTACTCAGTCTTTCCTATTGAGTTGTGATCAACATCTTTTACATGTCATTGTGGGGAAATTTGGAGAATCGGTAGATGTTTTCAAGTTGAAAAAATCTAAGAAATGGGTCAAAATAGATAGTTTAGTGAAACATATGATTTTTATTTGTGGTACGTCATCCTTCTGCATTAATGCCAAAGAACCACGCATGGGGAATAAGATCTACTTTCCAAGATTGTTGGCCGACAATGAGAACAGGAATGGTGTATTATTCTATTCACTTGAAACATGCAGGTATCACACTTTCAGTAACAAAAACTTCCAAGAAAGTTTTGGAGATTTCTTCGAACGAAACATCCTCTAGCCCTCATGCGTGGATTGAACCATCTTGGTCCTAATTTACTTGTATATTATTAACTACTTTATCTACTTTTGTTTCACTATTTTGTCTGTTGTCATGTTTACTTGAAAGCCATTAAAAAATAGCAAGTTCTAATAAATCCTACAAATTTTGTCAATTTGTCAAGTCATTTATCTCCAAAAACACATTGATTTTGAGCATGTACTCTGTGCTCCATGCTCAAGGATATACAGTGACAACCTCTCATCCATTAGTACTATAAATTCGGTGATAGATGATATACAACCAAGTTATCTCCATGCAACTCTAGGGGTTTGAAGTTAAACAGGTGGTTTGAAGTTAAATCCAACTCATTAACCGGAAGAGGTTGTGGGTTCAAGTTTCGACCGACACATAGTGTGGTATTCAGAATCATTAACTTATTTGATCACATTAAATAAAAACATATATTCCATTTAAAACCCATAACCTATTGAACGATGATAAGGAAGTAAGACAGTCGTCGTCATTTTCGCTGCTGGATTGAAGCGTTTACTTATCAACTTAGTTCAGTTCTTTTGTTAATATAAGATTACATTCTTGGTCCCTGTACTTGTAAACAGTTTGCGATCCTAGTTTATATGTATATTTAGTTTTGTAAATTTAATACCAAATCTTGAACACAAGCTAGATTTTAACTTTATTACATACTGTAAGTAGTTTCGATATATCAAAGTAAAAAATTAAAAGCATATTACAGAATTTTTCATCAGATTGAAAACATTTTGAAACAATACTTATGCATAACATCATAAATCATATACTTGAATTCGCTCATGAAACGAAAATATGCAATCCTCCACGATCGGCTGAGTAACAAAGGAGCCACAATCACCCAAAACCCAACAACGAATCCAAGCACAATGCTTATAATCAACGCCCAATCTGCTCCATTGGATCTATCGTCTTCTTCATGGTCTTTTGTATCAGTTACTTCAACACTTGTACAGCGACTAGTGAGTGGATCTCCACAAAGATTGTTGCCAAAGAAGCTTGACTCAGTGAAGCTCTGAAGCTGAGTACTTGATGGGATTCTTCCCATCAAACTGTTGCAGGACACGTTGAAGTTGCTCAAGAAATTCAAGTTTGACAAACTCATGGGAAGTTCCCCTGAAAGCTTGTTCACTGATAAATCTAAGGATTCAAGAGCTTTCATGCCTCCAATCTTCTCCGGGATCCTTCCTGTCAATTGATTTCTTGACAAATTCAATGACTGTAACGCTGTAAGGGCCGTTAGCTCACTTGGGATGTTGCCAGATAAATTGTTATTTGAGAAGTCCAACAACAGCACTTGTGGAAGAATACTGCTATATGTGTCCTCTCGTCCCTTCATCACCAATGAATCACTAGCAATAACTTCTGCTGAAATGCCAATTGCATACGTCTTAAATAGAACAGGTTCAACAGTTTCTTTCCCAGAAAGAACAGTAAAGTTGTTGAAGCATCTTGGTATAGGTCCCGAGAGGTTGTTATCAGAAAGCTCCAAGATCTGAATATCACTAAGATGACAAATCTCGTGAGGAATATTTCCATCAAAATTGTTGGATTTAAGATTGACAAGTCTCAAACAAGAGAGTTCTCTCCCAAGCCATGTTGGAATGCTTCCAGTAAGCTCATTGCCACCGAGTTGAATGATCCACAAGTTTGTTAAGTTCATTAACGAAGCAGGTAATGTTCCCGAGAGCTTGTTTCCATGCATGTTCAACGACTGTAAGTAAGATAAATTCCCCAAAGTTCTTGGAATACCACCCGACAGATTGTTATTCTCCAAGTTCAAGAATTCCAATGTTGGCCACTTCTCCCAACACTCAGGAATGATACCTGATAAATGATTATTTCCCAAATTAAGAACTGCTAAATCTTTCTTGCCATATGAACACAATACATGATGCAATGATCCCACGAAGAAATTATTTGATAGATCAAACGTTGATTGAAACAAACCATTTGAGAAATGAGGTAATTTTCCTGAAAATTCATTAGAACTTATGTCGAATATAGACAGTGTTGCAGGGATACTCGACAACGTTCCTTGGATATGATTGTGTGACATGTCCAAAGTCTTTAAACATGGTAATAATCTCCAAAATGACACAGGAGGCATGGGTGCATAAATGCCGGTATTGCTTATGTCCAATGAATATAAATCCTTTTGTGATAGCAACCAAAATGGAAATTGAGGCCCTAAACCCCAAGAGTGCAAATTCAATATCAGCAACTGGAAAGGGGGTATCCAGTTTGCAAGTTGCGGTCTAAAGGTTAGTTTGTTTCCTCCTCCAAACAAGCCCTTCAAGCTCACTAGTTTGACAAAGTGAGTTTCTGTCACAGCACCTGACAGAAAATTGTTAGAAAGATCCATCGTTTCCAACAATGATAACCTTCCAATCGAGTCGGGAAGGCTGCCAACCAAATGGTTATCTGAAATATCTAACTCTTTCAACTGGGACAATTTTACAAGTGAGCCAGCAGGAAAGCTGCCATTCAATAGGTTAGAGTCCAGATATAACACCTCTAACGATGATAGTTGTCCAATCGAGTATGGAATAGGACCAAAATTAGATTATCAGAAAGATCCAGTGTTCTTAGACGAGATAACAGTCCTATTGATTCTGGAATTGTACCAGCAATGTAATTACGATACAGTTCCAGGTGCTCCAGATGTTCCAGTTGTCCTAGTTGACTTGGTAGATGACCAGAAAGTCCTGAGCTGCTCAATACTAATGACTCCAAGACAGGTTTTTTGCACGTAAAAAAGCTTTCTAGAAGGTATGTTAAACTCATGTTACCGAAATCGTTTTGTGACAAATCAATCTCTTTCAAAGTACAAATGTTACACAATAAATTTGGTAATCTCTTGGTGAGTTGATTTCCTGACAGGTCCAGTCTAATAACAGATGTCAAGTTGCGAAGGGAATTAAGAACTAAACTCGAAACACCACAATAACTCATTTCTAATGAAATCAGATTACCACCAATACTAGACAACCCTTCTAATACTATTGAAGAATTCATGAAATCGTTATCAGTGACATGAAGCAACTGAAGAGAAGTCAAGTTATGAAAGGTGGCAACACTACTAGGAATAGGGCCATGTAAATTACACCCACTTAAATCCAACGAAACCAAACTAGTTATACTGAATATCCACCTTGGAACATAACTATTAAAATTGTTGTTAGAAAGATCAAGAAAGGAAAGGGATGTGACATTAAGCCTAGCAACATGAGGATTTATATACAAGAGTTGACATTCAGACATACCTAAAGTGACTAAAGAAGGAAGTGTGTTTATCACTTGAAGCCAAGCGGTTTCTTTGCTAAGGTCCACCCTACTCATTTCCAGGTGACGCAACCGACGAAGACTTGACAACCACTGCATATTCAATAGGGTTAATGTGAAGTAATAACTATTTTCAAGAAAACTTCCCAGACAAAGGACTTGCAGATTTGTAAGATTCCCCAATTGAGGAGGAATCCTTCCACCAAATTTGGATGTCGAGAGGTTAAGATACCTCAAGTTTCCAAGAGAACCAATGAAATTAGGAACTTCGATCCCTCCAAAATCATTACAACTCAAGTCCAAATGCCGGAGTTGCTTCAAATGCACCAACGATGAACTTAAATTCCCTTTCAACCTCTGCCTATAGCCTTCTTCGTATTCTAATTTCTTGGGGCCATAATCTGCTAGCGTATCACAATGACCCTCAATTGCAGCAAGATGAATTCGACTAACATGACCAGTGTAATTATCACAAACAATCCCCACCCAATTACAGCAGTCACTCTCCTCACCAACCCAAGAAGCAAGTCTATCTGCTTCATCTATGAGACCATGCTTGAACTCGAGAAGGGCTTGTCTCGCCATCCATGCATAATACATCATCATACTTTTGATTAGATGAGCATAAATGAAACAAGGCCACAACAAAAAATAAGCACATGTAACAACATGAGTAATACGAAAATGAAAATCGAGCAGTCATATTGATTGGTTCACAGAGAATAGAGAGTTGCTCTATGATTATTGAAGTCTACAATAGGTTGTGGAGTTTAAGTTATACTAAAGTATTAACAAAACCAAGTAAGATAATATGAGACTTCTATAGTCAATTTTTTTTCTTGGATCCAACAAAGTCATTGTCTAATAAGTCCAAGTAAACCCAAAAAGACATCAACGAGTTGCAAATGCATTATAAGCCAGCTAATGTGGACGATTGTCACATGAATTGACCAATCAAATATAGTGCAAGTCAAGATCAAATGTCCACTAAAATAGCTAGCTAAGTTACAAGAATGATCCCTACTCTATAAGCTTTTCCGAGATTTCATCTTTTGTCTTTACAAATCTAAAAGTACATCCACCTTCTTTGTATTTTGAAATATTCATTAAAACTTGTATCATATAGCCCTAGGGCCTGTTTGGTTTAAAGGTGTTGGTCAAAAGATTTGAAGTTAATGTGAAATTTTTTATCGAGAAAATTACTAAAAGAAGGGGAAAAAAATCCAACATTGATCTATTATTTAGTCATTTTTACATCTTTTTCCCATTTTGGCCATGGTCAATTGATCAACTGCTCGACTCCACCTAAATTTTGACACGTGTCATTCATTTGCACTTAAAAAAAAGACAATGAATGACACGTGTCAAAATCAATGAGTCGACGATAATGAATAAAAGATAAGAGTTGAGCAATCAAGTCGAGCGACCGAAAGGAATGACACGTGTTAAAATTTGGGTGAGACGAAGCGATTGAAGCGTAATTAAAATGGGAAAGGATGTGAAAATGACCAAATAATTGATCAAAATTGGATTTTGGTCTGCTGGTAATTTTCTTTTTATTTTGGTAGGTGTTTATGGGGTTTAAAATCTAGGGTCTTTTGGTTTTGGTGGATTTGGATTTGTAGTTAGATTTAATTTGAATTAAGATTTAATAAAAGTTGTTTGTTTAGCGGGTTTGACATAAGAGTTAAAATTGATTTCTCCCCCCTTTAACGTCCATCATTATCGTTGCACATTCAAAAATAATAATAAATAAATAAATAAATAAATTACAATATACCCCTCCAACATTATAATAACGAGTAGTCTTACACAAAATTGTCCTTTTCTCATCTTATTATTTTTCTTTCATTTTGTCCGCAAAATAGTCTTTAGTCATGGGTCTAAATTCATATTTTATTTCTTATAATAATAAATTGTCAAAATACAATCGTTGGTCCCTAAACTCAGATGTAAGATCGTAATGGGACAAACATTGCATTTATCATCGTAGGAGTCCAAACCGGGTTTTAATGACAAACTAGTCCTCGACCACTAACGCCAAAGTCAATGTCGATTTTTGTCATGTAGTCGAGGTTTTTAGTCATACACATTTATATTTTGTCCCCATTATTAATCCTTTTGGGTTTTCTTCATCTTCAACCCAGAAATTTTAAAACCCAGAAATTTATACCACTCCAGTTAACTTCTTTTTGGTTTTCTTCATCTTTAACCCAGAAATTTTAAAACCCACAACTTCACTATAAATAACCCCATTATAAATCCTCTTAATCACCACTTCCAGATTGTGTGACATACAAAACTTACTTTATAAGCTAACTTATTTTGTAAACTCAAGCCCCTATAATGCCATACTTGC
Source organism: Chrysanthemum lavandulifolium (assembly GCA_022545495.1). Classification (NCBI taxonomy): domain Eukaryota; kingdom Viridiplantae; phylum Streptophyta; class Magnoliopsida; order Asterales; family Asteraceae; genus Chrysanthemum; species Chrysanthemum lavandulifolium. Next base: position 6,017,008 of record CM040245.1, read on the forward strand.
ATATGTTATCGAAATGCAAAGAAATATCAGTCAAAACTACAGCACTGAATGCATCAAGTTTAGTAGCACACAATCACTTTGCTGATATACTTGCTTGAAAAAAGATCTTTTGACGTTTTTTTTTTAAATTTGGCCAGTTGCTAAAAGGTTTATCATGAAACCACATATCTTTGAAATGCAGTAAAAAGATAACATCTAGAATTAAACAATTGAGAAAGTCAAAAGTCAAAGGTCTTTTCTTTGATACAAATATATAAACTATCATCAGTATATATATTTACCATTAACTTAAACTTCAAATGACCAGATTTTGATGTAAAATGAAGTAGATATACATACTCCAGATCTGATATTGATATCACCCTTCTCAGATCTCTTCATTGAATTCATCATCATCAATGTCGAGTCTTTGTTGGCGTCAATGATACGGATTTATGGTCTTAACGTAAAATCACAAGTATACCAAATAAAACAATGATTAAATGAAACGTAAATGTGTTTAGTATTAATCTGTCATCATCTTGTTCTTACAGAAATGTTTACAATATATACAGAATGAAAAGGTGTGATTGAACCATTGTGTCGGTTTAATGAAATATGGCAGTTATTTCATAACTGCTATATAACCGTCTTTAACTGCTATGTTGACTTTTCGTTTGGTTGACTTTCGTTGACCGGGTCATAAGGGGTTGTGTTGGGTTGAGATGGGTCGATGGTGGTTACCCAATATTCTCCCCCTTAATCACAATCGTCTTGGTGCAGATCTTTGACTCCAATTAGTTGTCTCATGGTGAGAATCGATCTTTGGTAATGCCTTTGTCAAGATATATCGCTTACGAAATTCTCCACTTATGAATTCGACTTGTAGATCTTCTCTTTCGACGCATTCTCTTATAAAGTGGTATTTGATATCGATGTGTTTAATTCTTCCGTGAAATACGGGATTCTTCATTAGTTCGATGGCAGACTTGTTGTCGACCAGTATTGTAACTTTTCCTTCTTGCGTGTGTGTAAGCTTGCTAAGTAATGTCTTTAACCATAATGCTTGTATTGCTGCTGCTGTTGCTGCAATGAATTCGGATTCACATGATGATAGAGCTACCGTGGCTTGCTTTTCTGTACTCCGGTGATTGGTGATTCACCGTAGTAGAAGATAATTCGATGAGTGCCTTTGCCTTCTCGAGTGTTGACTCGTAGTCTTTGTCACTATAACCTTGTATCCGCTTCCTCCGTTGTGCTTGTAGGTGATCCCATAGTCTTTTGTTCCTTTTACATAGCGTAGTACTTGCCTTATAGCTTTTATGTGGTGTTCCTTTGGTTCTTGCATAAAACGACTAAGTAATCCAACGGAATAACTTAAGTCGGGTCTTGTATGTAGCAAATATCGTAAGCATCCAATCAAGCTTCTGTATTCAGTTGAGTTGACCATTGTTTCATCAGTTTTCTTTGTTAGTCTTGTTCCTGGATCCATAGGTATTAAAGTTTCGTTGCAGTCTAGCATTCCAACTTCCTTTAGGATCTTGCTTGCGTAGGCAGATTGCTTTATTGATATGTCACCTTTAGTTTGTGTGACTTCAATTCCTAAGTAGTAGGATAGTAATCCTTGGTCACTCATCTCGAATTTTTCTTCCATTTGAGCTTTGAACTTGTCTATTTCTTTCTTTGGTGTGCCAGTGATGATTAAATCATCCACATAGACTCCTACTAGAAGTATTGAGTCTTTTGATTTCTTCGTGTAGACAACTTGTTCTAAAGCGCACTTCTTGAAGTCTAAGGACTTCAAGGTATGGTGCTTGTCTTAAACCGTATAGAGCTTTTATCAGTCTGTAGACTTTTCCATTTTCTTTTATAAATCCTTCGGGTTGTGTAACATACACTTTTCTTTTTAAGTCTCCATGCGAGATGCGATTTGACGTCCGGTGATGTACTTCCATTTATTATTAGCAACTATGGCTAATAGTAATCGGACTATTTCCATTCTTGCTACAGTGCAAAGACTTCTTCAAAGTCTATGCCATGCTCTTGTATGTAGCCTTTTGCTACTAGTCTTGCTTTATGCTTGACTATATTTTCATTAGCATCTTTCTTGGTCTTGAATACCCACTTTAATCCAATGGCTTTATGTCCTTTTGGTAGAGTGGTTAATTTCATGTATTGTTCCTATTAATGGAATCTAATTCGACTTTCATTACTTCAATCCATTTTAGATCGTTCGATGCTTCCTTGTAATTCTTAGGTTCATCTTCAGCTAGTAATAAATGCTCGGGTAAAACTTCCTCGATGTTTTCATATAAATCATTCAACGTTCTAAAACCTTGTAATGGTGTGTGATCAAACTCTGGATGTAGATTCCGGGTTGTAGTTGAGTTACTTTGATTGGTTGAATGTCTTGAGGTAGTTGGTGTGAATTGAGTATTTATTCGTGATGAAATTGTAGATGGTGTGCGAAGTGTTTGTGATTGTGAGGGTGAGTCAGTTGTTGATGTTTCATATTTATGATCATCATTTGCAGGGATGTCGTTGTCTTCTTCATCTGGTTGGATATCTTGTTTCTGATGTTCATTCGTTGCTTCAAGGTTCTCAACTTTGAAGTCAAACCATTCTGGTTCATCGTTGGTGTGTTCACTCAGGTAATCCTTCCAATCCCATGTTTCATCCTCTTTAAACTTCACATCTCTACTAACACATATCCTTTGTGTTGTTGGATAAAATAGTCTATAAGCTTTCGATCCTTGTTCGCTTCCTAAGTATACCATTTTGTTGCAATCATCATCTAACTTTGTCAGATGTTGTGATGGTACCTTTGCATATGTTATGCAGCCAAAAACTATTAAAGTTTATAAGTTTGGCTTTCTTTTCTTGATAGCTTCGTATGGAGTGATGTCTTCTAAGGTTTTTGTAGGAACGCTGTTTAGAATGTATATAGCGTGTCTAACAGCTTCAGCCCAAAAGTTTTGTGGCATGTTGGTTGCTTTCATCATGCATCTCGTAGTAGACATAATTGTCCTATTTCTTTGTTCAACTACTCCATTTTGCTGTGGTGAGTAAGGTGCGGTTAGTTGTCGTGCTATGCCATTTTCTTTGCAATATTGAGTGAACTCATTATATGTGAATTCTCCTCCACGATCAATTCTCAACATTTTCAATGTTGTCCTTAGCTCCTTCTCTATTGTTTCTTTGTATTCCTTGAAAGTATCGCATTCTTGATCTTTCGTGTTTAGGAAATACGCCCACATATATCTTGAGTAATCATCTACTAACAAGAATATGTATTTCTTTCCAGATGGTGTTGGTGGTATGATTGGTCCACATAAATCTCCATAAACTAAATATAAAGGTGATGCTGATCTAGTTTTTGCTTTCTTGGGAAATGGTGCTCTGCTGTGTTTACCAACTAAACAAACATCACAAATTTGTGTTGTATGTTTAATGGTAGGTATTCCATGAACTAACTCTCTTTGAGTCATAGATTTTAATGATTCAAAGTTGAGGTGTCCTAATCTTGCGTGCCATAACCAAGTGTTGTCACTTAAGTTTGCTAATAAGCAAACAGGTGTGCCTATCTTCAGTCTTACTTTGTATAGACGGTTTCTTTGTCTTGTGACTTTCAAGAAGATTTTGTTGTCCATGTCATAAAGTCGTAATTCATCATCGTCCATTACAACTTTACAACCAGTTTCGATAAATTGTCCAAGGCTCAATAAGTTGCTTTTTAAGCTTGGAATGTAATAGACTTGAGATATGATTCTTTGTTTCTCGTCATCACATTCTAATAGGATTGAACCTTTCCTTTAATCTCTATATGTGATCCATCTCGAATCTTACTTTTCCACTAACGTTCTCATCTAGTTCTTTAAAATGTTCTCTTATCCCGTCCATATGGTTGCTAGTCCGTTGTCTAAATACCATTGACTATCGACACTGTCTCTTTATATCCTACATCTTCTTAGTAGCGAGACCTTTTGATCTTCAAGCTTTGTTACATGTGGGTCTTCTAATATTGCCATTAATAAGGTAGGTTCTAAGTCCTCCTCGACAAGATTAGATTGCATACTAGTGTTTGGTTTTGCATAACACTTAGATGCATAATGACCGCTTTTATTGCACTTGTAACATTTAACTTTGCTAAAATCAATATTACATTTGTTGAAGTGATTGTGAGAATTTTTTCCATCCTTCTTCTCGTGGTTATTTTTATCGTGGTTTCTCCATCCATTGTATTTTCCACGTCCACGTCCTCTGAAATTTTTACCTCTATTGTCATGTCGTGTGAACATCAGTTTTTCTTGATTGTCCACTTGTTTTCCTTTCTTGAACTTAATCATTTCTTCGTAGGTCTTAAGTCTTCCAATTGCCTCTTCCAGTGTCATTTCACTTAGATCGGAATATTGTTCTATAGATGCGACTATTTGCAGATACCTTTCGGGTACAACATTTAGTAATTTCCGAACTAAGGTGTTATCTTCTATTATGTGTCCTAGACTAACGGCTTTGTTTGCGAGTGTTGTGAGTTTTGTGGTGAAGGTGTCGATTGTTTCGTCTTCCTTCATGTATAACATCTCAAAGTCGGATTTGAGTGTTTGTATTCTTGCTTGTTTAACTCTATCTTCTTGAAGCGTGTCTAGTTTTCAAAGCATTCCAAATGTCCTTCGCGGTTTTGTGCTTTGTTATTTGAAGTAATTGTTCTTGGTAAGGCTTGATAAAGGAAAGCAATAGCGGTTTTATCCTTTTTCTTATCGGGTAGAGCCGTTTCGATCGGCTCAATTGTTTCCCATAAACCATTCGCCGAGAATGATTTTCATTCAATCGCCCATAGTGAGTAATTCGCGGGCTTTAGGATTGGGCATTGAAATTGGGGTGTACTATTTGCAATATTAGTACTGGGTTCCTTTTAAGCTGTCTTTCGTCATATCTTATTGATAATGACAATAAATCTCAAAGAATTTTAACACAAAGTGTGTTTCAAAAAATTCTTATAAAGTGAGCTCTAATGTTTTATCTTCCTCAAATGGGTGTAAAACTTTCTAGGTATAGTTTTAAGGTTTTAAACTATCCTTGGAGATTATAAAATTCAATCAGTGAACAACCTAAGGTTAATTACTCCTTATAAATTATTCCTAATCAGTATACTAAGCAGTGTAATCACTAGGTTAATATACTATAAAAAATGATAAGATTCTAAATTTAAAATAACTTATCAAAATAAAAACAATATATATCAAAGTAATATATAAAGTAAAATAAAAGTGGTATTTGTAATCTTTTGGAACCTGGAGGGGTTGATGGTCTAACCCGATGCCCTTAATAATAAATCCTTTCTTTTGTGTGGCCCTTAACGTGTGTGTACGCGCCTCTCCTATTTCTTTGCTTCTTATCTCCTTTTTAGTTGGGATAAAAATAACGCGTATATTTTCCTTTTCTCGAGACTAAGACTTTCATTATCTCTCGCTTGGGAAGATGTCCGCTCTTCTCCTTCTCCAATTGTTGATGGTTAACCGCCTTTTATGGCTATGTTTGACCGTCTTTATTCCTTCTCCTGATGGGTGTTCTTCATGAACATCATTATTCCTCCAATTGAAACCTAGGGTTTCGGATGATTTGGGGTTTTCTAACCGTGAGAGGTTTTATGATTGAGTATTGCAAATGAATCGATTGGGTCTCAATTGATTCTTCTAGGCTTGATTCCTTATAAGATCGGTGTGTTTGTTCTAATTGAATCTCTGTTGTGCCCTAATTGATGACACTCGTTTTTTATTGAATCAAATGAATAACGATTTTCTTTTCGTTTCGATCCTAATGGATTGGGTAAAGGGAAAAATTGTTTCGGATAAAAGAAAAAAATTTTGCGAATTGTTTTTGTTCTTGGGGTTGAGTGTATTTACTATGTGATTATACCCCTGTTGCGACAGTAGTGTGAAAACACAAAAAAATGACGTCTTGGATTTTTTGTGTTCTTATCGATTTGCAGTAAATTTTTGTCGAAACTGTTTTTGCCTTTTGATTTGATTCTGGGGAAAAAACGAGTAAAATGGTAAGTGATGATTTTGGTTAGTAAACCAAACCGCTCTGATACCAATTGTTGGCCTCAATACGGATATGGTCTTAACGTAAAATCACAAGTATACCAAATAAAATAATGATTAAATGAAACGTATATATGTTTAGTATTAATCATCATCATCTTGTTCTTACGTAAATGTTTACAATATATACAAAATGAAAAGGTGTGATTGAACCATTGTGTTTGTTTAATGAAATATGGCACTATTTCATAACCGCTATATAACCGTCTTTAATCGCTATGTTGACTTTTCGTTTGGTTGACTTTCATTGACCGGTCATAATGGGTCATGTTGGGTTGATATGGGTCGATCTTGATTACCCAATAGTCTTTGACCTTGCATAAATATATGCAAAACCGCAAGGCTATTTGTCTTAGAATGAGTTGTTGAGAAAACTAATATGACATCTCGTACGCCTCGTGATCCGGGTTTTGTATATGAATCTCGAGTCATCAACGGATCGTCTTTTGACAACACTTGCCCTTTGCATAAGGCGAACCAATGCTTGCACAACTTCGCATACATGGGAGGTCGGAATTCGTTCAGTCAGTATACAAAACCAAAATATTAAGATTTTTCTTGCTTATATGAATCCATTGAACCCTATCGATAAACGAAACATAAAAGTAACTCTAAAATAATGATTTAAGAACTAAATTTTCAAGAACTTTTACCTGAACATAAAGGGCAATGATGTCAGCAAACCGGGACAGAGACTTGGCAGGATACATGCCGTTCAATGTAGGATCAACCATTTTGGCCAAGGAATCGATATCATGGAGTTGTGGGGTGGCCCATCTTACAAGTGATTGTTCAGATCTTGCTCTTGAACTATATATCAGGAAAGAAAGTGCAAAGAACAAAATGTCTTTAAATGGTGAAGCAAACACAATTTATGTTTTTATATAGATGACGATGAAATGGAGTTGTGGGGTGGCCTATCTTACAAGTGATGGTTAAGAGGATTTGATGACGATGCGGAAATTGTTGATTTTGTTTTGATATAGATGACAATCTGGAAGTGGTGATTAAGAGGATTTATAATAAGGTTATTTATAGTGAAGTTGTCGGTTTTAAAATTTCTGGGTTCAAGATGAAGAAAACCAAAAAGGAGTTAACTGGAGTGGTATAAATTTCTGGGTTTTAAAATTTTTGGGTTGAAGATGAAGAAAACCCAAAAGGATTAATAATGGGGACAAAAGTATAAATGTGTATGGACTAAAATACCCTCGACTACATGACAAAAATCAGACATTGACTTTGGCATTAGTGGTCAAGGGACTAGTTTGGCATTAAAAACACAAGTTTTGGACTCCCCACGATGATAAATGCAAGGTTTGTCCCATTACGATGCTTATGTACAAGTTTAGGGACCAACGATGTATTTTAGTCTAAAAATTTTAACCTCAAATTTTAATAATCATTTTCAAATTTAAATCCAAACCCTACACCTAGAGGTGGCATTTTAAGACCCAATACTTAAATATGAGTCAAGTTAAATAAATATTTTTAATGAGACGAGCTTAGTTGGATTTAATTAAATAATATAAATGGGTTTAGTTGGTTTTATTAAAATAATTTAGTGGTTCTAGATGGGTTTACTATTATAATCACACAAGTATCACAATTTTCAAGATAAAATATTGAAATAATTTTAAAAGTAACCTATATAGAGAGGATTGTACAAGCCCAACACTAAGGGATTCAACCTCAAAAGCAAAACCTATGAGTGTCAACCAAATGCTATTTTATGAGTCCAAAGCTAAATCCAATGCTAAAAGTATCTAAACAAATAGGCCCCTAGACAGTTGACCATATATAAGGGGGAGTACATAAAAGTTCTATAAGAACACACGGTATGTTGCTATTTGGTGCAAGTTAAGCCTTAACACAAGGGCGTTAAGGGCCAAGTCATGATACCGGTGTGTCGAGTTATGGACTTGCGTTAAGGGCTGAGTTAACACCTTAACGCCGTGTTAAGGGCAACCACAATAAATAAATTAAAAAAAATCATTTCGCCCCCCTTTAACGTCCATCATTATCGTTGCACATTCAAAAGATAATTAAAATAAATAAAAAATTACAATATACCCACTCAAAGATTATAATAACGAGCGGTCTTACACAAAATTGTCTTTTTCCTCTTTTTATTTTTTCTTTCATTTTGTCCATAAAATAGTCTTTAGTCATGGGCCTCAATTCATATTTTTATTTCTTATAATAATAAATTTTAATCCTAAATTTTAATAATTATTTTCAAATTTAAATCCAAACCCTACACCTAAAGGGGCAAGACCCAATACTTAAATATGGGTCAAGTTAAATAAATATTTTTAATGAGATGAGTTTAGTCGGATTTTATTAAATAATATAAATGGGTTTAGTTGGTTTTATTAAAATAATTTAATGGTTCTAGATGGGTCTACTTTTAAAATAAAACCAATGATGCTCTATGTACTAACCGAAGTGATCCATTTTTATACATTTTATACGTATTTGTATCGCTTTACGTGTTTTCACATCATTATACGCTTTTATACGCTTTCATCCGCTTATACGCTTTTGTATTTTTTATGCGTTTTCATCGGTTTTTACACGTTAACCGCTTTTCACGCCTTCATCCATTTTATACCTTTTCGTCTGTTTTATACGTTTTCATTCATTCTCTTACGTTTTCATACATTTTTAGTCCGTTTTTATATGTCTTATACGTTTTTGTCCGTTTTTCAATTTTATGCGTGTTACTTACGTTTTTATCTATTTTATATGCCTTCTTACGTTTTCGTCCGTTTCTAAACGTTTTCATCCGTTTTTACCCACTTTTATATGTTTTATCCATTTTAATACTTTTTTATCTGCTTTCATCCGCTTTTATCCGCTTTCATACTTTTATCCGCTTTTATATCGCTTTGTCCGCTTTTATATGTTTTCATCCGCTTTATACGCTTTCATATGTTTTATCCATTTTTATACGTTTTGGTCCGCTTTTATACGTTTCATCTGTTTTATATCTTTACGTATGTTTTTATATGTTTTCTTACGTTTTTATTCATTTTTATACGTTTTCGTCCGTTTTATACGTTTTCACCCGTTTTATACGTTTTCGTTCGTTTTTTCTTACGTTTATCTGTTTTCTTGCGTTTTCGTACGTTTGCATATGTTTTTATGTGTTTTCATCCGACATTTTTGTACGTTTTTATACTTTTTTATGCGTTTTTGTATTTATTGAAACGGATAAAATTGGTTATTAAGGGATAAAAATGTATGAAGGGGGCCAAGTGCTAATTACTAACGGAAACTTAATTGAACTCTCAACCTCATGTCCTGTTACCTACAAAAGTAGTAAAATGAACCAAAATAACATCTGGCACTCCAAAAGAAAAGGAGATAACTGATGATATCTCCTTAATCATATAATTCACTTTTGCACAAATAAAAAAAAAAAAAAATGCTCAAAATTTCACAACGTCCTTGCATACTTATACTTTTCGGTTATAAAATAATATTTGATTTTAGAATCTCGCCCAATTCTTTTACATACTTATACTTTTCTAAAGACTAATGTAGCTATATATCATGATGTTTAAGTTGGGGCTATATATAGCTAACTATATCAATATTGATTTACATTCGTACTAATGACTTTGACCTATTACAATTAAACAAGGTCATTATCCAAAATCCTAAATACTACATTTAATAATATATCTTACTAACGACAATGACGATGATGAGGAGTGGCGGAAGAGGATCCTCTCAAGTTAGTGACATTGACTTCTGAGTTAGAGGATCTCAACTATCGGATTATAATCAGGCCGAGATTAAAGTGTCACTTTTAATCTAAACCTCGATTGAATCCAATAGTTGGCGATCCTCTAACTCAGCCAAGTTAATTGAGAGGATCCTCTCCCAGGAGTGGCAACACTGTCTTCATTTTCACTGCTGGATTGAAGCGTTGACTTATCAAGTCAGTTTAGTTTCCAGGGGCTTTTTTGTTAATATAACATGCTTCAGTAAGTTACATTTCTGGTCCCTGTACTTATAAGCATTTTGCAATCCTAGTTTTGCCATCTTAAAACCAAAGTTAATAAATTTACAGATATATCATTGGACGATAGTAATCTTAAACACAAGCTTGTAAGTTTACTACATACTGTAAGTAGTTTCGAATTATCATTTTGAAACAATACTTATACATAACATCGTAAATCATATACTTGAATTCGCTCATGAAACGAATATATGCAATCCTCCATGATCGGCTGAGTAACAAAGGAGCCACAATCACCCAAAACCCAACAACGAATCCAAGCACAATGCTTATAATCAATGCCCAGTCTGCTCCATCCGATACATCGTCTTCTTCGTGGTCGTTTGTATCAGTTACTTCAACACTTGTACAGCGATTAGTGAGTGGATCTCCACAAAGATTGTTGCCAAAGAAGCTTGACTCAGTGAGGCTCTGAAGCTGAGTACTTGATGGGATTCTTCCCATCAAACTGTTGCAGGACACGTTGCAGTTGCTCAAGAAATTCAAGGTTGACAAGCTCATGGGAAGTTCCCCTGAAAGCTTGTTCACTGATAAATCTAAGGATTCAAGAGCTTTCATGCCTCCGATCTTCTCCGGGATCCTTCCTGTCAATTGATTTCTAGACAAATTTAATGATTGTAATGCTGAAAGGGCCGTTAGCTCACTTGGGATGTTGCCAGATAAATTGTTATTTGAGAAGTCCAACAACAGCACTTGTGGAAGAATACTGCTATATGTGTCCTCTCGGCCCTTCGTCACCAATGAATCACTACTGATAACGGCTGGAAAACTATCTATGGGGTGCATAAACGCATCATATGATGTAGTTTCTTTCCCAGAAAGGACACTAAAATTGTTGAAGCATCTTGGAATGTTTCCAGATAGATTGTTATCAGCGAGCACCAAGATTTGGATATGCATAAGGTAACAAATCTCGTGAGGAATATTTCCATCAAAATTGTTGGATTTGAGGTTGACAAGTCTCAAACGAGAAACTTCTCTCCCAAGCCATGTTGGGATGCTTCCAACAAGTTCATTACCATTGAGCTGAAGGATCTCCAACTTTGTTAAGTTCATTAAAGAAGCAGGTAATCTCCCCGAGAGCTTGTTTCCCTGCATGTTCAATGACTGTAGGTCATATAAATAACCCAAAGTTCTTGGAATACCACCAGACAAATTGTTATTTTCCAAGTATAAGAAGTTTATTCCTTGGAACATCTCCCAACACTCGGGAATGACACCCGACAGATGATTATTTCCTAATTTAAGAAGAAACAAAGCTTTGAATTCATAGGTACATAACAGATGATGTAATGATCCCTCAAAGGAATTATTTGATAGATCCAGAAATATTAGAGACGAATCATTTGAGAGATGAGGTAATCTCCCTGAAAATTTGTTACAGCTTAAGTCGACTGAATCCAGTGTTGCAGGGATATTCGACAACGTTCCTTGGATATGATTGTGTGACATATCCAAAGACCATAGTTTTTTGGGGAATGATCTCCAAAATGACTTAGGCATGCGTGAGGAAATGCCTGTATTACTTATGTCCAGTACACGTAAATCTGTTTGTGACTGCAGCCATAACGGAAATTGAGGCCCTAAACCCCAAGAGTTCAAATACAAACTCTCCAACTGGAAAGGGGGAATCCAGTTTGGTCTTAATCTTAGGATTAAGTTGTTGCCTCCCCCATGTAGATATTTCAAGCTCACTAGTTTGACAAAGTGAGTTTCTGTCACCACACCTTTCAGAAAGTTAGAAGTAATATCTAAATCTTTCAATGATAACAATCGTCCAACCGAATCAGGAAGGCTGCCATTCACTAGGTTAGAGTATAGACGTAACACCTCTAACGATGATAATTGTCCAATCGAGTATGGAATAGGACCAAAAATTAGATTATCAGAAAGATCCAGTGTCCTTAGACGAGATAACCGTCCTATTGAATCTGGAATTGTACCAGCAATGTAATTACTATACAGGTTTAGGTGCTCCAGCTGTTCCATTTGTCCTAGTTGACTCGGTAGATGACCAGAAATTCCTGAGGTGCTCAATACTAATGACTCCAAGACAGGTTTTTTGCACTTAATAAAACTTTCTAGAAGGTATGTTAAACTCATGTTACCGAAATCGTTTTGTGACAAATCAATCTCTTTCAAAGTACAAATGTTACACAATAAATTTGGTATTCTCTTGGTGAGTTGATTTCCTGACAGGTCCAGTCTAATGACAGATGTCAAGTTGCGAAGGGAATTAAGAACTAAACTCGAAACACCACAATAACTCATTTCTAATGAAATCAGATTACCACCAATACTAGACAACCCTTCTAATACTATTGAAGAATTCATGAAATCGTTATCAGAGACATGAAGCAACTGAAGAGAAGTCAAGTTATGAAAGGTGGCAACACTACTAGGAATACGGCCATGTAAATTACACCCACTTAAATCCAACGAAACCAAACTAGTTATACTGAAGATCCACCTTGGAACAGAGCTATTAAAATTGTTTTTGAAAGATCAAGAAAGGAAAGGGATGTGACATTAAGCCTAGCAACATGAGGATTTATATCCAAGAGTTCACATTCAGACATACCTAACGTGACCAAAGAAGGAAGTGTGTTTATCACTTGAAGCCAAGCGGTTTCTTTGCTAAGGTCCACCCTATTCATTTCCAGGTGATGCAACTGACGAAGACTTGACAACCACTGCATATTCAATATGGTTGGTACGGTATACGTACGTTCAAGAAAACTTCCCAGACAAAGGACTTGCAGATTTGTAAGATTCCCCAATTGAGGAGGAATCGTTCCACCAAAGTGGGATGTCGAGAGGTTAAGATACCTCAAGTTTCCAAGAGAACCAATGAAATTAGGAACTTCCAACCCTTCAAAATCATTACAACTCAAGTCCAAATGCCGTAGTTGCTTCAAATGCAACAACGATGAATTTAAATTCCCTTTCAACCTCTGCCTAGAGCTTTCTTCGTATTCTTTCTCGGTGCCATAATCTGGGATATCACAGTGACCCTCAAGTGCAGCAAGATGTATTCGACTAACATGGCCAGTGTAATTATCACAAACAATCCCCACCCAATTACAGCAGTCGCTCTCCTCACCAACCCAAGAAGCAAGTCGACCTGCTTCATCTATGAGCCCATGCTTGAACTCGAGAAGGGCTTGTCTCTCGCTATCCATGCATAATACATCATCATACTTTTGATTAGATGAGCATAAATGAAACAAGGCCGCAACAAAAAATAAGCACAAGTAACAACATGAGTAATACGGAAATGAAAAACGAGCACTCATATTGGTTGGTTCAAAGAGACTGAGACTTGCTCCTTTAATAATTTAAGTCTACAATAGGTTGTGTAATTTAAGTTATACTAAGTATTAACGAAACCAAGTAAGATAATATTAGACTTCTATAATCGATTTTAAATTTTTCTTGGATCCAACAAAGTCATTGTCTAATAAGTCCAAGTAAACGAAAAAAGGCATCAACCAATTGCGAATGCGTTAAAAGTCAAATATGGTGCAAGTCAAGATCTAATAAGTTACAAAAATGATCCCTCACTCTCCCAGCTTTTCCCAAATTTCATCTTCTGTCCCTACAAATCTGAAATTACATCCAAACCTTCCTAGTTTGTATTTTAAAACATTCATTAAAATTTGTATCATAGCCTTTTAGTGTTGCAATTAAACCTTTAGGGTGTGTTTGGTAGCGGAATTGAGGCAAGAGAGTTAGAAATGGTTTCACTTTCCTTTTAGGTAAGCTAAAGAAAGAAAAAGCGGAGAAACCGTGTCTATTATTGAGAATTGCCTTTTTGTATTTTGATTTCCATTTCATTTAGTGTGAAAATGAGTTTTCTTCACAAACCACCCTCCGCCCATTTCTCTACCGCACTGTGCCAACCAAAGATAGGATCGGATGAAGGAGAGAGACTACTATTGAAAGAATGCGAATCACTACTTCTTGTTGCTATAAAATGGTAAAATACTACTTCTTGGACCGTGCGACACCGAGAAGACTAATTAGAGATTTGCTAAGCGAACGAGCCTGAAAGCGCTTCTTCTAGCTTGATCTTAAGTCTTATACATTAATTAAGCAATCGACTTATATGCTCCTCTCCCTTGCTTTATTACACCGTAGAATCGCAGATGAAGCGAAGGACATCGATTATCTATTTAGACGAACGAAGAATAAGATGAAGGAATCTAATTCACCCGCATCTGTTGGAGGATTCATTTTTTCACTAAAATTCTCTCTACCAACCGTGCTCTTAAAGTTCTCATAATCAAACCAAAGCCTTTTAGCAAGAGCATACATACTAATAGCTTATAGGAGTTTTATAAATTTCTAAAAGATAGTTTTGAGTTTTGACATCTGATAATTTAAGCTTTTTATTAAAAAATATATATTGTCATAAACCCACTACAAAAAATAATTCAATTTTCCACACTTATTTCTTTACGTTATGGTCAATTGTGAACTTTTTTTTTTATGGATCATAATTTTACTATATTTATAGGTATCACAAATATTTAAAAAAATAATTCATATACATTAATGTGTGCAATTACAATAAAGCTACAACTATAAGTGTCACAAATGTTTTCACACTTTTTTTTAAACATTTTTTGCAACTTTGCCACACTTTTAGGTGTGGACATTCAAATAATGTTTCCACACTTTTAACCATAGATATTTGGATAATATCTTCACACTTATATGTGTGAAAATTTGTCACACCCATTATTATCACAAATGAACAAGTGTAGACTTTATAATTTTACAGATTTTTAACCATGACCATTTGAAAATGTGAAGAATTTAACTCAGATTATTAAGTTATTCACAATAATACATGTTGACACATGTCATATAGAATCACACCATGTTTAAAGAGACTTGGGATGTGGCACATGTGTAACAACTTCATTTGCATAACAACCTTTTAATCTTGTTATGCAACTGAAGTTGTCACCTATATTGATTTAATCTTTTTTTAATCTTATTAATTCGACCTTTTGATCTTACTGATCAACAGGGTCTTAATAATTTGGACTCAAATGTTACTCCTAGCAATGCAATTTCTTCACATATTTACAAACTAGTGTTACATTTTACCTCAATGCATTACACCAAAATGTGGGTTTGAGGACGCCCCATTTTTTTGTTCGACATAGCCGGCCCTAACTGTAGCACGAGGCCCGCTTTTTTTCAACAAAAATGTTAGCCAAAGGAACACACACTTAGGGTCGACAATGTCGACCCTAAATGTTTTTCAATATCAAATATATTTTCTAATATTTAAAATTATATATAAGTATTTTAAACATTTTTTAAAACACTTAGGTTCGACATTGTCGACCCTAAATTTTCACCAAATTTTTACCAAAAATTTCACCAAAATCAAATCCACCTGCCATTATTTTTAACATCCTCTAAACGTTTAGGGTCGACATTGTCAACCCTAACTGTTTTATAAAATTACAAATGTTTTTTTTTACTTAAAAATCATTTAAAATTATATAAAAAGTTTAAAATACTTTTTATAAATTCAGAAATGATATAAAAATAATTTTAGAAAAATACCATTTATAATCCAAAAATCTATTTAAAAAAACTTATACATGAATTAACTTTCAAAATTATTTATTTTAGAATTATATATTAGTGTAAAAACTAATTTTAAAAATTATAAATTATTTTATTTACAAAACTAATATTTCACTATTTATCAAAAATATTTTTGTAGTTAAAATATATATTTTAACAAATGCAAACCAACAAAGAAGTAAAATAAATACGAATTACATTACAAATCGATAAACGTTCAAACGTCACTACAAGAATCAGGAGAGCGGGCGACGAAGACGGTCCCGACGACAAAATGTCGTCGGCATATTACGCTAAACGACAAAAACCACGCTTGACCGAGACAAGCCTGCGTTGAATTTTTTGTTTGTTAAAATCTCGCCGACGTGTCGTCGGGGCAGTATTGGTTAAATTTAACTTTTCCCCCGTCTCTCAATAATTTGCCCGCCAATATGGTACCGACGACATGGCGTCGGTACAATGTTAACAAAAAAAATTAACATAATTATTGTTTGATTAGCGTTAAACATTATAATTACTCTTATTGTCTAGACGACATGTCGTCGGGAGGTATTTAGACCAAATTTGGCCTTCCCCGCTTGTAAAAATAGAGAATAATTGGGCGGGATTTTTTCTCGCGCAGTTTGAAATACCCTGTTGTTTAAAGGGGTGTTTGGATATGGATTTAACATGCAGATGATTAATGTCAAATACCAAGTATAAAATACATATGAATTACATTACATGGCGGATTACATAACAAATCGAATTACATTACAAGTAGATGATTGAGTCTGTTTAAAGAGGTGTTTAGATATGTTTAAGGGGTCTTTATGCATATGTAATTTAGTGTTGGAAAATTGCATATTTGAAATACCCTGTTATTTAAAAGGATGTTTGGATATGGATTTAACAATCATATGATTAATGTCAAATACCAAGTGTGAAATACATATGAATTACATTACAAAACGGATTACATTACAAAACGATAAACGTCCAACATTAAAGCGTACGAATTACATTACAAATTGATAAACGTCCAACATTAAAGCGTACGAATTACATTACAGATCGATAAAATTTTAAACATTAAAACATATGAATTACTCCAAACCAATATTGTCCATTTGATTATAAAGGTCGTGAAATAGGGCAGCTGAACTCACTGTGTGGTTGTTGGTATGACTATACATTTCTAGCATTCTCTCTAGTACCATTACCTTGTGATTCAATTTGATGCAGTTTGTGCACTCTGCATTTCGAGGACTCAATGTGGAAGTGACTGCAGAGTAATTTGATGCGGTTGGAGTTAGAGGCGTTGAAGCTGCATGATAATCAGTCAATAAACGGAGTCATTTTTCCTTCCATAAAAAAAAGTTACATCCATAATCCGTTGTCCCAGGCTGATAAAGAGTAAAAAAAATATTTCTAACAACTAACCAAATTGTTTATATATTACACAAAAAAAATATGTAATTGTTCACCTTTAATAAAGGACACGCATAGTATAATTTACCACATGTGTGTCAGTTGATGAGATTGTCGCAAAACTACATCTCCTTCTCTACAAGGACAAGCAAAAGCTTCAAATTTCGCTATCTTCATGATAACAGTGTGTATATTGGTGGTTGTGAGAATAAGAGTGTATATAATGTGTTTGTGAGGATAAGAGCAGATCTGCTAGTTGTTATATATGGTAAAATAATAAAGCTTTTGGTGGCAAGTTTTGGCGGCAAGTTTTGGCGGGACGTTTTGCGGCAAGTTTGGCGGGAAGTTTTGGTGGGAAGCTGGGACTCCTCGTTCTGAGTCGGGTTGGAAAGGTAAATTGAAACAAACGAATTGACGTACGTGGTAGGTTTTGGTAGAATTAGATGTTAAAATTGATTTATTAGTTATCTATATAATATTAGCTTTGTATGCGGGAGGTTTTGGTGGGAAGCTAGGACTCCTCGTTCTGAGTGGGGTTGGAAACGTGAATTGAAACAAATTAATTGACGTGCGTGGTAGGTTTGGGTAGAATCAGATGTTAAAATTGGTTTATTAGTTATCTATATAATATTAGCTTTATATTAATGGCGATTGTCAATGCTTATCTGATATAAATTATAATTATATCAACAGACTGTCAGGATATTTAACTTTACATAATTCTCAACACATTTCATGTAGGAGAATCTTCTTCGCGGCAAACACGATCACAACTAACAAACACGAAGGAAAACCTTTTATTTAAAACATGCAAGAGTTCTCAAACACATACATTCCTACAGACTCGAATGAAACAGCTTGACAAGTAAACGAAACAACTCGACAAGCAAACAAAACAACTCAAATGAAACAACTCGAACGACACAACTTAACACACGACAAAGACCACAACAAACATCGCTCATTCATTTTTTTTTGCTGCTACTTCCCACTTTGCTAGAACTTGCACCATCATTCCTCTCCCTTTCATTCCTTTGCTTGATGAAATGTTTAAACAAAGCTTCAAGACTTGTTATCTTCGTTCCCGTTTCATCGACTTTTGATAACTGGCTTTCCTTATCACCTTTCAACATCACTCTGTAGTCTGGATTTTTTCTCAACCAATTCAGAATAACATCTCTCATCCACGAGCTAATGTTCTTATAAGAACCATATTCAGAAATAATTTCATCACCATATGTATTAGGAACTTCATCAAAGAGTGTTATGTTTGATAAAACCTTTGACCACTCCTCTTCCAGCGTGTAACGAGTCATTGTTATATATGATTTGTGGGAATTGACGATTGGGTTAAGTGTGTTTTACCGAATTGAGGATAAGAGAGTATATAATGTGTTTGTGAGGATAAGAGCAAATATGTTAGATGTTATATACGGTAAAATAATAGAGTTTTTGGTGGGAAATTTTGGCGCCAATATTTTGGCGGCAAGTTTTGGCGGGAAGTTTTGGTGGGAAGCTGGGACTCCTCGTTCTCAGCCGGGTTGGAAACGTGAATCGAAAAAAATGAATTGGCGTGCGTGGTAGGTTTGGGTAGAATCAGATGTTAAAATTTTATTAAAGTTGGAAACGTGAATCGAAACAAATGAATTGGCGTGGTGGGAAGCTGGGACTCCTCGTTCTCAGTCGGGTTGGATGAAAGCAAGACCCCTCGTATATTAATGGCGATTGTCAATGCTTATCTGATATAAATTATAACTGTATCAACAGACTGTCAGGATATTTTACCTTTACATAATTCTCAACACATTTCACGTAGGAGAAATCTTCTTTGCGGCCATCGGTTAATAGAACAAAAAAGAAACGACTTTCATGGAACTTTGTAAAGCTAATATTATACAGAATTTTCACTGATGAAACATACCTGCCTATATACAGATCACAACAATTCGTATCCAAACACCCCATATCCAACAGTAAATTACATATGCATAAAGACTGGAACTAAAAGAACAATATCACAATTAACAAACACGAAGGCAAACTTTTTATTTATAACACGCAAGAGTTCTCAAACACATACATTTCATACAGACTCAAACGAAACATGAATCGAATGATGAAAGCGGGACCCTTCGTTCTCAATCTCGTTAGAAATTTGATACAAATGAATTAGCGGGACCCTTCGTTCTCATGTCTAATGAAACTTCGTGCGTATAAATCATGTGTAACGATACCATCTCGACTCATCCATTTAACATTTCTTGTATCACGATACTATATCAAGTCATCTGTTTAACTCTCGACTCACCCGTTTAATTTTCATTAAATCATTTTTAATTTATTTAGATAATTTATAACTAATTTAAATCATTTTTAATTTATTTAATATCAATTAATTATTTATTAATCATTTTTAATATTAATTTAAATCATTTTCATTCATTTATAATATATAAAAAATGATTAGGGTCAACATTGTCGAACCTAATTTTTTATAAAATATTTACCAAAAATTTCACCAAAATTAATCCACCCGCCAAAATTTCACCAAAATTAAACCACCGCCAATTAAAAATACTTAGGGTCGATAATGTTGACCCTATTGTTCAAAGAAAATGTCAATTCTATTTGTCAACCATTATTGAGATATATGTGTTCATCTTTTTCTCAAAGTGTTAAAATAATAATAATAATAATAATAATAATAATAATAATAATAATAATAATAATAATAATAATAATAATAATAATAATAATAATAATAATAATAATAATAAAAAAATTAAAAAAATTAAAAAAAAAAAAAAAAAAAAGAAAGAAAAAAAGAATGCCTTTGACTCCACCACACTCTTTAAATCGACAACCATTATTGAAAATTGTTCACCACAACCTTCAACACCTTCGACTCCACCACACTCTTTTCTACCCCACGTATTAATTTATTCAACTTCTAGTTTACAAAGGTTGATTTTTTTGATTTAAAACAAATCATGTTAATTATTGTTTTTGTGGGAAACGGTGCACACTTTTAATTATGAAAATCAGATTATAATTATAACAAATAAGCAAAGAAATAAATAAATAATGCATGAAAGGAGTAGAAGCAGAAGACATACACTATTTAACGTAATTTAAATGAAAGCGGAAAGAGACTTGTACGAGGCTCGTATTGAATACGATTCCTTAAAAGCAGATTCGCGTCTGCTTCCCATGGTACAACGTGACGTAGTCATTGTCTGTTAGGACTAGACCACTTGCCCGAAAGATCACGGAAGCTTGGCGTTTCGATCGAAAAGATTGCCGGAACGTTTCGTAATGGAGCTGCTTTTTGAATATGTAAACGTATGAGACATATAGCTTTATTTATATTGAAGACTCAACTTGTCCTCCAAGAAAAATATTTCACCATATACACGAAAATCATTATATCAAAAGCAGTTCGCAAATCTTTAATACATAAACCGATTGCATATCTTTTAAAACATAAACCGATTTAGTAAACTTACTAAACTCGAAATTGCAAGAAAAGATACGCACGTATGCAAGGCTTGGAGTGCATTCGTGTCCATGGTCAGCAGGCTCGCATGAGTTCGAAGCTTCAACTCATTTGACCCGAAATCCCATTTTCTCAGACCCCCTGCAAGCACGTAGGAGTGGGAGCATAACCAACCTAAAGGAATTTGATAGCCAATACTATGAATTCCTTATAAACAAGCATCCACTTCTTGTTTTGGGCGATGTGGGATTCTCCCATTTTCCAAGTTTTATGTTTCAAGTGCCTCGCTTTGAGATACGATATCTCATTCATTTCAACTCCATTTTGGACATACTTTAGCTCGTTATGAAGCTCTCGTCGAGGAGAACGCAGCTACTAAGAAACATAAATATATATAACATATATCATATATTAAATAGTGTCCAAAATTTGCAAAACTCATTTTGCAAAACCAATTTTCCAACAATCCCCACATGAATGGAGATCGGTCGAAAACACACGAAAGTTTCGTGAAATTTCTCATTTAAGTCTTGCATAGGATAGGTAGGTGAAACCCTTTGAACCTTCCTTGTGAGATGTACTTAGTCTCCTAGATCCGAGTAGACGCGATGTCCTTGAACTCATCATCCATTTACGTGAGCGACATTACACTTCACACAAGACTCTCCCCGACAATGTCAAGTCCTCATAGTCGTGTTCGTTATGGTCATGAACACTAGCCCGGTTCTGCAAGAGCTCTTAGGAATTGCGCCCCACATTTCCCTTTGAAGCGACCCCACTTCTCTCTCACATGGGTGATTTCATCTTGAATCATTAAAACATATGTTTTGTGATTTCATCTTGAATCATTATGCTTTATGATTTCATCCCGAATCATTAAAGCCATATGTTTAACCTCTCAACAAGTCACATTTGTTATAGGAATGGACTAGGAAAGTTACAATATTTAGTAACTCCCCACATTGACGTGACTTCCCCACATTTCTATGATTAGGTTGTCCTATTGAACCCGGATCTTGGGATCTCCAAATAATCGGGTTAGGTTTTCCTTCATAGAAACTCATTCCTTCAAGGGCTTTAGTCCCATTCCTCTGAGACGACTTACTTACTAACTCTCCGCTTAAGCCTTTCGTAAGCGGATCCGCGATGTTATCCTTTGACTTCACATAGTCAATTGAGATCTCCGTTGAGAGTAGTTGTCGTATCGAATTATGTCGACGACGGATATGTCCGACTTTCCATTATACATTATGCTATGAGCTCGCCAATTTCCGATTGACTATCACAATGTATACTAATGGTCACACGGTTTAGGCCACCTTGGTATGTCCTCTACGAATTGACGTAGCCATTCCGCCTCTTGTCCGCTACCAAGGGATCAATCTTCACTCTTCATTTTTATTTGATCTAATGGATGAGATTAATCCAACAATATAAAAAACCAACTTTCATCATTTTTTTTCAAATATTAATAACCTTTAAACCGTTAATCGTTAAGCGGGAAAAAAAATATCATTGCGACGAGCATTTAATTATTTTTCTATAGATAGGCACTTTGATACACTTTCAACAAAAATTTTCTTTTCGTATTTTTCACGTTTTTTTTAAAGTTTTTTTCGTTTTTTTTATGTTATTGGAATTTGCATTGAAAAATCATATATGATATAACACTAATTTGATATTAGTGTAAAATCATATATGATATGTAATATCATATGTGATATTAGTGTAAAATCACATATGATATCACATGATATTACATATCATATATGATTTAACACTAATATCACATGTGATATTCAATTTAGTGTTTTATCATATATGATTTTTTCATGCAAATTTCAAAGAACATAAAATAAACGAAAAAGACGAAAAACGTGAAAAAATGATTTTTTTTTTTCGAAAGTATATCAAAGTGCCTGCCTATAGAAAGATAATTAAACGTCGTCATGACGATATAAATATTTTCGCAATGATAAGCGGTTTAAGAGATTTAAATTATAAAAATGGGTGAAATAATAAAATCTTTTAAATCTCAATATTGATTTTCTTTTTAGATGGATGGTGGAGATGAGTCCCTTGGTATGTGAGAAAAATTTGGTATGTAAAATAACTCTTCTCTTTGTATTATTGTTTAATTTTTGTTTAGATGGCACCGTCGTGAACCACTGTCGTCGCTGACCCACGCACCACCACCGTCATGAACCACTGCCGTCGTGAACCTATTGACGAGCTGAGCACCGAGCTGGTATGATTTAAAACAAATCATGTTAATTAATTTTTAATTTTGGTTTCTAAGGGGGTGTTTGCTTTAAGCTTATGAGCTTATTCGATTTTGATGTTATACAGACTAGTCCCAGACTGTTAAAGTACCACTTCTTGTAATGTTATACCAACATTTAGTCCCAGCTTAAAAACGTTAAACTCTAAACAACAAACCACCCTTATGTCATCCCAAACGCCTGGCATGCGTTTGTAAACAACGTATGCCATGCCAAGTTACTATCACAAGCCGTCTTATAATACATTCAAGCATTATCGTCTTTTGAATTGTATATACAATAAAAACTTAATCTAGTAAAAAAAAGGGCGAAAAAAGTAGCCAAGTCTAATTATAAAATGATCAACTTTTGAAGTATGAGCTATGGAATGTTTATTGATTAACCATATCCAGAGTGTGGTTGACTTGGAAGCCACTTTAAACATGCCTTTGAACTCGAATCTTTAATGATTAATGGCATTGTTTTCTCTTTGGTCAAATGATAGGAATTTCACAGGGGAGACTTTTTAGACATATGCTCAAATTTCATAGTTGGCATAGGATTATGTTGTGGCAATAATAATAACTCTGAGCAAAAACATATCTAAGGTACTTTAACGTTTGATTAGTAATATATTTAGTATGCGCTTGATTAATAATGTATTAGTTCGATGATTGCGTTTGACTAGTAATGTATTTGTTATGCGTTTGTGTATATATGAAAATGATTATGTAAATATGTTATGTGCTTATAATGAATCCCCACATGAGCCAGAATCCACAACATGATCTAAATACTCATAATTTTGAGGACGAGGAGTCGGCAGAGGAGGAGGACGAGGAGTAGGCCTTTTTATGTAGTATCTTAGCATTTGTATTAGCTTTGTGACTTGTTAGCTTAAATTGTATCGTATTTTTGTGAAACGTTGATTTAGTATTTTATCATATTGTAACGTGGATTTGTTGAATGGTATTGTAACGTTTAGTAATATGGTATTGTAAACGTGGATTTGTTGAATTTGGTAATTTATCGTATTGTGGATTTGTGGTATTGTAACATTTAGTCATTTGGTATTGTATCATATTGTAGATTTGTGGTATTCGTATTTATGGATTTGTCGAATTGTAGATTTTTCGAGAAAAATCTAACTAGACCAAACCTGCACTTTTATTTTTAGCCCAGGAAAAAATAGGGTCAACATAGTCGACCCTAAATACACTAAAACAAACTTGTTTTAGATAGTTAGTCGACCCTATTTGCATCATTGTGACGTGGAAAGCTCCAACTGCAAATAATGCTTTCATATAAAAAAGGTAGGGTCAACAATGTCGAACCAAATTGCAAAGAAAATGTCAACCATATTCTTTATTAATTAAAAACAGTTTTCAATATTATTATAAGTAAAAGATAGAAAAAAGATAAAAAGAGTAGGGTCGGCATTGTCGACCCAATATTTATATAAACATGTCGACCCTACTTGTGGTCAATGTTTTTTGCTGTAACAACGCGGGCCCCACTGTCAACCCTATTTTGCAAAAAGAGTGTCGACCCAAAATAATTTGAGACGAAAAGTTTGGGTCGACCACTTAGGTACGAGATGTCGATCCTAATTGACTTATGGTCGACTTTCTTTGCAATTTTGGGTCGATTTCGTCGACCCTAAACCCATATTTATTTGTAGTTAAGCAATCATTTAGAAAACGTTAAGAAAACTTTACTAGCGGTGAAAAAATTGTTCGGTTCAATGACTTCTGTGTCCATGTAACATTGCAATTATTTTACTCGTATTATATTCCGCTTAATAAACAAGTTACGATAGCAATAACCAGAAAGTAAAACTGAGTAGGAGAGCTAAATTCACCTTTATTACCTGGAAACAGACTTACACAGACGTTCTGATTGATTAGACATCATATATAAATACAAAAAATAGCCATCATATTGATGACGTTTAGAGATATCATGGTGCGTTTGGTTTATGGGAATGGGAATGAAGCTAGGAATGGATTCCATTCTTAATAAATTGTTTAGTTGGTGGGTTCTATTTTGAGATATGGGTATGAAACCCATAAAACTAGGCATATCTTATACCCATCAAGCATGATGAGTTTACAAACTTGTAGTGATTTTCATAACCATAGTAATTCCTGTTAACAAACCAAACAACTACTCAGTTTGATAATCATCATGGTTGCCAAACACCTTATTAAATATTCCACTAGAGTAGTTTTTTAGTTTTTACTTTTTAGGAATGTGTTCAAAAGAGATAAAATGTAATATATTGCTCTTCTTGTTACATGTTTCTGGGAACAATCATTCTTAATTACTTGCTATATTTAAGGAATAGATTTGAAATTTATTGACAAAGTTTTACAGAATCAGTTGTGTAATTAAGAGATATGTAAATCTGTTTTAATTGTAACATATTTATGTAATTAAGGCTTTTATTTAGTCTTGGAGAACAAGACACTTTTCTGTATAAATAAAGCCTTAACCCTCATTCAGTAAGGAGCAGAAAAACACGGCTCCAATACAGAATAATTATAGCAATCTCTTCGATCAGAAACGCTCAAGTTTTCGTGATCTTTCGTGCAAGTTGTCTAGTCCGGTCAGACAACACAATGTATACGTTATACCACAGGAAACAGATTTAAATCTGCTTTAAGTGAATCGTGTTCAACACGAGCCTCGTGCCATTGTCTTTACCGCTTTCGTTTAATTCGGTTGAATAGTGTCATCTTCCGCTTCTACTCTATTATGTCAGTTATTTAAATTTATGTTATTTATTTTATGTTATTATTATTATTTGTAATGTGATTTAGTAATAAAAGTGTACACCGTTTTCCACACAAGTAAACATAAAAAATGTTATATAGTTCATTAAATAAGAAAAACAAGTTTTCAAAAACAAACGCAACAAATAAGTTTTTGGTGTGTAAGTTGTGCACCAATTCACCTTAGTAAACATACTTGAGAATTAGATAAAAATCTCATAAGTTCTTCTACATTTCATCTATGTGACACATGTCATTGAAATACATAATATAAAATCATGTCAACATAATATCACAAGTAGATAAATATCTTGTTCCCAATCCTCGTTGGTCGTCACTGATGATTCTTCTCGCTAATTTGCTATATCAACTCTAGCTTAGTCGTGATTTGTGAAAGGCCTGATGTCTTCTTTAGCTTTTTTTATTTAAAGTTAACTTTTATTCACAAAAACGCTCTCACATCAATCGATGGGGAGCACCAACTATACATAGCTACAAGAAAGAGAAATTGTACCACTCTTTCCACTCAATCTTACAATCTCGAGTTCTATTCCTATACCACGGGAAACTAAGAGTTTTAATATCTTGGAGAATCTTCCTAGTATCGATCTTCACATTGGCGAAACGGTTATCATTTCTAGCCTTCCAAAGACACCAACATGTCGTGAACACAATCTCTTTCATAATCTTCTTACCCATACTATTAAGACCGGCCATTTTATGGACATCAAACAAGTCCATTCGGGAGAACATGAACAATGGCGGAATCCCACACCACTTACCCACCTGGTCCCAAACTTCCAAGGCCTTCACACAGCTACAAAATAAGTGTTCCACATCTTCGTCAACGGTCTCGCATAGGCTGCAGATGGTCGAGCCAAAGTCACATTTACGGGCCCGAAGAGCCTCCATGGTTGGGAGCCGGCCCAACCCCAAACGTCACATGAGAATATTGCATTTTTTCGGAAACCATTTCACCCATATGAACACGAATCTGCTGCTGTAATCCATATCACTTCGGAGGAAGTCCTTGACCGCTCTAACGCTGAAACCAGAAGATCCCTTCCCGAGCCACTTCCATTTATCCTCCTGATCACGAATGCAAACACCCCCAACATCCCGTTCAATCTCGTTGTTTCAACAGCCTACGCGTCGCTGATGTTTCCCCTATAATTCACTCCAACCTCGTCGAGGTTACCCGTCCCCAAGCTGAGTTTTTCACTTACAGAGCACCTTTTATTCTTTTCTCTCATGAATAGTAACGGGAACTCGTCCTTCAGCAACCTATCGTCCAACCAAAGGTCTAACCAAAACCTAATATTTCTGCCATTTCCCAACTCGCCTTTGAACAATTGGTGAAGGTGCAGATCAGCATTTTTAACCTTAGAAACCGCCTTAACTATATTGGCCCAAACCCCCGGAATAGATTTGCAGACAGGAAGAGAAGACCAACTACTGTTTGACCCGTGGATAGCATCCACGACCCCTCTCCATAGGTTCCCCGGTTCACTTCTTTACCTCCAAAACCATTTTGTGAGTAGAGCTATGTTGGAGTCGAACAGTTTCCCCAAGCCTAAACCTCCCACACTCACCGGCGACGCCACCCGATCCCAATCCACCAAGTGGATTTTTCTCACCCTCTTCCGAACCCCCCACACGAATCTTTTCATAATTCCCTCGAGCCCCTCCAACACTTTCCCCCGGGCATTAAAAAGTGAGAGATAATATGTTGGAAGGCTCTCGAGGACAGCCTTGACAATCGTGACTCTTCCCCCAATTGAAAGACTCGAAGCTTTCCATTTTGAAAGACGATTTTTAAAGATATCAAACAAGAAGTCCTAATTCGAAATCTATTCATGTTACTACCTATATGAATCCCCAGGTAGTCAAAAGGGACGAACCCTGTCTTACAAGCTACCTCATCCGCCATACTTCTGATCTCCGACCTCCACCCCCACTCCAAAAAATTTCTATTTCCCTAGATTGATTTGCAACTCGGAACAAATAAAAAAACAGCGGAGTATTCGGGTTACCTTTAGAACATTCGTGGTAGACCATTCACCCAAAAAAGGAACAGTCATCAGCGTAGAGAAGATGTGAAATAGAAGGTCCCTGATTAGGGAGTTGAAGACCCTCGAACACACCCCCAATTTTTGCCTTCTTCAACATACACGAGAGAGCCTCCATGACAATAAGGAAAAGAAAAGGCGAAATCGGGTCCCCTTGTCGCATTCCTTTATGGCATTGGAACTCGAAAGTAGGCGAGCCATTGACTAATACCGCCGACCTAGCAGTCGAGAGAATGTTATAAATCCATCCACACCATTTTGCCGGGAATCCCATCTGAGACATGACTGACATTAGGAAGTTCCAGCTAATATTATCATAGGCCTTATTGAAGTCGACTTTGAAGACGAAAACTTTCTTCTTTTTCTTCTTGGCCCAAGTCACGACCTCGTTCAAAATCAGTGGCCCATCAAGTATGAGCCTATCACTTAGGAATGCTGACTGATTCGCCGAAATTAATGGGCTTAAGACATGTGTCAAGCGGTTTTCCAAAACCTTAGATAACCCCTTACAGATCGCACCGACCAAAGTAATAGGCATGTAGTCGTTGAGATTCTCTGGAACCTTCGTTTTAGGAATTAACGTTATGAATGCCGCATTACACCCGCGGCTAATACCTTTATCATCGAAGAACGCATCAAACAGCTCACTGAAGTCATTTTCGAAGTAAGCCCAAAATCTTCTGATATACTTAAAAGAGATACCATCCGGGCCGGGGGCCCGTTCATCACCACAATCAAACATGGCGCGTTTAATTTCATCTTTAGAGAAGCGACAAATCAGGCTCTTTGCCGCGCCATCCGAAAGTCTTTTATCAAAGTCACAAACGGGGGTCGGCCTATTTCCCCAATTGTCAGAAAACTTGTTTATGAAGAATTCGAAGATCATTTTTTTAATCAGCTTGGGTTTGGACACCCATTAGCCCCCCACCGTAAGTCCTTGGATAGAGTTCGAGACCCTTCCATTGTTAATCAGCCCACGGAAGTAGCGAGAGTTACAATCCCCCTCCGCTGCCCATTTATTCCTTGCACGTTGTTTTAAGTCTTTGTTTTTTCAGTTTTCCAATTCTTCCAGTTTCTTCCTACACTCGTTTCTAATCCAAAGGTCCTCATCAGAAAGTTCCATAGACTCCATTGTTTCATCTAATTCTTCCAACTCTTTTCTACACATATCTACTTCTTCACTTTCTTTTTGAAGGAATTTGTCCCTCCAAACCTTTAAATAGAGACGTAACTGTCTGAACTTCATCAAGATTTTTAAATCAGGGGCCCCGCTAAAAGGGAATTCCTCCAACACTTTGGTAACAGTCGCGACACACTCCGGATATTCAAGCCAAGAATTAAAAACCCGGAAGGGTTTTGTCAGGACCGATTAACACTATGATTTATGTGGTTTGGAGGTCGTGGTTGGTGGAAGAAAATGAAGATCTTCATCCTTTTTAGTGAGAGAAACTAGAGAGAGGGAGGAGAAGATAAGGATTTATTAAGAATAAATACACAATACACTTAACCAAATGATTCACCTCACCCCTCATGGAGAGTCATGAGGGGTATATATAGGCCCTATCTTTGCCACTTAAACGATACTAGTCCCTAAGGGCAAAGTATACTACGCGTCTTGTCCAATTCACGTAAGTGACGTTATCTTTATAAAAGCGAGGCTAACAATCTCCTCCAAGATACCGTCGCACGTGAATGGTTACAATGATTCTATAAATACAAAACAAAGTAAATTACAATAGTAATGAACAATGTTGACTTTCTTGAAGTCAGAGTCTCGTAGTCTGAATCTTGAGGCAAACTTGAAGCTCTCCTCCGATGACCTCGGCATTTGATCTTCTTGTAGCTCGAACTTCAACCCAGACGGTCTAGTTAGGTTATTACTCCTCCTAACTAGTGAGCCTTTTTCTTTCTTTTCTCCTCCCGAACCGACAACACTCTTCCAATACGCCTTTAATCTTCGACACGCAATGGAGAAAGTAAACTCTTGAAGCACAATGGTTGTCGCTCGGGAACATCATAACAACATAACTCACTTAGTATTGCATCCAAGTTGGTAAAAACCCGATGTACACCACACTACTTCTCCTTCTTCGCCTTAAGCAAAAATCCTTCGTAATCCAATCACGGAAGATGAATTACCAACCTCCGTCACGATGGTTGCGAGCTATCGGAATCATCATCTTTGCTATGCATATACCGTATTACCTTCTTGATGCAATATTAAAACCTTTGATTGAGCAAAATTCCGTGAGAATATGTCGCATAAATACTCTCAATAATTTTCTCAAACCAACCTTTAATCGAACCTCCTTTGAATTCACCGGCCAATTGTAATGACCACATATGGAGATAGCCCGGTACGACTAACTTGAAAAGGAAGTAAGCATCCCAACTTGTGACTTGTTGCTTGTTCTAAATTTTTGAACAATCCACAACTTCGTGTGACACTGAGCACAACAACGTAACTCCTTAAAGTGATGGTTACACACTGTGAGCACTACAACGTAACTCCTTTCCATTTATAACCAGATTTTCAAATTTCATAATGTGCTCCAACAAGTTATCTTGAGACATGCATCCAACCAACCATCGTCTCAAAGATAAAGAAACCACCCGTGAAATGTCACTTCAATTCCGCATCAATAATACCGTACAAAAACTCCGTAGCCATTTTTTTCAAATTACCGTTCAAGCCGTGAATTATGTATCCCTCCGTGAAAATTTTAATACCACCAATACCACTCAAATAGCACAATGTTGTATCCTATAATTTTTATAACTAAAAAAATTGGATAACAATTGTTGAAGATATATTTGCGTTTGAAAATACTCAGCTCAACCATGTCACAATATCCAAAAGCCCATCAACTACACTTAAATCCCAACGTGATATACCACAAGCCCAAACGAATTTAAGCTCAAAGCCCATTAACTGATTTGAGCTATCCGATCCAATCTCTCACAATTATAACCGGTTATAACATATCACGTGACACAACCTTTTAACCCTAACCCTATTTGATGTCACATTTCAGAATATCACGCCTCCCATATTCTCTCAACCCAAAACAGATCTGAGGAACGAAAATAACGATATTCACGTTCATCTCATCTCCATTCATAAACGAATCTCAATCGATCTAATCTCATCATCATACATCACCACACAAACACAAACGAACCCTAGTTTATGTACTCGATTTCTGCTTCAACCGAATCAAGAAAGTATGATAAAAGCTTCAAGATCCTAATGGTGGGTCTCGGGTAGGTTATATGTTTTCTTTGATTCGTTCATAACCAATCAAAGGTCTTTAATATTTTTCAAAGCACTTTTCCGAAAAACATAGTGGCTTGTAAGTATTTCTGCTTGCAACCTGATCTTTAAAGAAAGGAAAGTGCTACGCAAAATCGATTTTCATAAATATCGAGCACTTATCCTAAAACAAATGAAGATAATTTTTCTTCAATATCTTCAAAAGATTTTTTAAAATCTTCATCTTGCGTACCATTGATTCGAAATTTTTCAAAAGATTTTCAAAATCTCTAACATTTGGTACCAAGATAACTCCTCTAAACCCTTAATTGATTCTAAATTTTCTCGTATGAAAAATATGCTTTCGTTAAGGGGAGTATAAAACCAAAATTGTTCCAAAATTCATGCTAAATCAGTTTCTCTCCAAAAAAATTTCGAAAAATATATCTTTTAATCATTTTGTTTCAAAAACATCATAGATATGCTATTTTTAAGGGGGAGAAACGTGATTAAATTGTGATCAAAAAGGTTTAATGATCGTTGTTTGAATCTCAAAAGAGCTCGACTCAGACGGAACCAATGAATTGACGAAAAATCAAAGTCAGAAAATGTACCATCTCGAAAAACTTTCTATGGACTTTACCAGGACGAGTAATAATTTCAAGCTAGTTCTCTAGTGATGTAAACGTGTCTCGAATCGGTCTAGTTCATTTAAAGTCGATCAATTCAAAAGTGCGAACTCTACCCTCAATGTGAAGATTTAAGTTAAAACAATATAAGCACATGTGAAGGGGGAGTGTTTCTGAAAATATAAAACTCTTGAAGTGTTTCAAACATATTTTCAATCATAAACACTTTGAGAGATTTTCAAGAAAAATGGTTTTATGGCAACAATAGGACAGTCATGGAGTTATAAGGTGACTAAGGATAGGGAAATCCGTCCTATGATCCGCCAGAGCCGGATGGATCTACCCAAGGACACCACCCATTGTTAGTATTAGAAGTCCTTAGGAATGATTGAAAAAAGGAGTAATGTGAGAAAGGAGAAAGAAGGGGTTGAAGAATTAAAAAGAAAAGCAAAAGAAAGGGTGAAAAGAAATAACCCTCCATATTCAACCTTACGGCGAAACCGGGTTCAATTCATCTCGCCACTGGTTGTCTCTAAGATGACACCGGTATTGAAGACAAAGACGTCATGGACCCGTGTGACGACCGCACTAAACCTTCTAGCCACTCAATTCCTCTTAAAAGGATTTGTTTCATTCTCACTGGAACCCTACATAATCTATCGACTTTCTCTTAAAGATTGTTGATATTGAAGAAGGAGACCCTCTCCCTAGTCTCCGCCAGAAAACCAAAATGCACTAATCGAGTCTAGAGCCACGAGATTCATCAAAAGATCTCATAGGAACACTTGACATGACATCGCTTGTTGTTCATCAATAAGGACACAAGTGATATATTCTAGAGTCCTCGTAGATCTTAGCAATCGCCGTAACATTTATGAGAAGTTTCACATCCGTGATCTTCATGATTGAATGGAAATTCACGCCATGGTCAACATCAAACACCACATTCGTTGGGTCACAAGTTTTACAACACAAGTTTATAAGAGAAGAGATGAAGGCGATTGAACAAGTAAATCACACACACACACGTATAGTAATACCGGTTATGCAAAGAGTATGAATGAGAGAAAACTTGAACAACCAACCCTCAAATGAGGGTTTACAAGAGTTTATATAGGCAAGGAGCTAGGGCAACACCCTCTCCTTCCCTATTCCTTATTGGACTTGGATCAAGCTTATGGGCCTTCTACATAAGCTTGACCTTAAACAAACATAAAGGCCATAATAAAGCTACCTATTACATATGAAATATAAATACTTGAAATCTTGTTTAGAGTGATTCCAACAATCTCCCCTCAAGTATATATGAATGTAAACGGTGAAGGCGTTGATGTAATAGTAGTTGTGACGCCTTCGACATTCTTCTTTCTTGTGAGAGGAATTGTCTTGATTCGAACAATCTCCCGGTGTAGAGATAGTTATCTTTGAGCGCTTATGCTTGACGTCATCTTTAACTTTGTTCTTTGATCATTGTTCTTTGTGGTGAAAGTGATAGTATGTTGTTGTCTGCGCATTAGTCCGCCTCAGTGCCGCTTCACGCTCCGGTGTCTCCGTCATTCTTCAACATGCTCACACGCCAATGAC